>CM034152.1:358659389-359003886 GCA_019776745.2 Taxus chinensis | reverse complement strand
GAATAAGATAAATATCATTTTTTAATTTTTTACTAACAATAGGTCTTTAAGACATTTTTTCCTGTGAATGTTCATGTCTACGTTTAAGACTGTAACTTTTGTTTCACTTATCAAAATATGATAAAAATTATACCATCCTAAGCGTGGACAAATTCTATACACGTTAAAAAAAATATTTGATTTCGATATTTTTTGATATAGTTATGGTAGGAAAATGGAAAGCGCTCCATTTTCTAAATATTTTCAGACCACTTTCACGAAAAAAATCATAAAAAAGAAATATTGCTCAAAAAAATATAAAATAAAATCCATCCCAAGATAGAAAACTACATCTAACGTTTCACCAAAGGAAAAAAAAAATAACAATATTTGGTCATCCAAAATGCGGGCAAACGGACTACAATCTTATAAGTTTTTTCAAGAAAAAAAACTAAGTCATATAATTTTAAGTGTTTAATATACCTAAACTTGTCTGTTTTTTAAAAAAATTAGTATTTTAGAAACTAGATTCCGAATGCTACAATTCATATTATATAAATTTTTCTAATTTAGAGTGCATGCATAGCTAATAATCCATACAAGTTGAGATTTCACTATTTTTTGCAATATAACATCCACAGATGACCCTATATTTGTCCATCAACTTCCTGCAGTTACCCATTCACAGTTCACTGAGTTCTACAATGATCTTGGAGGCTTTATAAAAGGTCATATTTTGTTCTAAGGTTCACATGTTCTAATCTAATGTTCACATTCACTTTATAAGCACCATGGTCTAATTTGATGTTCACATTAAGGGGCCTCAAAATCTCATGCATTTTAAGTTTGCTTATCTCAATGTCTAATTATACTTCACTTTATTACACTATTTAACTTTAAGTTATGATAGGGCTTAATAGACATGATTGAACCCCCTAGACATGTCACTAAGTGAAAAATTAAACATCAACCTGCTGACTAGTAAGTTCACACTTAAAAAGATTAGTTAGATTTGATTAATCTTGGTCAAACTTGACTTTAGATTCAAAGCCTATCCTTCCACAACTTCAGAAGAATCAATCTAATCTACACATTTAGATAAAAGTAATCTCCACAATCAGATTAAATCAACCTCCAACTTCCATTGTACTAAATTCGAAGGACTATTTATGGTTTTTTTACAAAGCATATATCTTGGCCTTTAAGCCTCATGTACATACAAGGGTTCAATGAGCTTGTGCTGGTGGTTTAGTTTTTGTGGGTGAATATATGACAATGAAGTCAATTTATCTTCCTTCGGCTCTATGTTTGGGGCCATGTCAGTTTCTCTCTTGACCCCAATATTCCTCTTTCATCAAGTTTGTACCATTGACGATGTTGTTTCTTCCACTCGATAAATCTACAAACCTTTAGCATGGGTTGGTATTTGGGTAGAATGGTAGCTAGAAGAGTTGGTGGGCTGAATCTAAGAAAATTCAAGCCCGTAATGAGTGTGCCTCTTCTTAAAAACCTCTTTTAAATCTACATTTGTTACTTCTCTTACTATCACTTAGAGGCTTGTCCCTCTCTTCCTCAGAGGTATTGATATGGAGGTACTCTTTCCTTACTCATGGTGACTTTTTTAGAGGCCTATTTTCCAATGACCCCTGTTTTTAAGGTCAAATGATGGGGGATGTTAAAAAAATAAATAATTTGATGTTGATAACAAGGTCAGTACGGTGGGCCCTCTTTCTCCTTTATATCTTCTTAGGTATTGGTAGTGTTGGATCATTGTGTTTGTGACTGCGATGTTTCTAGGTTCCTTCTTCTTGATTCATCGTGCAATAATCCAATACTTGGTAGATTGAGGGGTTTTGATGCCTTTCCTTCTCTTTTGTAGGTTCTTAAAAACTCGGTTATAATGGTCGCCCTTCCCCTATGCCTGGATGTATGTGGTGTACGAAATAACAATGGGGACACTTTCCCTTTCTTTTTTCCTGTTGCCAACCTTGATTCCCATATGGTCTTTGAGTGTAGTAAAGTAAGTTTTTTTTTGTATGGTGGTTTGGAATATCTCACTCCCCCCATCTTGTCTTAGGTGTTGGATTCTTTATGTCTAGTTTCTTGACCTCGTTTTGTTCATTAATGTGGTGGAAGCAACATTGGGAAGACTTTCTCTTCTTATTCTTCTTCTTCTTCTTCCCCTTGGTTTCCATTTAGCTCTTGAATGGCAGGATGGTGAAGGGATCTTGGCATTAGGAACCTTCCCTCCTTTTTAAATCTGCACATCATCTTCTATGATTTTTTGGATCCTCTATTGGCCTTTTTGTGGGTGTTTACCCTTTCTGGGTCCTTCCTCTTTTCTACTTAGTTTTGCATGATGTTGTATTGCAATTTATGTTTTTTATCTACGGGTGGGGCCCCCAGTAGAACCTCTCAATTTACCAATCAAAAAAATAAAAAATAAAAAATAGGGTCATGATGAGTCCCATTAACTCTTCATTTAATCAAACTTAATTGTTGATGTCATTTTGACCAGGGCAATGTCCAAGACTATATGCAATATGATTCCTTTGAGGAATTAACAACAATTTCTTGACGGAACTATTTGTTGGGGGGGGGGGTTGGTTTCCTAAGTTTTAAATATTGGAAATGAAGCCGAATCTAGAATTGAAAATCATACACAAAAGATACAGAGTAAAATCAATCCTGCATAATTGAAACACACAATGTTTGAATTAAAAAAAATTCAAAATGCTTGAAGTAAATACACTTACAAAATTACAAATTGTCAGGTTTCAAATTAAAAAAAATAAAATTAAATGTTGAGAATTAAATCCTACACTGCAAAAAAATCAAATTGTGAAAGCAAAGTAAGTTTATTGAATGGAAATTACTATCTACTAAATTCACCACAAATTAATCAAGCATCAAATGATAGAGACTGAATTATATTAAACACAGATAAGCACATTCATATATATTGACTCAAAAGTAGAATAACCAAAAAAAAAATACCAAAAGCTCGGAGTCTTGGGGTGAGTGGGCCCTTGCTCTCCCTTTGATCAGAACTGCACCATACACACTAGATCACCAAAGTATCAATTTATTTACTTTAAGAATTCCAAATCATACAATAGATTGAATTATAAGATATTGATTTCTGACATCCCTTTTACAATCAGTGAGTGTAGATTATATGATCGTGCTCACTCAATTGATGCCTACAAAATAGCTAAAGGAATAATATAATCTACCTTATTTAGATTATTGATGGAAAGGTTCCATAATATCTCTATATTTCAAGATGAAATTATGGAGAGAATTGGGGAGCCGATTGACTCTATACGACACAGTTACAATGATATATATATATATATTACATTATCCATTGTATAATTGGTATTTCCTAATTTTGCTGTGTGTTATTCTTGAATGGATGCACGTTCTAGGCTAGCAAAATTCCACAGCTCAAGGTTTGTTGACACTAACTAGCAGGGTTTTGAAGCTGCTAAGTAAACTTTGAAGTCAAAGGTCAAACTCCAAAGCCATAGGTAGAGACTCTGAAGCCACATGTAGAGACTCCGAAGACACTTGAGGAGATTCCAAAGCTTAGTGGTCTTGGATTTCTAGGCTTGAAACTCTGCATCTTGGAAAAAATCATATTTTTCTTGATCTGTATACACAACTGAATGCTTTTCATGATTTTTTAGTTAGAACACAATGGTGGAACACACACACACACACACAAATTTAGTAAAACACATATTCTTTACTTTGGATTATGAAAAAGTTATAGAATGCACACATAGTCAAACAAGGGGGAAGATAAATAATGTCATTAATTAACCATTTTTTGAGCTCATCATTCTTGTCCCCACTCACTTGATTGTAATCCATCTTGTAAATCATTTCCCATAGTTCGGATCAAGGATCCTGTCCTCCATATATTTACTTAAATCATAGGTACTATCATGATATTCCCAAGCGTCCTCCTTTGAAACACAAAATCCTTCATTTTTCTCCACCTTATGTTCCATTTGTTGAATTCTTGTGTACCCTGTTTAGAAGATTCTTGCCATGAGGGCATATGACAAAGAATGAGTGGTGACCTAAATCTCATTCCAATCCATTTGCGACCTTGAGTCTGACATATGCTTGAAATCATGTTTGCTCTTGACATGGCCCTCCTCATAGACCACTTGAGATTTTTAGGAGAGACTACCTCCCTTTTTTTTAAGGAATATTCAAGGTATCCCACCTTTTATCACAATCTATCATTGCCTTCATGAATTCTTCTTGTTGGGAAAATTTATGGACATTAGTAATGCTCTTCTTTAGTACCTTTATGTGATGTTCTTGAATCTTAGGTTTATAGGTCAGAGCTCTAAATGTTTTATAATGTTCAATAGGGTTGGGATACCAAGGTCTCATGCAAAGTCCTTATGTTTTTAATTTTTGAAAGTATTTATCAGTCATTTGATCCCAAACTATTTGATTTTGTATAGTGGATGAAAATGCTCTCATTTGGGATTCTTCCACATACAAATTGATTAGAAAACCAGACATGACTTAAGGGTGGTGTTGTCTATTTTTTCACTGCTTACAAAAATATGACAACTTGGATTGTCGTGGACTTGGAACAAAGGTCGGGAAGATTTGAAGTATGTTGTGGCCAAGGATGAAATGCCACCAAAGTCTGAACAGGCTGCGAATGCAAAAATAATGCCACGAAGTGAAGAAAAGGATTAACAAATGTTATTAGAAAGTCGTGGTATCATACATGAAGCCATGGGAAAAATTAGGGGAGCTAGCAAAGCCATGGGATAAAGGATACAAACCGCACCAAAAAATCATGCTGCAGAAGATCTATAAAAGCTGTGGAGGTTTTAGCAAGCCACGATTTTATAAAGATGAATTCACTAATAAAGGCAAAGAAAAAGGCCATGGGACAGAGAAAAGGAAGTCCGTGGATGTTGTTAAAAGCCGTGTGACAAGTAAATAGTCCACGGGCCAAGCAAAAGAGATAGTGGAGCCGCAGAATGAAGAAGACAAATTCGCAGAACTCAAAACCGTGCATAATTAAAACTGAAGAGCCACATATCAAAGGAAAAAAACTATTTTCCATGAATCTATGGGATGAACATAGATATCAAATATGATATTATTTGAAGAAATTTTAGTATTCTCCACGTGAAGGGAATAAAATTTCAAGGATTAAATGTTGGTAGATCCGCAGAAAGGTGGAAAACTTCTCCAACATTAAATGCAGTATGGGAGCCCAACAAGGAAGATGGCGTGTGACAGTGGATAACCAAAGACACCCAAATTTCTCAGAGAATTCATTGCTTGCTATTTTTGGTTGGAAATTTTAAATTTGATTTTCCTCTCCTTTTCCCTTTCTTTTTCTCCTTCATTTTCTATAAATGTAAGAGTTCGGCTCATTCAAACAAATATCTCTTTTGTTGTAATGACACCATGTCAAAATGGTGGCTGACTTCCCATGGGTTTCAGACCTTGATTTTGGTCTCTGCAATGTATTTTCACCTTTTGCCATGAATGTAATCGACTGTGCATCCTTAAGCAATAAAATCAGATTTTGTGGCTATCTTTCTGTCCTGGTCTCATGTTTTATTATTTCCTTACCTCTCTATTCACATTTCTAGAATGTTGTGTTCCCTCTTACTTGCAGGCTCCATTTCATGTGTTGTTCATGTGAAGAAATCTGGATGTATGTGGTTCTTATCTCTGGCACGTCTGTTCTTCCCTTTCACCCGCATTTTCTTTCCTTATTTTGCCTTTGTGGAGAGTGATAAAACCTCTTTTTGGTGCTATCACCTTCCCTTAGTTTAGGATTTCTATTTTGTGCATCTCCTTCTCACCCTGGTCCCTTGGAATCAGATTTTAGCTTTAGAAATAGGTAGAGGAAGCCAGCGTTCTTCGGAGGTCTGTCTTAGTTCGCAAGTCCCACAACTGAGAGACAGTCCAATGTTGCCTCAAAATATCGGGTTGTCTATGACTTAGGGTAGGGTATAATTTTGAGCTCCAACAATTTTGGCATGCCCGGTGAGACAGGTTTGAAGCACCTTATCACTTCTCTTCGTCGAGTTTGATGTGCACTTGATGAATATTTCAGCCTTTAGAGGTAGTTTCAAGCATATCTGGTGACTCCACTGATTTAGGTAACCCAGTATTCTAAGTTACATACCTTCCCCTTTCATTCCATTCACTTTTTCATCCATTTCTATCTGTTTTTCCATCCATACCTTTCATTTTCTTCTTTTCATGAAGTTGTGCAATCATGGCTTCATTTGCTTGTTGGGATTCTCATTTGCAACAACAAAACCATTCCCCTCCATCCCCACAGTTTCAAAACCCCCCTCTAAATCAGTTTTATGAGCCCTATCATCAAGAACATGTGTATAACCCACCCTCCACTGACTCATATGGATATTCATGTAACCAAAATGTTTATCAAGAACAAGGTTATGTAGGTGTGTTGGTCCAAAAATCTGTCACTTGGGCAGATCTATGGATAAATGAGCCAACAGTGTGCAGGGCATAGCCCCTCTTTGAGTCAGCAAAGCGAAACTGGTTTATTGCTATTCTACCAGCAGGAATCTTATGCAAGTCTCACAGATTCTGCCTTCGGGGGTTTGGGATCTCATCCCAGTAGGGGTGTTTCCGACTGTGAAAAGAAAGGAAAGGAAGAGGGGATGAAGAAAGAGCAGGTCCGAAGGAAGAAAAGAAATGAATTCCAAAGCAGAAAGGTCAGAAGGTTTATGTTTTGGGAATGGTAGTAAACAGAGCCAAACCTACTTGCATAAACGAGCAAAGTAATACTGATGATGAATAAATGACGATAAAATAGAAGCAAATTTAACAGAATAAACACATAGATCTAACATAAGAAAGATCTGATGCAAACAACACGCATATTCAGCACAAAGTCTAAATATTGTATTGATAATTTCTTCTGTTACAAACACTCAAAGTCTTTTCTCCTCACTTCTACTTTTCATCTGAAAGATATTCCTCTTTGAATACAACAAGTATTCCGATATATATAGAAGAGGAGAAGGAAAGAAGGCAAAAAGGAGCCAACAACTATTTACAAAGATATTTACAAAATATCTAAAAGTCATGTTGACTTTTGACAACTTGATGGATGACATCATCCCATGACGCAACATGGATGATGTCATCATTTGCATCAACATACTTTAGACATTCCAACAAGAAAGTAGGAGCAGAGAGAGAAGAAGAAGAAGAAGAAGAAGGAGGAGGAGGAGGAGTAGCTACTCGTCGTTGTCATCCTACGGCCGAAAGGGGGTAGCCTGCTTTTGATGCTGCTCAGGTGATGAGATATGGAACTGAGCGCAGTATTCCAAAAACTTGTTAATTATTGGCCCAAGTTGATCCTGAGAAGGATCCTTGTGCCTATCGCTTATTGCCTCACAAGTCTCCCGCTCATCTATGAGCTTCTCTGGGAGTTTGGAAAATTCCTTTTTCGCCTCAATGATGAACCCGACGAAGTCCCTACAGGCCATCAGGTTGTTGATAGATTCAGTGTCAAATGTGACCTCTGGCCCCGTTCCTTGAGAAGCGATCTCCTTGAAAATCTGGATGGATTCATCAGCTAACCTTAAGATAAAGGAAGGAGTGAGCAACCCTAGAGACATGTTGAGAACAATTCGCTCCATTTGATGCATTGTATCCAGGGCCTCTTCCTTTACCTTGTCAATCTTTTCTAGAATAAATTCTAGCTGATCCACCCAATAGTCCAGAGTGGACATGATTTTGTTGAGGGCCCTTAGATGGCCGAAGACGCCGAACTTGACCAGATCTTTGACTGAATAGTCGAACATTTGTTGGAAGGCCTCGTGTTGCAGTCTAGCATGTTCCAGCTCTTCTGATATGGGCCCTGCTAGCGCTTGGAGATCTTTATTCGCCTTACTGATATTTAGGTACAAGTCAGAGAATTCGGCGATCACTTTTTCGCTGTCTTTGAGGATTTGGCTCCTCTAAGCGGAAACGGCCATACCCTGCTCACTAATTTTGGCATATTCATTGATTTTCTCCTGGCTGAGAAGCTCAGAAGTCTCTGCGGCAGTTATGGGAGGTGCACTACCCATCTTTTGTAAGGCTTGGAGCAGATATTTGTTTTGCTCTTTTAGTAGCCTTTTCTCTTCTTTTGTCTCTTGAAGCTTTTGACAGAGAGCGTCAACCGTGGAAAGAGCTTCCCCCTAGAGACTTTCAGAAGATGTCCCCATTGTGACTTGGGCCACAGTAAAATCATTCAGAGACAGATCCTTTTCTCTTTAAGGGGATCGGGGTATGCAATTTCCATGATTCTCTCACCTGCAGCACTTTTAGAGAAGCGTGTAACAGGCTTCTGCTTCTTCGCCCCTTTGGTTGGGATCACTGAAAAGTCCATCGGAGCGATGGGAACTTTTATCTTTTGCTGGCTTAGCTGCTAAGAGATCCAGGCTGGTCCTATGGAAGAAGGACCAGAGATAGAGGAGGAGACAGCTATAGTAGAAGAGGGAAAAAACGTGGAGACACGCGGCGGCGGCATTGAGAGAATAGCCGAAGAAGTGTCCACGGGAGGAAGGGAAACTACAGCTGCGGAAGACATAGGAAGGGAAGGGAGCCTGGAGATGAGGGAAGAAATGGAGGAGGACAGATCAGCGAGGGGGGAGAAGATAGACGAAGAAGCAGGGGAAAGAGTAGAAGAAGGGATAGAGGACACGACCAAAGGGATGGTCACTTGAGTCACTCGAGGAGGGGAAGGAAGAGAAGAAGAAGGGATAGAAGGGACCTCTGTTGTGGTAGCAATGCCAACATCCGGAGTGGATGGGCCTATGGGACTATCCTCTGCTACTTCTTTCTCTGGAGAATCCAGAGTTATTACCTGTTCTGGTGCTGCGGAAGGAGGACTCTCAGGGGCTTCTTCCTTAATGGTGTTGGATTCACCGTCTACACCTTTTCCTTTAAGCTGCTTCTTGGATCGTGGAGGCACGTTGCCCAATGGGGATGTTGTGAAATCAACCCCGAGGTAGATTAGGCCGTTCATCCGGTACCAATGTTCTGTCCTCCACAAAGTCTCCTTGACCCTCTCCTCAATTTTCTGAGGAGCTTTAGTTCTATCAATGGCCGGAAAGGGCCAATTGTCCCCATCTGTATCAGTATATACCTTGTCTACTTCATCTTCTGTTGTTTGGTAGCCTTTGGGGACAATGGCTACCCCATATTGGATGATTTCTGCCAATGCTAGGCGAGAATGATCCTTTCTTCTGAGCTCTACCTCATGGAGGACATCAATATAAATATCCTTGATCTGAGGAACATGGATTGGATCGAGCTTTGCTCTTGGTAGGCAGCCCCTTGGGTCAAAGGTAGGCCTGGCTGGGAAGTCGTGTTTCAAATTAAGTAACTCCAGCTCTGCAAACATTTCCTTCGCCTTGTGGTGGGTAGAGCATGTGTATCGGCCCACTGTGAGGGGGAAAGGAGTTCCACCCTTCTTTCTTTTAAAGCATTTTTCGTGGTATGTGACCAGCTGCCTTGATAGCTCTAGTAGAATCAGCTTAGGCCCATCATACCTTGGTAGCCTGGTTGGCTCTCCCAAAAAGTTGGCAGCCCTTAGATAGGTGAATGTGGGAAATTGGGTGAACAGGGCCCCCCATTTCTCCGTGGCTGCCACTATGTTTTTGGTCGTACGACCATGAGTCATGTTCGGCCTCAGCAGGCAGATGATGTGATAGAAAAACATATCGTTAACTTTTGTTAACTGGGAGATGCTATTCTCCAACTTCAACTCTGGGTAGTACTCGTATATCTTGACCTGAGGCCAAACTCCACTCCTCGTTAGGCCTGGATAATCCCTCTCCGACGCTGCAGCGTAGACCACGTAGGAGTTCATATGGAATACTCTCGTTGTGCTGAATTGTTCTAGCTGCTCGGAGATGGTGCTGCTTATAATTTCCCCCCAGCAAAAGCGTTGATCAGGAAAATTCTTATTCATTGTTTCCAAGTAGTGCAGCATCCATTTATGGAAGTAATGGGTGTCAGAATGCCCAAAGACCCTGCTAAGGAAGGTAATGGTATCGTTGAGCTCTTCTGAGAAGTCACTGCGGTGGATGATTTGGGGCCACCGGGTTACCACCTTCTTATTTTTTAGATATACTTCGTTCATTAGCTACATACATTGGTCTTCGTTGTCTTCCCAGGCCTTGATGCACTCTGCTTGGCTAACGGCCACAAAGTGCCGGTGGTGAGGGATGCTGAGTATGATCTCAAAATGATGGGCAGTGAGGTTAATGACTACCTCACCCTTGCTGTTTTCGACACACCTTGTGTCTTTGTTGTAACTCTGGGAAATCACCATCATAAATTCATTGTTGACGGCGCTGACGGGGATTCCTCCGGCGAAGTGCAGGGCACTGCCGATCAATTTGTCCATCCATGGACTCCTTGTAACTTTCTGAGTTCTGGCCCAGAATTCCTCCATGTCGATATGCCCCAATTCTGAGTCTCTGACGTCCATGCTGCATTCGGCCTGTGACTCGAGCATTCTGACCCTCTGATATTTGTATTTCATTTCTTCCTCCGTAAGCTTAGTCTTTCCTTTTGGTTTGGTAGGTCTCCTGCTGGATGTAGACATATGTTCTTTCGAACTCAGTTGCTGATCTGCATGAAGAAGAAGCGAGACCCAATCCGAAAAGGTTGAATTAGCCATTTGGTCTTCCATTGGAATGTTAGCAGAAGAAAGAGTTAGAGATTTTTAGGCTCAGGGTGCAGGGCGCATGAAAATTGCAGCTTACAGGGCTAAATAGGTAAGGCGCACAGGAAAGGCGTGCTGCAAAGGTTAAACTAGCGCCAAAGGCACATGGCGCGTGCATACTGCAGATTGCATTTTATAAAAGGTGCATGAAAACATTGTGCTACATAGGGACAGGATGCGCCCTTTGGCGCATAGAATTTTCATGTTGCACTGGGATTTGGTGCGCCCTTTGGCGCATGTAAGGTTTGTGTAACATGAGCTTTTCATGCGCCAAAGGGAATATGGCACGGCGCACGAAGGGTTAACGCAACATGATGTTGCTACAAGGAGGGATGCGCCTGCGCCTTTATAACTTCACACGGCGCAGATAAAGTCGGTGTTGCATAGATGTTGGGTGCGCCATTGGCACATGGAAATGGGATGCAGCAAGGAAGGTTGGCGCGTCAGTGGAGCGCGAGTTTAGCGATTGCAGCAGGCAAGATGGGTGCACCAAGGGCGTGGGTTTTTATCATGTTGCAAGGGGGACAGATGCGCCATTGGGGCGAAACTGTTTATGATGTTGCAGGACGCACCGATGCACCAAAGGGAAAAATAGGATTTTCTCCATTTCTTTCTTCATTTGTTTTAGTAGGGTTATTAGGCAATGAAATGGCTCATCAAAAAGGAGATAAAACCATTCTTTTAGACAGGTTCCCCTACCAGCAGATCTGGACAGAGGGGGAGGGATATGGGAAGATAGCAGGAGGAGGATCTTGATATTTCAAACTTCAGGCACAAACTAAAACCAGACCACCAAGCACAAAGAACCAAAATGCAAAACATGAGAAAGAGAAAAGAACCTCTCACCTGGACAAATAGCGAAAACTTGTAACGGGTCCACAAGGCGTTGAAAACGACGAGGCAGGGGCTGACAGGCTCAGAAAAATCACGTGCTCAGTGAATAGTGAAAATGACATTTTGGGCACGCAAACACATATATATAGGTGAGATGGTCATAAATGTGCCACCCACTTTTTAAAGGGTGCGTGAGAGTTGCTGTCGACAGGGAAAAGCGTGTGCCCTCTGGCGCATGAAAACGTTTTCCAGCAGGAAATTAAGCGCGCCTTTGGCGCACCAAAAGCTATGTCGACATGAAGTTATGTGCACCCTTTGGCGCAACAAAAGTTGTGCCAATACAAAGGCGTATGCACCTTGGCGCACACAAGGAAGGCTCAACATACTTTGGCGCACCAAAAGGTGTGTTGAAACTGAAAATCATGCGCCAAAGGTTTTAAATGGGGCGCACCAAAAGTTGGTGTTACATAGCAGTTTCATGCGCCCAGCCAAAAAAGGCTCAAAAGACTAAGTTCGAAAAAACCAGATTTCCCGGGAACGGATTTTACAACGTTTCGAACGCAAGGGATCCCTAACGAGGGATCGGAACAAAATTTTGGTATGGTTATCGGTAAAATTGGCCTTGTCAATTTTACGGGATAACAAGGTGATGACGAAATTCCTATGGAAGATGCTGAGTTCCAGAGGCCAATTGAAAAAATTAAGATGAGCATGGAACAAGCTAGAGTTACATGCATGGTGAAGGCATCCACGAATGGTTTCAGAAAACCCTACCCATGGACAAGCTTCACACCAAACTGGTTCAACCCTCAACAGAAGTTGTGGTTTTTAGTTGAAATTATGTCTCGAATTGCAAACTGGGTTGAAGAAATGGAGGCTTACAAATATGATGTTAGGTAGCCCTGTCAATGGGGTTACTCTACACCATCTTACAACCCTTATATTCCTCCTTCCCAACCTACAACATCTCAACCTATTTTCCATGTTCCTATTTTTTGTCCACTTGCCCCCATTGAGGATTCCCCTTCTCCATATTCTTTTCTCCCATCCCACCTTCAGTTCTCTGCCATTTTCTCTCCCAAAACTCCTCCTCCACAAGAAGATCAAACCCCTTCCCCTCCACCAAAAACAATACAAAAACCAGTTGAAGAGCCCAACAAAGAAGAGTTAATACAAAATTTGAAAGATTGAGCTTTAAATTTTGAGTCCAATGATATGCCACTACTGGTTAAAACTTCAACTGAGCCATGAAATGAAGTAAAGGAACTGCGAGTGATAATTCAAATCTGTGCAACACTAGATGAAGCCGTGTGTTTAAGAAATCCACAGAACAAAGATGATTCTGCCACATATCAAGCATAAGAGGATGACAAACAATCTTTCTGCTCTAAATTTAGTGTGCATGTTGGCATTGTTTTCATGGAGGTTGTTGATTCATCTCAGATCATAGAATCAGAAGTGGAGAAAGACGCGGGTCAAATAGAGGAGTGTCTTGTAGTGCTTGATTATGAAGAGGTAGATTTTCTATTAGACTTGGAAGATTGCATTGGTGAAGAGGAACCCATTGAGCTCACCACTTTTGCAGCCCCACTAGTTGTCTTCCAACACAATGAGCCTCTTGCTGGAAGGATTTATTATCAGCCATCCATGGAGGAGTGATAGAAGGATGATGACATCTCAGTCATCATAGAGGAGGAAAAGTCTTTTACAGAGTTGTTTGTAGAAGTAGAAAAAGATCCAAATCAATTTGCAAATGACTCCCTTTAGGAAAGTCTACAGGATGTCCCCATCCATGGGGATGAGCTTTGAAGAGATGTGCATATCACAAGGATCAGTCCGTAGATCCCCAAGGCCGCATGCCTAATCAAATATTTGGCTAATTTGGAGCAAAAAATAGATCCGCCACCAGTCATGTTCACCACAGAGCATGAGGATGATCATCAAGGTACCAAAGGTTAGTTACAATACCTCCAACCAAATTTAGATCAACTTTAAGAGGTATACATCTTGTTTGTAATTGATACTTTAATGAAAGAGGAATTTTGCATCATGTTTGCACTTCCGCTATGTGGTTTTATTTCCAAATTAATCACATGACCGTGCTTTGTAAGAAAGGGAAGCTACTTCTCCTTAGTTGTTGCAGGATATATTTAGCTTTTTTTTTTGTATCTACTTAGAGTAGGGTAGGAATAGGTTTGTTTTCAGCAAAAGAAGTGCCTTGTGCACACTCTGCATGTTCCACTTAGGGCATGTATGTTTTTTTCCATTTTGTACATAGTTTTTGCGGGTTCATGGTGTAATCAGATTTTGGGGCAGCTTTCAAAGTATATTTTTCAACCCCAATAGATCATTTGCAGAGGTCAAATCCAGCAGTGCTTTAAGTGGTCTCAGGGGTGGTTCTTCAAGTTCAAGATCATAAATCAGGTTTATCAGGCTGACTCCATGCCCAATGATGCTTAAGGCCACTAATCAATTCATCTAGTAGGTAGATGACCATTGTGAGTCACCAAAAATGTTTATTTTTGCACCCCTTGCAAAAATAGGACAACTTGGATTTTCGTGGACTTGGAAAAAAGGCCGTGAATAGTTGAAGTAAGCCGCGGCCAAGGATGAAATGTTGCTGAAGTCTGAACAGGCTGCAAATGTAAAAGGAATACCGCTGAGTGAAGAAAAGGATTCATGAATTTTATTATAAATCTGCGGTATCATCCATGAAGATGAGGGTAAAAGCAGGGGAGCTAGAAAAGACGTGGGATAAAGGAGACAAACCACACCACAGACTCATGCCGCAGAAGATCTGTAAAAGCCGCAGAAGTTTTAGTAAGCCGCGATATACTAAAGATGAAGCCACGGATAAATGCAAAGCAAAAGGACGTGGGATGAAGAAAAGGAAGTCCACAGATGTGTTGAAAGTAGTGTGACAAGTAAATAGACCACAAGCCAAGCAGAAGAGAAAGTGGAACTGGAGAATGAAGAAGACAAAGCCGCGAAACTCAAAACCACGTAGAATCAAAGCTAAAGAGCCACATATCGAAGGAAAAAAACACTTTTCCATGGATCTCTGGGATGAACATATATATAAAATCTGATTATATTTTGCAAATATGATATTATTTGAAGGAACCTTAGTCTTCTCCATGTGAAGGGAATCAGATTTCAAGGGTTAAATGTTGCTAGATCCGCGAAAAGTTGGAAGACTTCTCCAACACGCAAAAATGCAGTTCTAGGCGGCACAAATACCAACATTAAATGTAGTATGGGAACCCAACAAGGAAGATGACGTGTGACATTAGATAACTAGAGGCGCCCAAATTTCTCAGGGAATTCATTTCTTGTTGTTGTTGGTTGGAAATTTGAAATCTGATTTCCCTCTCCTTTTTCCTTTCTTTTTCTCCTTCATTTTCTATAAATGTAAGAGTTCAGCTCATTAAAATAGATCTCTCTTTTGTTGTAATGACACCATGTCAAAATGGTAGCCGACTTCCCATGGGTTTCAGACCTTTATTTTGGTCTCTGCAATGTATTTTCACCTTCTGCCATGAATGTAATCAACTGTGCATCCTTAAGTAATAAAATCAGATTTTGTGGCTATCTTTTTGTCCTAGTCTCATGTTTTATTGTTTCCTTGCCTCTCTGTTTGCATTTCTAGCATGTTGTGTGTTTCCTCTTACTTCTAGGATCCATTTCATGCATTGTTTATGTGAAGAAATACATATGTACGTGGTTCTTGTCTGTGGCACGTCCATTCTTTCCTTTCACCCACATTTTCTTTCCTTCTTTCACCTTCGTGGAGAGTGATCGAACATCTTTCTGGTACTATCATATTCCCTTTAGTTTAGGATTTCTATTTGTGCATCTCCTTGTCACCCTAGTCCCTTGGAATTGTAGTTTAGCATTATAAATAGGTAGACGAATCCAACTTTCTCTAGAGGTCTATCTCAGTTTGCGGGTCCCACAACTAAGAGACAATTCCATGTTGTTTAAAAATCTTGGGTTGTCTATGACTTGGGGCATGGTGTAATTTTGAGCTCCAACAAGTGGTATAGAGATGAATTTTTTTTTGTTGATCTAGTAAAGGTATATAAAGGCTTGAATCATTTTTGACATGAACTGAGGCCCTTGATCCGAGACTATACTCCTTGATGCTCCAAACTTGTGCATGATTATGTGATACATGAAGTCTGCCACTACTTCTTCTTTGACTTGGGGTAAAGCTTGAACTTCAACCTATTTGGCCACATAATAGTTGTAAACCAGGATGAATTCCTTCCCTTGTGAAGGTGTGTTTTTAGGTCCAACAAAATCTAACCTCCACTGTTCAAAAGGTTCAAGAACCAATTGAGGTTGAAGAGGCATTTCACTAGACAAAGTGGGTTTTCCCATCCTCTGACATGCATCACAATGCCAGATATATTTCTTCACTCTTGTGAAGGGAAGACCAATAGTATCCAGCTCCAAGGATTTTATGAACAATTATTTTTACTTTGTAATGGCCTCTGTAGGTTCATCATGACAAACTCTGATAATGTCATACACTTCATTCTCTCTAGCACACCTGCATAGCACTAAGTCAGATCCACACTTAAACAGAATACCATTTAACCATTTAAAGGTGAAATTTTATTTTATTAATAGTTTCCTTTGTTTATTAGTAAAATTTTCAATAAATTTTCATGTTGCCAAATAGTTTACTATATCAACAAACCATGGTGAATTTGTAGATAGAGAAAAAAATTGTTCATCAGGGAAGCTATCATCAACAAGGTCCTCCTCTCCAGGTGTATCTAACCTTTACAAGAAATCAACGACCAAGTTAGATCTTTTTGGGTTATCAATAATGGTAATATCAAATTCTTACAAAAGGAGCAACCATCTAATGATCTTACCTCCTACTACTTGTCTGTTCATTAAATACCCGATAGTTGCATGGCCAATATATACAAATGTCTTATACCTTGAAATATAATGATAGAATTTGTTTATGGCATAGACAACAACTAAAAATTCCTTTTTAGTAGTAGTATAATTCTGCTCTGTGGGAGTGAGATGTTTTCTAATGTAATAGATAGCATATATATTACCATGTTCATTTTTTTGTCCCAATAATGCCCCTATAACCGTGTTAGAAGCATCAATGTGAATGTGGAAGAGTTTTTCCCAGTTAGGTCCTCTTGACACTGGGGATGAAGTTAATTTCTCTTTAATTTATTCAAAGGATTCTTGACACTTTTCATCCCAAATGAACTCATTATCTTTTACTAGCAAAGAAAACATTGGTGCACCAATCTTACTAAAATATTTGATGAAGCGTCTATAATATCCTGCATGCCCAAGAAAACTTCAAATATTTTAATGAATTTTGGGTGCAAGTAGATCAACAATTACCTCAATTTTCATCTGATATACTTTTATCCCTTGGGATGAAATGCGATGCCTAAGGACTATTCCTTCATCCATCATCATTAAACACTTTTCATGACTCAAAGACAGGTTGTGTTGTTCACACCTTATTAATAATTTGTCTAAGTTATCCAAAGCTTCTTCAAAAGAATCCCCATACATTGTGAAATCATCCATGTACACTTCTACACAATCATTAGTCAAATCAGAAAATATGCCCAAGACTATTCTTTGCAAAGTAGTTAGTGCATTACACAAACCAAACGGTAACACTCTATAAGAAAATGTTCCCCATGGGACAAGTGAATGTTGTTTTGTCTTGGTCTTCTACAACCACCCTTATCTAGTTATAACCACTAAATGCATTTAGAAAAGAAAAGAACTTCTTTCTTTCTAGGTTATCTAGGACTTGGTCAATAAAAGGTAGGGGAAAATAGTCTCTCAAAGTAACTTTGTTAATCTCCTTGTAATCTATACAAATTTTCCACTTGCCATTATTTTTAGGAACTATCACATGCGGTGAGACCCATTAGTTATCTTATATAGGGTAGATAAATCCAACTTGCAATAATTTCTCACTTTCAATTTTAACCATTTGTTGTAATGTAGGATTTATCCTTCTTTGTGGTTGTCTGACTGGTTTGACATTGCTTGTGTAAATGTCATGAGTACAAATACTGAGATGGATTCCTTTCATATCACTATAATCCCAAGAATTTTTTTTATTATGGTTTCTCAGTACATAAAAAAGTTTTGTTTTCTCATCATTAGTTAGCCAACTATTAATATTTAGTTATCTTCCTAGATAAAGGGAAATTTGTTTTGTTCTAGGATAGACTAAAATTTTAATTTTAAATTCACTTAACAATGAATTCAATGGGCATTCATGTGGTAAAAACACATGGAAATGTTGTGATATCCCCAAAGGTAGGATTTCCTTTTGGAATAAATGTTGTTAAAGGAAAAATGAAATTTGTTGTAGAAACATTTCGATCCATTTTTCAGACATTTTTTTTTAAAAAGGATAGATCCATACCTTTCATGAAGTAGTGCCATCTTAGTAGTTCCATTGGAGGATCCAGAAGCTGAGCAAGAAGGCTTTGAAGTAAGGCTAAAGAAATCTAAAGCTAATTGGGGAGACTTCAAAGCTAACTAGGGAGACTCCGAAGTGATCTAGGGAGACTTCGAAGCTAACTGGGGAACTCCAAAGCAGCAATATTAACCATTTCTAGAGTTCTCGTTGATTCTTATTCAATTTCTGTAATTTGATTTTTGACTACAATCATAGCCAAGGAAGATAAATTATAATTAGTCAATTTAGAAGCATCAACACAAATATATTATTTAACATTTACAAATGGTTTTGTAGGTGGAAACAAGGAGATTTTTTTAACATTTCTTCTATTTGATATTGTCATATCTTTAGATATGTAGTCTATTAAGGTTGCTACAATGGCCAACCAAGGTCTTCCCAAGATAGTTGGATATCCATGTATTTTTCTCTTGGGTTGGAGGATCATAAAATCCACAGGATATTCCCATGACTCCATTGTTACCATAACGTCTTCTATGACTTCTGGTTTGGCAATGGATTGATTTTCCATTTATAAAATGGCAGTAATGGGTTGAAGACCAACTAACGCTAATGTTTGCAAAGTATCAGTTGTCATAAAATTAATGACAGCTCCTAGATCAACCAACACATTTTGTATCTCCTTTCTCCCAATTGTTACAGTAATAACAAGACTTCCAAGGTCACCATACTTGGGCAGTAATAATTTTCCTGATAACGAGTAAACAAGTTTCCCATCTACCTATATAGTTTTAGGATATTATTTTCTTCTTCTTGGAGTCTTGATACAATTTTTTTTATTAACCTATTTAATTCTGAAATGTATTTAATTGCTTATAAAAATGGAATTTCAATGTTTAATTTCTTTATTTCCTTAAGCAAAACAAATTCTTTGTTGATGATTTATTTGAGTTTTTCTAGAAATGGAGTTGATGGAGAAACTGTGGGCTATTCTTGATGTCTTTTGTTTTATCATCATGTTCCTTTTCTTTTCCTTTTTTAAGTATTGGTTTTTCATTTGGTATCTCAGTGATGACAACTGGTGGGTTATACACAATTTTTCCTCATCTTGAGTGAATGTCTTTACAATCTACGACATTTACTCCCATGGATTCTTGTTCAACTCCAAACATAGGGGTTGCTTTCCTGTTGTTTATATTTTCTATAGGTTGCGCAGGCATTTGAGGTTGGACCACTTATTATGTTTGTTGAGATTGAACAGGGAGTGGCATTAATGCTTATTATTGATGTTGTTGTTATTGTGGTATAAACCTTCTTTGATGTGGATAGTTAGTTGGATGGTTGGCATATTGTGTCCATTATGGATTGGTCCATGGTTGATGATAGGGTTGTGACATCCATGATTGGGGTGTCTAATATTGAGATTGACTAGGCATTCATAGATGGGATGTCCATTCTGATGGGGCCCAAGGAATTGGTGCTCCAATTGGTGGATACATATTTGTAGCCCATGGAATCATCCATGGATTAGGATTATTTCTTGATATGAAGTGGGATTACGTTTGTGAAGGTTGATTGCCTTGTTTTTACACAAAATTACGGTCTTCAGTTGATGTTTGTTTGAGTTGATTTTTTAGGACTGGTAGGAGATGAAAATCCTTAATATCATGATCTTTATCACATATCCCACATATTTCTGTTTTGTCAAGGGGATAATCTATGAGAGCATGTTTTTGTCTAAATCTTGGAAAATATATTGTTAATTGATTCATCTTGGCTCTAGCTTGTGCTTGCATACCATCTAATATAGTGTTCAGATGTACCAAGATGTCTATTTTAAAATTGGAGAGTTCTTCCATAAATTGTTTTACATTTGGGTTAGTCTTCTTGGATCTCCTTTTCTTAGGGCCCCCTAGTTCTTGAATAGTTTCTGTATACCTACTCAATCTGGTGGAAAGTTAAATGATTCACATCTCCTCCTCCCATCAGATTCATAGATTCCGTTGATTCCTCATCCAATCCTTTTAAGAAAATGGTTTTAGTTAAGTCTTCACTTAAAGGGAGTCCACATTTCCTACGAAGAAAGAGGAATCTATCCAGGTAATCCTCCAAATTTTCATCTTCATTTTGTTTGAATTGGAAGAATTATTCCTTTCTATCTCTCCCTCTACAATAGTCATGATACTTGTCTATGAAATGCTCTTCCATTTTTGCCCAAGAATGGATGGAGTTTTGTGGAAAAATCATAAACCATCTCATGTCTGAGTCTTTTAGAGTAGAAGGAAACAATTTTAACTTTTGACTATAAATCCTATAATCATAAGTTTGGCATATTATTTTGAACTCAAACGAGAACTGATTTGGATCTTCATATGTCATACCTCAAAATGTGGGCAACATAGATGGGATAAGTTCTTCATGGGGGTATCTTCTTCTTCATCAATGACAATGGGATAGGTAAATGTTCTTTGAGGTGCAATGACTTCCTCATTACGAGGGTTGTTTTGAAATCTTGGTTGTTCATCTTGCCATTCTTTCCCAATTGACTTTGTAAAGAGTGTTTTTCCACTTAGGTGAAAAATATCATATGAGTGGAAGGTTGTTAATCTGGGATTGATAACTTAGAATAACTAGATCCTTTGTCCTCTAGTCTATATTTTCTTATGTATGATGGCCCCACCTCAGGGGAATATTATGAAGGTTGTGGTAGGGTAAGAGTTGTGTCCTCTTTAGTACATGAATATAACTCTTCTTCCAATTGTTTAGATTGATCCAAGAATTTTTAGGTGAATGGAAGCTTTTTGATTGAGGGCCTTTTGGTTGAAATCTACCCTTTGAGTCTTTGGGTCTACTCATATATTTCTATAACCAAGTAGGTTCTCATGATAAATTGTTAATTTAATTATTCTTACTAACACTTAAAATGTATGTCCCCGAGAACAACACCAAAAATTATGAGCCTCGTTTTTAATTCCTCATTTACTTAATTATTGATGTCATTCTGACTAAGGAAGTGTCCAAGATTGTATGCAATAAAATTCCTTTGTGTAACTAACAATTGCTTGGTGGGACTATTTGTTTTGAGGGTTTTCCTAAGTCTTAAATGTTGGAAATGAAATCTAATCTAGAATTAAAAATTACACTCACGGTACAGAATAAAATCAATCTTGTAGAATTGAAACACACAATTCTTTAATTGAAATCTCACAATGTTTAAAATGGAGGCACACTTACAGAATTGGAAATTACAGAATTTGAAATAAAAACATAATTTAAATGCTTTAGAACAAAATCATATACTACTGGTAATTTAAAATTATTGAGACAAAGGGAGTTTATTAAATGGAGATTAGCATATACTAAATTTGTTAAATATTAATTAGGAATAAAAGATAAAACAACAAATAACATAGACTGAATTGTACTAAACACGGATAAGCACACTCATATATATACTAACATGAAACAACCCATACAAAAATACAAAAGGCTCTAAATCTTGGGGCGAGTGGGCCCTTGCTCTCCATTAGATCATAACCAATTTACACGCTAGATCACAAAAGCAACAAATTTATTTAATTCAAGAAGTTTTGGATCATATAACAAGATTAATTACAAAAATATTGATTACTAACGTCCTTTTGACAATCAGTGAGTTTGGATTATATTATCCTGCTCCCTCAACTAAAACCTACAAAATAGCTAGATGAATCCTAGAATCTACCTTATTTAGATTACTGGTAAATAGGTTCCACAATATCTCTGTGTTTCGAGGTGAAATGATGGAGATAATTGGGGGATTGATTGACTTTATAGGATTCAGTTACAAAAAACATATACGAAAATAAGCTACATGATTTGTTCTATAACTGGTATTTCTTAATTCTAGTTTGTTCTATTCTTGAATGGATACACATTCCAGGCTAGCGAGATTCCCATATCTGAGAGTTTGTTGACAACAGCTGGTGGGATTTTGAAATCATTGTGTAGAATCTGAAGCTACCGGAATAGACTCTGAAGCCACCGGAATAGACTCTAAAGCCACAGGTAGAGACTCCAAAGCCACGGGAATAGACTCTGAAACTACAGGCAGAAACTTTAAAGCCACAAGAAGAGACTCTGAGGCCACATAAGGAGACTCCGAAGCTTTGCAAACTTGAATTTCTAAGCCTGAAACTCTGCATCTTCGACAAAATCATACATTTTGATCTACATACAAAAATATCAATTATTTTCATGATATTTAGTTATAATACAATGGTGGAACAAATACACACACACACACTAATCTAATAAAATGCATATATTCTCTACTTTGGATTAGGAAAAATTTATAGAATGCACGCATATTCAAACAAGGGGGAAGATAAATAATGTCATTATTTAACCATTTAATGAGCTGGTGTCCCCAGATTTCACCCTGAAATATGAGACTACCCTATGTAAAAAATTTCATACTTTTAAAATAATGGGTTGTTTTGTGTTTTAATTGCTCAAAAGTGTTCTATATTGTGTCAATATATTCCCAGAGAGTTATATTAGCCAATTTCACCAAATACCCAGATGCCCGAAATTGTTATATTCTGTCGTTGGGGTTTTCCTGCGGGAAATTTTTATTTAATTATTCTGAGCTCCGTTTGAGGCAAATTGTGCTCCAGTTTAACTCTGTTGTGGTATTACATGTCAATATTCTCATATACCAGTAGGGTTTTAACCAGGAATGAATCCTAGGCTTTATCTGTGACTTCTAGCAACGTTTTGCGTTTTTGGTGTTTTCCCAGTTTATTTTCTGTGAATTTTCTCTAGGTCAATTCCTTTGCCAGTTTAGTCTATTTTCTTTCCTAGAGTATCTAGAGATCATCTATGGATGTTATGCTAGAATTAATTTACCACATGAGGTCTGGTTCTCTCTAGAAAGATGAAGTCGTGCACAGAAAAGGTCTCTTCTAGGTAGGTCACATTTTTGGGAAAAGAAGGTTTTAAGCTACAATGGGATTTTTGGTAGTAGCAAGTAGGTGGAAATTTTGTATATGCTTGGCAGGGTAATTTTTCCCATGAAAGCAAAGCCACTTAATTCATAATGGCAATATTAGAGGCAATAGGCAGGTGGGAATTTCTTAGCTACCTTGCAGGGTGAAAATTCCCATTGTGAAATAAAAGAAAATCACTTAAGGCATTGATGGGAATTTCTTACCTACCTTGCAGGGTAAATAATCCCATTATAAAAGTCAAACAACTTAAGTGGATTGTGAGATTTTTGGAGCTGCGTTTCAGGGTGAATAATCCCATTGAAATTTGGATTTTAAAAATAGAAATGAGGTATGTCAAAAAGTGCGGCCCCTTTTAGAATAGAGGAACAAATTTAATTGCATTCATTAATTAATTCTATTTCCAAATTTGGCACCCAAGCATGAGAAAAATTCAACAAGGAAGAAGAGGATAAAGGAAATTAGAAATAGAATTCTAAAATTAAATAAATTTAATTTATTTAATGCAGCCCCCTCTCATGCAAAAAAGTGCAACCCATATTGAGGAGAAATAACACTTTTTAAAGTATTAATTAATGGAATTAATTCCTATTTTTGGTGCATAAGGTCAAAGCACACTGTGAAGTCAACGTGGACTGAAAGTAGAAAGCTAAAATTAAATAAATTTAATTTATTTAATGGAAGCCATGAGCATGCACAAAATAGGCACCCAAATTGAAGAGAAAAGCATGTTAATTAATTAATTTATTGCTAGGAATAGGAGAGGCAATTATTAATCATAGAATGGTGAAGGTTATATAAGAATGGGCTGCCATAATGATGAATTAATTAATTCTTTAGCAAGGAAGTGCAGCCCAGGTAATATTGGCGCCCAATTAAGGAGGAATTTTACACAGAAGAAGGTGTTTTTATTGCTAGAAGGCTTCAAAGTTTGGTGCCTAGGTTTGAAGGAGCTTGAATTAAGTCTAATTGATTGTCTGCATAGTGTTACAGGTGCTCAAGTGAAGTTGGAAAAATTTATGCTTGCTTTGCATGCAAATGAAACATCAAATTTTGGGGTAGCAGGTTTGATATATGCAAATTTTTATAATTAAAATCAAGTGTCCATGTTCTAGTTGCTATCTTTTTCCGAATTAATTGCATAAATTCATTATAGGTGCTTATATAAGAGAAAGAGAGCTTAAATCAATGTCCAATACATTGAACATATCCTCTAAATCTAAATAAATCTCTAGATCTGCACTAGTTGTACATAATTCTGGCTGAATAAAGAGAAAAAGAATTGCTCAAACAAAGACAGATACGGCCATGGAAAAGCAGGATGAAAAAGAAAGCTTAGCAGAGTCACACATTACTTCCAGGTTTGTTGACATTGGAGATACAAATCTAGGTCCAAAACCTCTTTCTAAATTGATTGACAGATCCAAAGCTAGAAAGACTTATCTCATGCGTGTAGTCAAAAGTAGTGGAATCATTCGAGCTTCAACATTCCCATCCACATCTCAGTTTCTAGAATTCGTTATGGAGTGTGCTAGGTCTTACCACCCACTATCTAGATCAGTCTAAGATGCTGCGGGGAAGACAATAATCCAACTAGATTCACAGTTCATCAATTATTGTCTGAAGATTCCAACACGACAGGTGGTGATTACTTTTAGGATACAGCATGCCGGTAACAAATGGGAAAAGCATAAAGTTGATTGTGTAGGCATCATGAATAGCAGATACATGAAGAAGCCTAGATCTCCATCCAAGTTCCCGAGAACTCTTTCACGATCCAATCTGGTACAAGAGTTAGATGACATTACCAAATTGTTATGTAGGATAAATGGCAAAGCTAACGTTTGCAAATTCCACACATGGATGTATGCTTTCATTAGGACCATTGAAATCAACAAAGCAGATTCAATAATAAATTGGTCAGAAATCATTAGTGATAACATCGATGAGTAGCTCAGGAATGTGAGGCATACTTACAGCTTCAAAATGACTTCATATTTGGTATATGTTGCATCTTCACAAGGTATCTTCTCCAAGCTGGATAGACGTGGTGTCCTTTCCAAGGATCCTATTTTTGAGTGCCATCCCCAGCTTACTGTGCCCACATGTAATAAATATTACAAGGTGGTTAATGATGGATTCTTCTACAGATTATTTTGTAGGCTAGATGGAAATTTAAAGGCCAACAGGGTAAGCAAGGAAGCTTGGGAATCTGTGTCCAAGATTGGAAGTATCTTCATCTAGTTTGTGGACCTTACATACCTCAGGGTCACCGGATTTTCAGGAGAACCAGTTAAGTTTCCTAGATATCCGAGTGATATATTAGTCATCATGGAACTGAGAAAACAACTTATGGAGATGCATGACCTACAGAGGAAATGACACAAGTCTACAGGATTCTTCCCAATCACAGTGTGCTATTACAGCTTCCAGAGTATTCATAAATCCCAAGGAATTGAAGTGGAGATGTTCTCTAAGTACGAGAAATAGTTCTTCCCAGAACGACTAAACTTTGATCCATTTGGAGTGGCAAGGAAGAAAATATCCTAGGAGTACATGCATGTGCCTTCATTGGAAGATTTCTGGATGAAGTGCAGAAGTGAGTACGAAGTTAGAAAGAAAGATTTCAGCAGGTTATCAACGCGGTAAGTGTTTAACTTCGGATTAGCATGGATACCTGTGGATCTTAAATATGATGGGCCTATGTTACTTTATGCATACCATTAGATGGGAGGAGATAGAGCTATACTTTAGGAGATCATATGTGGCTTCCATACGATTGAGGAAAGGTCTACCGCCGTTCTGGTCAATACTTCAAATTGGTTGCTGATGAAGGGATATTGCCTTGATGAAGCATTGATGAATCAGATCACAAGTAACTTTGGCACAAGAGATTCCCTCAAAAGGAAGCATGAAGGAGAGAGCAGTAGAAGGCCTAAAAATATTAAAGTGCACAGAAGGTCTCATTCGAAGGAGAAGATCACTTCTACTACTATGGTGTTAGTTTCGAATTCTCCAGCATCAAGTATTTCACCGATTGTTACACCTCAGCAAGATATTGTCATTTCTCTGTTGAATATGGTAACATTCATCTTTTCTCCACAACCACTCCATTCAGCACCTCTTCCTGAAGAAATGTTGAAGTTACAAATGGAAAATTTTGAAAGAGCTTTGTCTTTGGAAAATTCAGAGGATGATAGCCACAACACTGTAGTGGTTTCAGATGGAGAGGAATCAGAGCATGAGATGGTGGTACACTAGGAAAATTCTCATTCTCTTAGAATTAATTTCTTAGAATGGTTGGCTTTGTAGTTAGTTGCAGAGGCTAGAGAGGAAATCAACTTGGAGGAACACGACTTGCAGCTGCTCCTGAATCTAGGTGGAAAAGATAGAAAACCTAAAGTTGCTAAGGTAGCTTCAAGGTTGATCATTGAGGATTTGGGGTAGAAGTTTGGTGAGATGTCAGTTCTAGTAGAAGGGAAGAAAAAGGATGAGCCCATGATAGAAGATATAACATTAACCAGAGTACCCCCAGGTCAATCCACCACAGAAGGATTGAAACAAGACACATAGACATTGATGGATGCTTTATTCCTTAGGCTTGAAAAAGAAAAGGTAGACAAAGTTGAACTTTAGAAGCAGGTGTCTCAGTTGTGTGAGATTATTTCCAAATTTTCCAAATCTTCTACTTAGCCCATTTCAGCACTTAAGTAGGCGAGTGATCATCTGATGCAGGAAGTGGAAGATGCAGGTAACCAGGTTAAAGCTATCAATGAATGGAAAATTCTAGTCATTCACCAAGCTTTTGTACAACTTGAAGAGGTACCACCCCATCTAAAGGTTATGAAGGATGCATCGGTTCAGCTGAAGCAACTGGTGACGAGCACGATAGATATGAGCACAATTGTTGAAAGTAACCTAAGTACTTTGGTCAAAATTAATAAGCTTCCGAGGGAGGTGTTGATTGCGAAATGGATTATGCCCAATGGATCAGTTGAGAAGGGGAATCAGCTTGAGTTTTCAGTATCGTTCCACTTGGAGATCTTCAGAATCATGTTGAAAAGAATCCAGGGACTTGAGATTATGGCATCATCTTTACTAGACAATGTCATTACTTTCACTAATGAGGAAGTGGTCAGGAATGTTTCTTCATACACAAGGACCATTCCTAGCAAAGTGCTTGATTCCTTAGAGGGATATCTTCTAATGGTGCAAGGGAGAATTGATGGAGTTGTTATGCCTTTCACGATGGATTCCATCAGTAAGCTGGTAACGCTACAGTCAAATATTGAAAATTTTGTGCCTAGCTTGGAGGATGTGGAAGTGTGCATCAGGGTATTAAACGAAGGCTTGCTGAAATTCAGGAAAAAAAAGGAAGCTGTGGCTAAGACAGATGGGAAGTTGTTGAATTACATGTTCGAAAAGTATATTCAATATCAAAACAAAAAGAATATGTAGATGTTATAGCTGGTGAATCTTTCTTCTTTTACTCTTTCTTCTTCTATTTTCACATTCCCAGATATAATTGTAAAACTTTAAAGTTATTGGTTTTGAAACCATTACTTTAAGTTATGTGGAATGATTCTATTAGTTAAGTGACAGATGCGTATAAGTTTGAGTATGGATCCGGATGCATGTCACTTGAAGAGGAATTAGAGGAAGATGACTGCTAAATGTTATCTTTACTTCTTATTTATGTTCCAGTTCAGTTGAGTTTCCCTTTTTTTTCCCTTCTACATTCTATAAGTAGAGGAATAACCTTCGACTTAAGGATAAGAATTTGTAAGCAACATTCTCGTGTTATAGATTTTGTTCTGAAATCCCTGATAGCTATTTGAAGCAAAGGAATATAAAGGAGCAGATTTCCAGAGAACTTTGTGTCATGGTGTATTTTGTTTCTATATTTTATCTTAGATCTACTTATAAACTTTGTGTTACTTTAAATCTAGATCTGAAAGCTACCTTTACTTATAATTCTGCGTGTTAATATCTATTGGTCCTATCTATGTGCATGTAATCAACTCTGTTATCTATTGATTGGGTTACACATCTTCCCTCTTTCTTTCCTATTTTTACTATTTTCCCTCTTCATTAGACATTTCCTTTCTTTAACAACTACTTACTTGCTGCAAAACTCTATAGCTATGGTTCATGAGCTACATGGTTAAAGTAAAAACCCTAAATAGATACTAGCATATTTTATTGAAAAATCTTACATAGGAGCATCACCGATAAATGAGGGAGATTTATCTCATGATTTCCTAGGTTTTCAGCTATGCAAAAAATCTAACCAACATGAGCTCATTAAGTCAATCATGGAGGAAGTGAAGAATATGCCTTGAATTGCTTGGATAGGTATTAGACCACCTCCAATAATGCAAGTTTCCTCATTTACTTAAGCTTTATTTTGTTAACTTTTATGACTCTTTTGCATTTTTCTAACGTTCCCTTTCATGTAGTTTTTTAGTGTAGGTTGAAAGGTTATAACAATGAGAAACAATGAAAAAGATGAGTTTGGCCTCCCCAAGGGTAGGCCAATTCAAGATAGAAAGGTCTACTTTGATCTTGGTCCAAGTCTAGGTTACCACTAAGACCCACTGGGTTAGCCCCATCATTCACAGGTCTTGGATGCATTCCTAGATCATGGTTGGATTTGTTATGAAATAGATTGGAACAAAAGCTTGGTCAATCTCATAGGGAGCTCACCGAGCAACTCACCATAGTTGCAGCCTTGTTACCTTCATGCCTTTATAGGTTGTCTTGTTGTCCTGATCCTCTTGCACCACAGTCTTCCCTTGTCGACATCACATCATTCTCAATTACACACAATGGAATCATTTCCTCAGTTATTAGTATGGGATCCCTACATAGTGTCAATATTCCTAAAAACACTTTCTCGATAGCTTCCTAACTCATTGAGCTTGAGCTCTCAAGGTGCCACTTAATGAACATGCTCCCAATCAAGTCTTCAACTACCCAAAACCCAATTCTTTGAGTTTGAGCTCTTGGGGCTGCCTATGATATAGACCTAACCAAGACCTAAGACTATAAAGAAATGAACCCATATCCTAACACCCACCCTTAAATTTCCTAGCAGGGCCACTGAGTCCACTTCTTTGGTATAGCATTGACTTGATGCACACAAGCATCTACCTCCGTCTTCTTGTCTCAACCTTAATCCTGACTTAAAGGACCCAAACAGAAGAAGAGTGACCCAGTTGCCAAGCTTACCTTGCCAAGCAAGAGTTCCTTTCCCTACATTGATTATTTCAGCATCATCACATAGTCCTCCTTACCTGAATACAATATCCCAAAACACGACCCCAAATTGAGTTCACATGGCAACATAGTGTCGATCCTAATCCCTAACCGATTCTTCACTTTCATGAAGGCTTCACAAGTGTTGTTGATTGAGACATGGCCATTCGGCCTAGGATAGGCCGACTACCCAAGTAAGCAAAAAACCTGAGGCCACCCAAAAGACCCAAGACCTAATATTAAATTTGAAAAAGTAACATAACTACACATCTAATTTCCATGAAAAAAATTGCATTATTCTCCATTATACAAGTATTTATAATGGAAAAAAATAATTACAGAACTTTCAACGGTGCATAAGGAGCAAGAGAAGGTTCTGAACATGGAGCAGGATCATGTGATTAATGTGAGCAAGGAAAAAAAGGATGAGGATGCGGTGAAGACCACATGGGTTGAATGGTTGGTTAGTAAAATACTGAATAAAAATATTCTGGATGGACTAAATCCTTCCAAAGAGAAAGGTAATTTATTTATTAAAATCCTAGAGATTCTCTTAGCTAGAAATAAATATTCAATGGAAGTTTTTGCAAAAAAATTTGGCTCTAGACCCAACATTGACTATTTTAGAGGCTATGCCAAGATAATATGGGTGTGGAATGGATCCATTGAAGTCTCAGCCTATGCGAATGGGTTCTTCCTAGTTTCACTACCTAGTAAAGAACATGTGGCCAATATTTTGGTAGAAGGACCATGGTTCCTTTGAAAATATCATGTGGTAGTTCAGAAATGGGAACTGACCTTTAACCCTTTTGAGAAATTTGTCTCTGAGTTTCCACTCTGGGTTAATCTCCTAGGATTTCCCCTTGATTTTTGGGATTAATAGGTCCTTATAGTCATTGCGAAGAGCTTGGGTTCACTTATAGCTTTGGATCTAGTCACAAAAGCTAAGACTAGATTCAAACATGCCATATTTTGTGTCAACATGTGCCAAGACACTAGTTTGGAAAGTAATATCAAACTGATGACCACAGAGGGAGTCTAGGTGTAGATATTTGATTATGAACCATCTCCTTTTGCATTCAATAGATGAAATTTGGTGGGCCATGACCACAGAATATGTACTCAACAAATGAAAAAAAATGAGTCAATACCTAAATCCCAAATGCCAATAAAAATAAGGATAATTTGGAATGGAGGATTGGTTGGGAAAAAGGGTAGGGTGGTGTCTAATGGACAACTAGAATTTTAGGAGGCAGCAAAAGAAGTGCATCCCTTAGGACAGCCTAAGGATAAAACCCTTGACAAGGAACTAGTTTTATTAATAGATCAAGATAGTTAAAATGAAAAATAAAATGAGGATTTGGCTTTGGAAGAGGTGGTTCTTGAAACAGAGGATGCTTGCATCTAGGAATCAAAAGGAAACTATGATTTGCAAGTTTCTTGTGGACCCTCATTGGATGAGGTATTGTCAATAGGTCAGAGCTCATTTGGTTAAAGACAAGATGATGCCTTTGCTATCTCTAATGTCTTTGGGATTTTAATGGATTATGTTTCAGACACGTATGAAATTTCTCCATCTCCCAAGACACCAGTAAGTAAATCTAAACCTTTTACTCGAAGTAATTCTAGAGCATATGTAGGGAAAGATTCAGCTACAAGGGGCAAGAAAAGTAATAAGGAATTAAGGGGAAAAAATGCTAGGAAGGAGGTGGATACTGGTATACAAATTACTTTGGGGAAATATTTTTCCAAAATAAGAAAGTATAAATGATAATTCTCTCATGGAATATTAGGGGTTTGAACAATCCTAGTAAACACAAAGTAGCTAAGGACCTTAGAACTAGAAATAAACTTGATATTTTAATGTTTCAAGAAACTAAAATGAGTATGGATAAATTTAAAGAAGTGGGTAGGATTATTTGGAAAGAAGGTTGTTGGGATGGAGCAGTTATTCTGGAGCCTCTGGGAGGTGTAGATACTATGTGGAATCCTAAAGTAGTGAAGGGTGAAGTGATTCTCACTACCCTTGGGCATTGTGCGTATTATCTTTATGGAGATTGAGTCAAATAAAACCTGGTATGTTTCAAATATTTATGCTCCCAATAAGAACTGTGAAAGAAGGAAGTTATGGGAGGATCTTTAGAGTTTTAGAAAAAAAAGTTAAAGATAAAGATTAGATCATCGGTGGATATTTCAACACCCCCTCTCCCCTAGAGAGAAGAAGGGGGGATTTATTTCTTACTATGATAGCATGGAAGATTTAGCTGATTTTTTAGCTAGAAATGATTTGTTTTATTTGGAATTGGAAGGTCCAAAATATACTTGGGTTAATAGAAGGAAGGGGTCTAAGATCATTCAGATTAGACTAGATAGTATTTGTGGTGAGTCATCTGTGCATGATTAACCAACTTTATTCTCTTAAAACCCTTCCCAGAATTAGATCATATCATAATCCCTTACTCCTAAATTTGGGGATGAATCAACCCAAGAAATCTAGATCCTTTCATATTTGAAAAGATGTGGTTGGATCACCTAGATATTTTTTAAAAAAATTCAAGAATGGTGGGATATCCAAGTTCATGGGGTAGCTAGTTTTAGATTGAGTTTTAAAATAAAGAATGTTAAAAGTAATCTTAAAAGATGGAATAAGGAAACCTTCAGGAATATTTTCCAGGAAAAAAACATAATTATAGAGGATTTAAGAACTATTGAGGAACTAAAGGAGAATGATGGCCTTAAACTTGTTCTAAAAGATCAAGAACAAAAATTTATGACTGAATACCATGATATTCTTGCTAAAGAATAGGTTTACTGGAGAAAAAAATATAGGGATAAATGGCTCGAGAAGGGTGATAGGAATACTAATTTTTTCTACCTTACAGCCACTTCAAAAGATAACCTCCTAAAGATTAATGAAATTAGAGGAGAGAATGGGGTGACCTACTCAGAAAGTAAGGATATCAATGTGACAATAATAAATTATTTCAAGGAGCTCTTCAATGTGGGGTAGATTATGGAGGAGAATGCTTAGAATAAATTTCATGATCTCTTTAGAAATGTGATTTCCCCTCTTGAAAATAGAGACCTCTTAATGATTCCCATGTAGGAGGAAATTCGTTATGTTGTCTTTGAAATGGAACCAGACAAATCTCCTGGTCTTGATGGTTTCCCAGCTTTTTTCTTTCAAAAATTTTGGGAGGTGATAAAACAAGAGGTCATTGAAATGGTCCAAGAGTTCTTCAATAATGGGAATCTCCTGAGACAAATGAATAACACTTTCTTGGTCCTTGTTCCTAAATTTTTTGGGGCCAAAAAATTCAAGGACTTTAGACCAATAAGCCTATGTAATACCAGTTATAAACTGATAACCAAAATCATTGCTGATAGGATAAAAAATGTTTTGGCTAACTTCATCTCAGTTAATCAAGGGGCTTTTGTCCCAAGAAGGAAAATTATAGATAATATCATTGTGATCCAAGAAGCTATCCATTCTATTGAACACTCAGGAAGATCATCTATGTTTGTTAAGCTGGATATGCATAAATTTATGATAGGATTTCTTGGTCCTTCCTTCAGTCCATTCTGATCAAAGTAGGCCTTAGTATCACCTTGGTGAACATGATCATGACATATATCTCCATAGCTAGATTTTCTATTCTTGTGAATGGAAAACTGAAGGTTTTTTCCAAGTGGGTCAAGGTTTGAGACAAGGAGACCCTCTCTCTCACCTTTCTTTATGTTATTATGGATGAGTCTTTAAGTAGGATTTTTCAACATGCTTTGTTTTCCAATAGTATTCAAGGTATTAAAATTTCTAATGGCCTTCCTTCTATCTATCTTAATTAGTTTGTTGATGATAATTTTATGTTGGGTAAAGTTTCTATCTAGGAAGCCTCTAATTTTAATTTGGTTCTAAATGAATATGAACTTGTCTCGAGCCAGCTGGTTAATTTCCATAAAAGTGTTTTTTTTTCATTAATGTGGAGCATCCAGTCAAATTTAGATTATCTTGCATCCTGGGGTATCAGATTAAGCAATTTACTGATTCTTATTTAGGTATGCCCCTTATCCAAAAGAAGCCATATATTTCTATATGGAATACTTTGCTAGAGAAAGTGAATAGAAATTTGTCTTCTTGGAAGGGTATCCTTCTCTCCCAGACTTGTAAGATTAAATTGCTTCAAAGTTATCTTCAAGGAATCCCTATTTATTTCATGTACATCTTAAATATTCCCTCCAAAATTATTGGGTTCCTGGAAAAAATTCAAAAAAGATTCCTATGGGTGGGAGCTGAGGATAAGTTCAAATTCCCACTCGTGGCTTGTGAAAAATTTACTAAACGCAAATTATGTGGGGGCCTAAGATTAAAAAATATCTCTCTTATGAATGAGGCTCTGATAACAAAATATGATAGAGGATTTTCAGAGAAGAGGGTCTTTGGATGGACATCATCAAGAAGAAATATTTGTGAAATATAGGTAGAATGGAGTCCTTTTTCAACCAAAATGATTTTCCAAGAGGGTCCTTTTTCTGGAATTCCCTTGTGGCTTCTAAGGACATTTTGACCAAGGGAATGATCTGGGAGATTGGAAAAGGTAATATAATCAGTTTTTGGAATGATAGTTGGATTGAGGACTATCCTCTAGTTAGCATGGAGAATTGGAAAAGGGTAGCTCAACATTATGAAGAAAGGGGAAAATTTTGGATAAGAGACTTTTGGATTCAAGAGGAAACCATTAGCTGGGAGGTCATTGTCCCCCCTTATATTTTAATGGGGACCTACAAACTTTTTGGGATCTCAACAACAAATTAAGAAATTTCTATATCCCCATTGTCATAAACAAGGATGATTCCATTAAATGGAAAGAGGAAGATTCTGGGAATTTCTCGATTAAATCAACCTATAGACTAAATTTTAAAGATTCCATTCAAAAAGAGTATTGGGGAAGGCTTTGGGTGAAGGATCTTACTCCTAAAGTAAATATCTTTTACTGGTTGGTGGTTCAAAATAGGATCCTTACGGTGGACAATATCTAGGAAATGTGGTATGAAGCTCCCCAATAGGTGTTCGTTGTGCAGGAAAGAGGAGGAAAATGTCAATCATCTTCTCCTTCATTGCCCCTTTTCTCAAAAGGTGTTTGGGTCTATCCAAGGAACTGTTCAAAATTCAATGGATCGTATGCCTAAGACTATTGAGGATTATTGTATACAATGGGAGATCCCATTCAGTTTCCCCATCTTGGTGTGGGCCTAGAAATTTCCCTCCCACATCTCTTTTGGGGATTATGGAAAGCTAGGAATGATAGTATTTTCGTGACCAGAAATCTAATCTCATGAGAGTTAGAAGTAAAATTCTTAGCGACCATCAAAGAAAACACTAAATTGTTTAAAGGTAAGGAAAAAAAACCTTTCCCGAGATGGGAGGAAGTTCTTAAGATTTTCGCCCTTAGTTCAGTAGAGATCAAAAGACCGAGAATTCATAGCAGATGGAACAGACTGAAGAACAATGTATTTAAGCTAAATTTTGATGGGGTGTCTAAAGGGAATTTGGGCCATGCTAGGGGGGAGGAATAATTAGAAGTAGTGATGGTGAATGGCGTTTTACCTTTGCTAGTCCGTTAGGGAGAAAAAATAACAATATGGTGAAGGCTAGAGCTCTACTGTGGGGGTTCAATTTGGATAAGGATAAAGGGATCAATAATATCTAGATTGAGGGGGAATCCCCTCATTATTGTTAATGCTCTTAAAAATAAAAATACTATTAATTAGACCTTAAGAAATGTTCTAAATGATGTCAGGGAAATTTTAAAAGGTTTCAATTAATCATATCTTGTGTCAAGGTAATACGTGCGTGGATAATTTGGAAAATTACAGTGTACAAAATCATGATCACAAGATCTAGAATAAAGGTGATGATTTTCCCCCAGACAATTAATGAAGTAATTGGTAGAGATAGGCTGCACTAAATTTGATGATTCTGGCATGAGTGTGCATTGGTATCACTTGAATTGAGACAACTTACTTAAGGTGAACAATTTCAATTGTCTCGATGTTTCAAAAGGGGTTATGAACTTAAGAAGTGAGAGTGAGTGGGAGAGGTTCTACATTGTGAATATGTGTGGTGATAGAATTAGGATCGAGCTAGTGAGTCAGAGCATTGAGGTTTTCAACCAGCCCTTGTGGAAAAAGCTCAAAATTGGGGGCTTCTACAATTTTATCTCCAAATTGCATGGTCACGACCCTTCACTGTCGAAGGAATTTGGTATGGCTTGGAAAGAGGGAAAGTTCATGGTGAGAGGCATGGAAATTGAAGTTTCTGAGAGCACCATTTCCCTTGTTATGGAGATGCAGATGCATGGGCTCAAAATTTTCAAAGACAGAACCTATAGGGAGCACGAAATTGAGATGTTTTTTGTGGGTAAGGAAAGGTGTTCCTATTTCAGTGATGGCATAGCTAGGTCTTGTATTTCAAGCATCATGAAAGAGGTTTGCCTCCAAATTATGAAGTACATAATCACTTTGGAAGGAAAATATCACAAAATTTACACTCATCATTTGTCTTTCCTTAACATGTTTAGACACAAAATCATGGTGAGTATTCCATTCTTCCTTTTCATGTCAATGACTAGTTCTTTGAAGGCATTCCAGAAGGACAAGGCAGAGATGCCTCTACATGAAGAGCTCATCCTCTTGATGTATGAGAATGGGAAACCCATCTTGACCACTCCCCTAAAATACAAGGTTGAGGAGGAGGACCTTACTCTGGTGGTTTGCCTCACCAAGATGAGGGCTAGTAAAATGTCAGGGTATAGGAATGCAGGGGAGGATGATGATCTGGAGAAGAGAGAGGAAGGTAGAGGAGAAGCGAGCACCTCTAGGAAGAGGGGTATTGATGGTGATGACAAGGATCTTGAGGGGTGGATTAATAAGGTATAATATCTAGAAAGGGTTATTCAGGTGATGGAGGATACCAATGTCAGCCACTAAGAGACCATGACGGAAGTCATTCAAGATTCCAAACAAATATTTCATCCCAGGTGAAGTTCCAAACATTATATTATTGAGTTGGAATCATAGGTCAAAATATCTAAGAGATAGGATGGATGTGATGGAAGAGGGCATGAAAAAGAGGAAGTTCAACTTGTGCATCAGAAATTCTGAGGAAGAAATGGAAGAAGATATGACTGTGAGGAGAAAAGAGGAGAGGTTCATCAAAGATAGTCTTTCTGATAACAGGAAGCATCCCCTAAAAGTTAATTGATTTTCTATTTCTGTACTGTTAGAAGGATTTTTGTGAACTTCTCAGCTTGGTGTTTCTGGCTATTTTGTTTTTGTTCCTCTAGTTTTTTGGGTCATGATCTTGGCTTTTCATTGTAAGAGTTAAGCATGTTTAAATCCTTTTGGACCTTTCTCTCTCTTTTTCCTTGGTGTTTTTTCTCCTTCTTTTAGTTCCTCCTTTGTAAGGCCCATAGGAGCCAATCCCTGTTTTTACCTTATCTAATAAAAGTGAAAATAAATCCAAAAAATTTATGATTAGACTCAATAAAGAAAACGTCCTCCAAGTATATCATAGCTGTCAAGATAGACAAGATCCATAAAAAAAATAAGTGATCAATTTATCCTCCCATCCGATATGTTATATGGTAGAAGACCCTAACCAACCCTCGAGCCCAAGGAGTTTCAAGCACACAATTTCCATATAGGAAATAAATACATAAATTTTTACACATAGGAAATCCCTTGAAAATGGTTAGGATTAAATTAATACAAGTCTATGTATGAGTGTCCTTCATCCATGAAAAAAGTGGAACACACAAAACACATAAACTAAAAATGGACATAACACATAATCACTTGACCTTGGGTACTTCCATGGGAGAGGGTATTGCATCAATAAAAAATAAACCTTTGCACATGAGGTAGGCATCATCCTCATCGGTGGATAAGTAGAACTTAGTATCCTTTACCTCCATGATAGGTAATACCCTTATCGGTGGAACATAAAATGTGTATACATCTACATCCAAACTAGGTATCACCCACCATTTTAGAAATATGAAATGTAAATACCTCTTACCAGTAAGGTAGAAATCACCCTCATCGATGAAAATAAGAAACGTGAATACCTCTAACTCCAAGATAGGTATCACCTTCAGCGGTATACATATGAAATATAAATACTTTGATAGCATAATAGTACACAAATTTAAGAATAAAATAAAAAAATCAGCAATAGTGTTAAAATTTCATCAAAACAAAGCAAGATTCATTAATGTAAGCCAATATTTCATTGTTGAAAACATATTTTTTTCCCTCAAATTAACTCTAAGTAGTTACTATAGCTCATAATATTTCTCATTGAAACTTGGAAAAATATTTCCAATGTGTCTAAAATTATCCATTAATAGAAAAAATCATTATCCTCATTTAGTCCAAAATGACATTTATTCTTCTGACACTCTTTCTTACTTGCCTCTTAAGGAATTCCAAAAAAATTTAGCACCCTTCTAGACCTTTCTAAGAATCCTAGGGGCTTAGATTGGGTTCTAAAACATGCCTACATATGTCCACTTGGGTCCCACCCAATATTCTCAGTTAGAGTCTATTCTACCAACATTCTCAGTTAGAGTCTATGCCCATACATACTATATATAAATTGACAACTTGTTAGGGGTCACATCAGTAAAAAAGTGATTTATTTTCAATACCTACTATATACAGTAATTATATCCATTTTTGTTAATGCAAGGTAATAAATATTTATAGTTATAAAAGGGAGGTCACAGGTTTGAATTATGAGTGAAATTTCACATAATTTAATGAAGAGTGTGTTTTAAACCAAGTATTTGAAAAACATATTGTGTTTTTTCAAAATAAAATTGTTTATAAGTGATTTGTTTCATTCGAATGTGGAGCCACACAAGAGGATGCACAATGACCATTAATGTATAATGGATGGGCATTAATTCATTTTTATGGGAGAATAGCCGCTTCCATATTCTCATGCTTAAAAGAGATTGCAAGCTCTATAATCTTCCATAAAATAATGCTATCCTTTAAAAATGATTAAATATTTTTAGAAATTTCTTTGGATTCCAAGACTTATTGTAAAGGCATATTCCAAGACTTGGGTCGGCATGCCCAATAAACGAAAGGGGAAATAAGTTTTTTTTTTGCATGACAAAGTTCATCAAATGATTGGTACGTGTTGAACATGACTTAGTCCTTGATAAATGAGAGAAATATTTGAGAAAATATAATGGATCAAATTCGAACAATTTATGGGTCATTTTGTTAACCATATTTTTGAATAGGAGTGCATAGTCAAAAATAGTCTCATTAGCATGCTACGTTGGATAAGTTGTTTAAATGTGATGACCATGATAATTTCTATTGAAAAATGTGCATGGAAATAATTTTGCAATGAGACAAAAGTATGGATAAATACTTAAAGTAATGAATAAAAGTAATGAAGAGCATAGTTTTTTAGGCTCTTAGGGAATAACTTGGTTAATAGTCGATCACCATGTACAAAATTCAAACATGGAGCATAAAACAACCAATCATGATGGGATGGACCCCCCTTATCATTTTATAATCAAAATATAGAACTATGAAACCTATTAACATAGGGTAAATATAACTCATTATATGCTAAAGCGTTAAGTAACATTTCACCTTGAGGTAATCATGTTACATGGATTTTGAGACTATTGAGATAATTCCTTAACTCTATCTTGTAATTCACGCAAAGTAGGAATATAATATTATTAATGATGAAAAATGTAGGAACAAATGTATGCAAATTGTGGTGTCGGAAGTAGTGGAAGGAGTGAGTGGAGGAACAATATGAGAATGGTAAATAAGATATATAAGGTGAGGGAAACATGTACGTTAGGAGAAGCATGATATGGTATGTTGTTGGAAGAAATATAAGAGACGACTACATGAGAACACATATTAAGTGTCTCAATAGGTATCCATGGTTCATATTATAGGTGTTAACTTGAAAAATAAAATCATTGGGATTTATGAAGTTGGTTGTTTGATCAAATACCCATTACAACACTCCTCAAAGTGTTCATTTCATCAAGATTTTCCAAAAGATGTTTTCTAAGATACATCATGTCTAGATTCTATGTTGGACATTTTAAACTCATATCCCTTTACTATTTTTTTAAACCTTTGATAAGAATATGAGGACCATTCAAGGCATTTTCATCCATAAAGGTCTCAAGAGTAGCTGGAATGATTTCATGTGGAGTTTGGGTCTCATTGAGAGTAACCACATTTTTTGGGTGTAAACCTTAGAAAATAGCAAGGGATTTTTTAAAAAGATTAACTAGATTGGAATTTAACGTCACACACATATGTGCACGTGTGCGAACATGCACACACACACACACACACACACACACACACACACACACACACACACACACACACACACACACACACACACACACACACACACACACACACATGTAAGCACATGCACACAAACACACACACATGCGCGCACGCGCGCACGCACGCACGTACACACACACACACACACTTTTTTAAACCTTTGATAATAATATGAGGACAATTCAAAAAAAAATTCATCCATAGAGGTCTCAAGATTAATTGGACACATGTGCGCACGTGCACGCACACATACACACGACCACATGAAAGCATACACACACACACACGCACACACACACACACACACACACGACCACATGAAAGCATACACACACACACACACGCACACACACACGTACACACACACGCACATGTACACACACACACGCACATGTACACACACACGCACATGCACACACACACGCACATGTACACCCACACACACTCACTCACTCACTCACTCACACATGAACTCGCACACACACATAGACAAACACACACATGCACACATGGATGCACACACGTGCACATACGAACACACACATGCACACACACACATGAGCTATAGCTAAAATATTGGAACAACTAGAACAAATACTAGGAAAGTCACCAATAGATGATAAAAATCTACACACACACACACACAAGCTAGAACTAAAATATTGGAACAAATAGAACAAACAATAGGAAAATCACCAATAAATGATAATAATCCCTATAATGTAACAAGAAGAAGATGGTTTACATAAAGTGAAAATACTAGGGTGAGAACTAGCTAATTAGGTGGTTTATCAAAAGAAAAACCCTAGATTGTATGCTCGAAGGGTGTAGATTCACCAGAACATAGGTGTGGAAATTGGTTTTAGCTAACAATTACATTAAACTAACCACACATAAAGTGTGTAATTAAGTAGTCTAGAAACAAATCAATAAATTAGACCTAAGTGCATGAGGTATAAAAAAGAAAAGATAGAACATGAGAAATCAAAGAACAACTTAAGCAATGTAAAATAATAAAATCATGAAGTGTTAGGAGAAGTTAGGGTTTTGAAGGATAATACCTCACTACTACATATAATTTTAAAAACATTGAAAATGGGGTCAATTTTGCATCGATTTGTGAATGGTATTTAAAAAAAAAATTAAATAGATTTTTGACGCAAAGACAATGCTATAATATTGTTGCAAATGTGGCAAAAATGCGTTGCAATAAGCATCACATTTGTGCCACATTCGTGCCACATTTTTGTTACATTTGATTCATGTTACTTTTAACTACATGGACCCACATTTCTTGTTTAATCCCAAGTAAATGCCATTTTCACTACACCTATAATTTTCACTCTTGTGAAGAAGGAGAAGGAGCTCAAACAATGCAGTGTTTTTGCCGCATAAAAAAGAAAGGTAAGTTTTTTTTAAAAAAATCATTTATTTTATCATAAATAATTGATATCAAGTTCATGTAGGTTATTGACTTTATTTTAGTGTCAATAAAACACATTATAAAAAATTTATTCCATGGAAAAAATATCCTTGAGAAATTTTGTCGATAAAATAATGTAAAAAAATGCATTTCATGACACACCCACATATCCTAGAGTTAGTTTTTCAAATAACTCATGCTTTGTGTATGCAAACAATTATAAAATTATATAACAAAAAATTATATTATAATTCGATAGATGTCCATACTTAAATTGAAACTCTCATTTTCACATGGGCTTTGAATATGCGAAAAAGGTTGTGGAGTTTAGCTTTACATTGAAATTTTATAAACTTGTGAAAAAGTTTGAATTTCGCTGAAATTTGAACTCATATAACATTAACTCCAACTTTATCCATTATTTTTACATTGGAATTTTTTGATGCAAGTTTTCATTATCTTCCCTTAAGGTAAAATTTATCTAAATAATTATTCATTAATTTAAATATGTTAAAATGATGAAAAAGAAATTAGGTTGCAAAAAAAAATGCGGTTTTTTTTTTCACGTTGGTTCCAAATAGATTTTGCAAGGTGAAATATGGTTTTTTTCACTACTTTTGTATGTGATACAATGTCCAAGAAAACAATGATCACCCCACGTCATGATTAAAAGTAATTTTAGGGTATTCTAAAACTCCTTATATACTTAGAATGAGCATAAGTTCAACAAAGGTGAGAACTCGCTTAACGCTAAAATACGAAACTCAACAATGATTCTAATCATAACAATGAAATTAAGAAAGACATGTTCTAGGGATGGTCCTTAATACACACTTGCACAATGAAACAAAAACATTGTGGAACTCTATAGGAATCCAAAAAATATTCACATCATGTAACACTTGTCTTTAATGTAGAAATTGGGATACAATTAGTTGTAGTGGGTCATCAAATAAATACCAACTAGATATTTTCCTCTCATACCCCTTCATCCAATCACAAAGAAAAAAAAATCACACAATCACCAAAAGTTTAATTAGCTTTTAGATTATAAATTTTAGAGCTTCCTTACGATAACCAAGATGGCCAAAAATGTTAACCATGAATACAAAATGATTCAATGTGGTGTAAAGCAATGAAAAATGGTCATGCCATTGAAATATTTAAGTCATCATCTACTTAAATTGAATGGTTTCAGGCCTATTAAAACATTTTTAACCCTCACAATTGACAAACTATACTACAGGTAAAAGTAGATTGAATAACATACACATTTCCAAGGCTTCACTTAATCATACAATTCCAATTCCAATCTCAATCTCAAACAAACAACATGATATAAAGAGGGTGGGTTGAAGTATGTGCTTATCATTCTATTTGTAACACAAACCCCTTGTAAACATTCTACATATATCTAGATATTGAATACTGAACTTGATGAAACTTGGTAATATTTTCATATTTATGTCAAAATTACAAAATATAGAAAATTGAAGACAAATAAGAGAAATTAGGAAAAATATTAAACATTACAAAAATATGTAAACTAATTTTTTTGGAATTTTTTAATAAAATAATTATATTGTTGAAATTTTCTTATTAGTAATTAGTTTCGGATAATATTTGTAAAATAATGAAATTATCATTATTTTTGCATATATGTTAGCCTCTGAAGATTGAATTTTCTATTCGTCATGTCCAAAATTATCTACATACTCATATGTAGGCAATATGTAATTTTTTGGGAAATTATAAAGACAACATGTATTTGACAGAGGATACTTTGGGAAAATGTGTTGAAGAAGAAGAGATTAAAATTTGTTTGAATGGTGCACAAAGAAATACAAGGTTGTCAACAATTATGGAAAATATGTGTGAAATAAGTGGGAAATATCAGGTTACACCTTATGAGGAAGAGTCCAAAGATTATTTGTAACTTCCACCTAAGGTGTTGAAGAAATATCAATCCGATTTTCCCAATTGGTGACATTATGGGGCTCAGCCAATGGAAAATCCACTTCTAGTACCTTATGAAGTCGCCATATTTTTAAAACAAATATGCATGATAGAACCTTCTACTATTCCTAATACAGGTTGTGGGCTATTTAATTTGACACCGATTAATGTTGGGTCTACTATTCAATGTTTAGTTGGTATGATAATATTACATGATCCATTCTATAACTCGTATTTCCTAATCCTGGTGTATGCTATTTTTGAATGGATGCATGTTCCAAGCTAGAAAAATTCCACATTTCAAGGTTTGTTGATGCTAGCTGGCAGGATCTTGAAGTTACTAAGTAAACTCTGAAGCCAAAGTTCAAACTCCGAAGTCATAGGTAAAGACTCTAAAGCCACAAGTAGAGACTCCGAAGCCACAAGTGAATAATCTGAAGCCATCAAAGAGACTCAGAAGCCACTTGAGGAGATATCGAATCTTAGTAATCTTAGATTTCTAGGCCTAAAACTATGCATCTTGGAAAAAATCATACCTTTCTTGATCTATATACATAAAACTAAATATTTTTCATGGTTTTTAGTTAAAACACAATGGTGTAAGATATACACACACTAATCTAGTAAAATGCACTTATTTTTTCCTTTGGATTAGAAAAAAGTAATAAAATGCATGCATATTCAAAAAAGGGGGAAGATAAATAATGTCATTATTTAAGCATTTAATGAGATCATTAGGCCAATCAAGGAGGAAGTGAATAATATGCCTTAGACTGCTTGGCAATGTATTAGACCACCTCCAATAATGCAAGTTTCCTCATTTACTTTAGATTTATTTTCTTAGCTTTTATGAATCTTTTACATGTTGCTAACATTCCCTTTCACGTAGTTTTTAGTGTAGGTTGAAAGCTTGTAACAATGAGAAATAATGAAAAATATGAGTTTGGCCTCACCAAGGGTAGCCCAATTCAAGCTAGAAAGGTCTACTCCGATCTTGGTCCAAGTCTAAGTTACCACTAAGGCCCACTCAGTTACCCACATCATTCATAGGTCTTGGATGCATTCCTAGATCATGTTTGAACTTTTTATGACATAGATTGGAACAAAAGCTTGGTCAATCTCATAGGGAGCTCAATGAGCAACTCACCTTAGTTGCGGCCTTGTTGCCTTCATGCCTTTGCAGGTTGTCTTGTTGTCCTGATCCTCTTTCACCATAGTCTTCCCTTATCGGCATCACATCCTTCTCGTTGTCATAAGGTGGGCTTGTTTCCTTAGTTATCAATCTGGTATCCCTATATAGTGTCGATATTCCTAAAAAAAAATCTTGGTAGCTACCTAACTCATTGAGCTCGAGCTCTTAGGGTGAAACTCAATGAACATGCTCCCAATCAAGTCTTAAACCTCCCAAAACCTAATTCTTTGAGTTTGAGCTCTCAAGGTTTCCTCAAGACTCTAAATAAATGAATGCATATCCTAACACCCACCCTTAACTTTCCTATTAGGTCCACTGAGTCCACTTCTTTGGTTTAATGTCGACTTGATGCACGTTTGAATCTACTTCCATCTTCTCATCTCAACCTTAAGCCTACCTTGGAGGACCCCAAATATAAGTAGGGTGACCTAGGTTCCAAGCTCACCTTGCCAAGCAAGAGTTCCATTCGTTATGTTGATTATTTTAACTTCATTTCCTAGTCCTCCTTACCTAAATACAATATCCCAAAACATGACCCCAAATTGATTTCACATGTGAACAAAGTGTCAAGCCTAATCCCTAACCCCTTCTTCAATTCCATGAATGATTCACAAGTGAAGTTGACTGAGACATGGCCACTCAGCATAGGCTAGGCTGGACTTCCTAGGTAAGCCAAAATCTTGAGGCCACCCAAAAGATCCAAGACCTAAAATTAAATTTGAAAAAGTAAGATAACTACACATCTAATATCCATAAAACCAATTGCATTATTCTCCATTCTATAAGTATTTATAAGGCAAAAAGATAATTATAAATCCATGGTGTAATAACTTATTTATGAAACATAATTGAAAGTGCACCTTGCATCTATTCCCTATACACAAAACCCACAAATACAATTTGCATTTACTCATAATAAGGATCAAATACCTTAATTTAATTAACATGAAAATCTGATTCAAGTGTTATGTTCACACTTTTCAACCCCAAAATGGAATTACGATAAACCCATAGTTAACCTAAAATGAGAGATAATATTTACAATGGTCCCTCATAATACACATAATTAATATATAAGATATTTTCACATTTTGCATAATCCACTTTGGCTAATGGCCACATCATCATATACAATATCAATCATCATGAATAAAAGTGAAAATAAATACAACAAATTGATGATTAAACTCCACAAAGGAAAAATCCTCCAAATATAATAGTGCCATCAAGATAGACAAGATCCTTTTAAAAACTAAGGCAATTAAAAATCCATGGTGTAGTAACTTATTTATGAAGCGTAACTGAAAGTGCACCTTGCATCTATTCACTATACTTGAGACCCACAAACCCAGTTTATATTTTCTCATAATAAGGAACAAAACCCTTAATTTAATTAACATTACAATCTGATTCAAGTGTTATGTTCACAATTTTAAACCCCAAAATGAAACTATGAGAAACCCTTAGTTAAAATAAAATGAGAAGCAATATTAACAAGTGTCCCAATAATACATATCCTTAATATATAATATATTTTCACATTTTGCATAATCCACTTTGGCAAATGACCACATCATCATATACATTATCAATCATCATTAATAAAAGTGAAAATAAATCCAACAAATTTATGATTAGACTCAATAAAGAAAAAATCCTTCAAGTATATCAAGTCCGCCAAGACAGACAAGATCCTTCAAAAAAAAAAGTTATCAATTTCTCCTCCCATCCGATATGTTATATGGTAGAATACCTTAGCCAACCCCCGAGCCCAAGGATTTTCAAGCCCAAAATTACCATATAGGAAATAAATACATAAATTTTTACACATATGATATCCCTTGAACATGGTTAGGATTAAATTTATACAAGTCTATGTATGGGTGTTCTTCATCCATGAAAAAATTGGAACACACAAAACACAAACCAAAAATGGACATAACACAAAATCACTTGAACTTGGGTACTTCCATGGGAGAGGGTATTGCATCAATACAAATGAAACCTTGGCATATAATGTAGGAATCATCCTCATTGATGGATAAGTTGAACTTAGTATCCTCTACCCCCATGATAGGTAATACCCTTATCAATGGAGCATAAAATGTGTATATGTCTACCTCCAAACTAGGTATCACCCATAGTTATAGAAATATGAAGTGTAAATACCTCTACAAATAAGGTAGACATTGCCCTCATCGACGAAAATAAGAAACGTGAATGCCTCTAACTCCAATCTAGGTATCACCTTTAGTGGTATACATATTAAATGTAGATAATTTGATAGTATAATAATACAATTTTTTTAGAAAAACAAAATCAGCAATAGTGTTAACATTTCATCAAAACAAAGCAAGATTCATTAATGTAAGCTAATATTTCATAGTTGAAAATGAAAACCTACTTTGTTTCCAACACTTATCTCTAAATAGTTACTCTAGCTCATAAGCTTTCTCATTGAAACTTGGAAAAATATTTCTAATGTGTCTAAAATTAACCATTAATAGAAAAAATCGTTATCCTCATGTAGTCACAAAATGACATTTGTTCTTTTGGCACTCTTTATTACTTTCCTCTAATGGAATTTCAAAAATTTTAGCACCCTTCTAGACCTTTCTAAGCATCCTAGGGGCTTAGATTGGGTTCTAAAACATGGCTACATATGTCCACGTAGGTTCCACCCAATATTCTCAGTTAAAGTCTATTCTACCAACAAAAAAACCTATGCCCATACATACCATACATAAATTGACAACTTATTAGGGGTCACATCAGTAAAAAAGTGATTTCTTTTCAATACCTACTATATAAAGTGATTATATCCATTCTTGTTCATGCAACATAGTAAAGATTTATAGTTATAAAATGGACGTCACGGGTTTGAATTGCGAGTGAAATTTCACATAATTTAGTGAAAAGTGTGTTTTTCAAAATAAAAAAAATTATAAGTGATTTGTTTCATGCAAATGTAGGGCCACACAAGAGGATGCACGATGAACATTAATTTATAATGGATGGGCATTGATTCATTTTTATGGGAGAATATTTTCTTCCATATTCTCATGCTTAAAAGAGATTACAAGCTCTATAAGCTTCCTTAAAATAACATTATCATTTAAACACAATTAAATATTTTTAGAAATTTCTTTGGATTCCAAGACTTATCGTAAATGAATATTCATATGTATTCATGGAAGGATTGACATGTATAAGAAAGGAAAGGGGAAATATGTTTTTGATTGCATGAAAAACTTCATGAAATGATTGGTACATGTTGAGCATGACTTTGTCCTTGATACATGAGAGAAATATTTGAGAAAATATAATGGATCAAATTTAAAAAATTTATGGGTCATTTTGTTAACCGTGTTTATGAATAGGAGTACATCATCAAAAATAGTCTCATTAGCATGTTACATTGGATAAGTTGTGTAAATGTGACGACCATGCTAATGTATATTGAAAAATGTGCATGGAAATAATTTTCCAGTGAGACAAAAGTATGGATAAATCCTTGAGGTAATGCATAATAATAATGAAGATCATAGTATTTTAGGATCCTCAAGAATAAATTGGTTAATAGTTGATCATCGTGTATAAAATTCAAACATGGAGCATAAAATGACCTATCATGATGTGATGGACCCCCCTTCCCATTTTATAATTCAAAATCTAGAACTATGAAACCTATTAACACAGGGTAAAGCTAACACATTATATGCTAAAGGGTTAAGTAATATTTCACCTTGAGGTAATCATGTTACATGGATTTTGAGACCTTTGAGATATTTCCTTAACTCTATCTTGTAATTCACGTACAATAGTAATATGACATTATTAATGATGGAAAATGTAGGAACAAATATATGATGCAAGGAAGAAAATTGTGGTGTTGGAAGCAGTGGAAGGATTTATAGGAGTGAGTGGAGGTACAATGTGAGAATGGAAATTACATAGAAGTGAGGGAAACATGTACGTTAGGAGAAACATGATATGGTATGTTGTTGGAAGAAACATGAGAGACGACTACATGAGAAAACACATTAAGTGTCTCAATAGGTATCCATAGTTCATCCTATAGGTTTTAACTTGAAAAATAAAATTATTGGGATTTACGAACTTGGTTGTTTGATCAAATATCCATTACAACACTCCTTAAAGTGTCCATTTCATCAAGATTTTCCAAATGATGTTTTCTAAGATACACCATGTCTAGATTCTATGATGGATATTATAAACCCATATCCCTTTACTATTTTGTTAAACATTCAATAAGAATATGAGGATCATTTAAATAATTTTCATCCATAGAGGTATCAAGAGTATTTGGAATGATTTCATGTGGAGCTTGGGTCTCATTGATAGCAACCACATTTTTTGGGTGTAAACCTTAGAAATTATCAAGGGAATTTTAAAAGATTAACTAGATTGGAATTTAACATCACACACATACACGCACGGGCACAAACATGTAAGCACACACACACACATGCACATGCATGCAAGCTCCCACACACACACATTCACACATGCGTGCGCGCGTGCACACACACACACACACACACACACACACACACACACACACACACACACACACACACACACACACACACACACACACACACACACACACACACACACACACACACACACACACACATTCTAAAAACCTTTGATAATATTATGAGGACAATTCAAAGCATTTTCATCCATAGAAGTCTCAAGAGTAGTTGGAATAATTTCATGTTGAGCTTGGGTCTCATTGAGAGTCACCACATTTTTTGGGTATAAACATTGGAAAATTTAAAGGGAATTTTTACAAGATTAACTAGATTTGAATTAAGATTAACACTAAATTATTTTGGAGTTTTGGATCTAATAAAATTTGATCTTACACACACATACACACAAAAGAGCTAGAGCTAAAATATTGGAACAGATAGAACAAACACTAGGACAATCACCAATAGATGATAACAATCCCTAGAATGTAACAAGAAGAAGTTAGTTTACATAAAGTGAAAATACTAGGGTGAGCACTAAATAATTAGGGGGTTTATCCAAAGAAAAACCCTAGATTGTATGCTCGAAGGGTGTATATTCACCAAAATGTATGTGTGGAAATTGGTTTTAGCTAACAATTACATTAAACTAACCTCACCTAAAGTGTGTAATTAAGTAGTCTAGAAACAATTTAATAAATTAGACCTAAGTTCACGAGGTATAAAAATGATAAGATAGAACATGGGAAATCAAAGACCAACTCAAGAAATGTAAAATAATTAAATCATAAAGTGTTGGGAGAAGTTAAGGTTTTGTAGGATAATACCTCACTACTACATATAATGTTAAAAACATTGAAAATGGGGTCAATTTTGCATCAATTCGTGAATGGTATATTTTTTAAAATTTTAAAATAGATTTTTGATGCAACAATGATGTTATAATAGTGTTGTAAATGTGGCACAAATACGTTGCAATAAGCATCACATTTGTGCCACATTTGTGCTACATTTGAGTCACATTACTTTTAACCACTTGGCCCCACATTGCTTGTTTAATCCCAAGTAAATGTCATTTTCACTACACCTCTCATTTTAACTCTTTTGAAGAAGGAGAAGGAGCTCAAACATCCCAGTGTTTTTTCCACATAAAAAAGAAAGGTAAGATCTTTTTCTAAAATTTATTTATTTTATTATAAAAAATTGATATCAAGTTCGAATAGGCTATTGATTTTATTTTAGTGTCAATACAACACATTATAAAAAAATTATTCCATTGGAAAAATATCCTTGAGTAATTTTGTCAATAAAATAATGTAAAAAAATGTATTTCATGACACATCCACATATCCTAGAGTTAGTTTTTCTAATAACTCGTGCTTTGTATATGCAAACAATTATAAAATTATACAACAAAAAAATTGCATTATAATTCGATAGATGTCCATACCTTAAACCGAAACTCTCATTTTCACACGGGCTTCAAATATTTCCATACCTTCTACATATGTCTAGATCTTGAATACCAAACTTGATGAAAATTGGTAATATTTTCATATTTATGTCAAAATTACAAAATATAGAAAATTGAAGACAAATCAAAGAAATTAGGAAAAATATTGAACATTACAGAAATATGTAAACTATTTTTTTGGCTATTTTATGTAAAATAATTATATTGTTTAAATTTTCTTATTAGTATACATTTTCAGCTAATATTTGTAAAGTGATGAAATTATCATTATTTTTGCATATATGTCAACCTCTGAAGATTCAATTTTCTCTTCACCACGTCCAAAATTGTCTACATACTCATACGTAGGAAGTATATAAATTTTGGGAAATTATAAAGACAATATGTATTTGACAGAGGATAGTTTGGGAAAATGTGTTGCAGAGGAAGAGGTTGAAATTTGTTTGAATGGTGCATAAAGAAACATGAGGTTGTCAACAATTGGGGAAAATATCAGGTTACACCTTATAAGGAAGAGTCCAAAGATGATTTGGAACTTCCACCTAAGGAGTTGAAGAAATATCAATTTTATTTTCCCAATTGGTGACATTACGGGGCTCAGCCAATGGATAAACCATTTCTAGTACCTTGTGAAGAATTCACATTTTTAAAAAGAATCTACATGATAAAACCTTCTACTATTCCTATTACAGGTCTTGGGATATTTATTTTGAAAAAAATTAATGTTGGGTCTACTATTCAATGTTTAGTTGGTATGCTAATATTATCTTTTTATGGCCAAATGCAGCAATTTGAACATTGGACTCACGTGGTGAGCTACAAAGCCAATATGTCAAAATATGACATTTGTTGTAGTGAAAAGTAAATGGAAGAGAAGATTCTTATATTCTCAGAGAAAAATCACCTATACATGATCATATGTATATTGATGGACTCCATTATCCATTTAAAAATATTGTTGATTTCATTAATAATACCCACGGGTGTTCACATATTGCATATCCCAATTGTCAATTTATAGTGTATCAATGAAAAAAAATTGTAATGAAAGGGCCAATATTACCTCTTTATGTCATGGTGGAGGAAATACAAAATATCAAAGCTAGTTAAGAGCTTATTATTAACTATAATTTTAAAGGAAAAACAACACCAATGAGATTGAGAAAAAAAATGTTGACATTGATGATTGATGTATATATTGGTTATTTGAAACCTATTTTTTGTCACAATTGAATTTTCTATACTGTTTTGAGAAAAATCTAATGTTTTATTTTTTAATACGATGTAAAATGTTGTTCCTTTCATACTCTATTATTTTATAAAAATTGAAGGATTTGATGATATTTTTTTTAGAATGATTTGTATATTAATTTGATGAACATGATGCATTTTATTATAAAATTGATAAAAACATTGTGTTGTGGGACATTAATACCTTTACATCCAGATGAGGATCCTCATCCATCATGTGCACCACCTTCAACGTCACCTCCAGAGTCACTTCGACAATTACCTTCAATGTCACTTCCACAATCACCACATGTTACATTACAACAACCTTGTAGAATATCCATTGGAACCAATGACAATGTTCAACCATTCGTTGCTAGTCCTTTAAGACATTCATTCGCAAGGTGTTTATTTGTACCTTCTATACCACCCATATATATATATATTATGGATACTTTATAATAATGTAAAATGAAGGATAAATCTGTTGGATATTTATTTTATTAGTTGTTACCCATGGACTGTAATATGTCAAATGTTAATGTTTGTGACTATAACTATAAATATAGATGTCTTATTTTTTCCTAATTTGAATATAATATGTTTTGTTTGTTTTAACAAGTTGAGTAGATTCCAAAAGAGTGTGATTATTGCATTTAACGTGGTATATTTCTTAGATTGATTATCTCTCTTACAAATTTGTGTGATTAAAATATGTATTGAAATTTGACATGTAACATTATCCAGTTAAAGATATTTTCTCTCTTTTAACACTCTTCTAAGAGTGGTAAGTGGATAATTTGATTATTAATATTATCAATTCTTATAAAAAGTTTGTGATATCGAGCTTAGCATAAAAAATGATAAAATTTATAGCATGATAAAATGATATCACTGTCAAATTGCAAATGTGATATTATTCATTCTGAAATAATCTCAATAGACATGATGCTGGAAAACATTTAACTAAAACAATTCAAAAAAAAATTTTGTGAATTTCATTTAATTGATCCAACACCTTTATCAACTTGTACTTGAGGATAATATTATGCCCATTACCCTCAAAATGCTATGATGGTTGGTATTTGGCCCTAAAATATGTGCTCATGTTAGAATGTTGTTCTTGGATAAAAGTGATAAATTAATGATTAATAGCCCCCCCTCTTCAAATTTCCATACAAAAATCCATTGACTAATGCTTCCCCCTTGCATAGTTACTCTATGTCCTTTCTCCAATGTTCTTGGGTATCTCTTCCACCATGATCATGAAAATAATTTTATTTGTGGCATCTCCCTTCCTGGTAATGTTAAAAGCCTCAATTCACACAATGTTGATGATAACATGATTTTCATCCAAAATTCTTCTGAGCACAGTTCATTAGAATGATAAAATATTGTTGGATCCCTTTTTGAATATCGATTGATCTAGCTAAATGGCAAACCATTAAGCGTGATACCTAATTTCAAAGGTAAACACCTATTCAAGAATGGCATATACAATTGGCAGTGTTTAACCTCTAGATAATCATCCCTCTAAAACTCTCAATTATTCTTTCCTCCTATCGTCACTCCACCTTCCTCAAAGAATGGATATGGACTAATTATCTCACTATTCAAACCTTACCCCTGAAGGTGTTATAAAAACAACTCCTGCATGTTGTTTCCTTTTCTCATCATTTAAACACAATTTGGAGGTGTAAGTTTAATCGGGTTAAATGGAATAAATCCATTTACAAATTTGGTAGTCAAAAGTGGATTATTAGTCCCAAATCATCGTGTTCAAAACTATTGGGAAATGCCCCAATTTCCTTTACCCAACACCCTTCCATCCCTTTTGTACAAAGGTTGAGTCAATTCATCACTACTTTTGGTTATACTCGCATGCTAAATGATATAGTCCTCCCTTTTGACTTTATTTCTCGCTTCATGTCACGTTAGGACATGTTTTTTGTAATGATTTCCACTTTCTTATATCACATGTTACATCATAATGCATTTCTATAAAGAAATATTAATTTTACATCCCTTCCGACAATTCTTGCATCTCAAATTTTATATCTATTAGTCCTTAACAATAAAACTTAATAATTTTGTGCATTCAACTCATTGAAATATTCAGATTCAATAAAAATTAAAATAAAATAATAAAATAATTTAGTAAAAATCATATTTAAGTAACCATGTAATAAAAATGAGAGGGCCTAATAATTCATGGATTTCAATTATAATTTCATAAAGTAGCATCCCCTCAAACTGACGAATTCGAAAAGAAAAAAAGAAAAATATTGATTTAATAAGTTGTTAAACACATTTTTTAGTGAAAATATTGTTCCCACATGCTTCCCGTGGGTGTACAAGACAATAACCACATGTTTGGTTGTAATTTTACTAGTCATTCAATTAATTTACAATTTATGAACCTCTGTTAGAGAATTCACGACTTTCAATCATACTTTTATAAAGCAACGTCCCTTCAAACTGACATATTGTTGATGATATAATTTGTTACAATGCAAATTATTGGTTTTAACCAACGATCATGGGTCCAATCCCCTCCTTCTTGTGTATGGGGAGGATCCCATTATTGAATGTAAACTACCTAAATCTATGGGGTGACTGTTAGGCTAGGGATCACACATGAATACTCTACTAAACTTGTGGCAAAATGCTTGTACAAAGTACAAGGGAGAAATTTTCTGTGAAGGGAAGTAAATGGGAGTTTAGAGAAATAAGGAGAGAGGGTTAATGTTATGAGTAGGCTTATAGAATTCATATACATCAACCAGAGTAGGTCCACATTTAATTAGAAAATTTAGACAAAAAATCACACACTTTGGGTAATTACCTAGTCTTGATTACATACTACTATCCATATGATTCCTAAGTAAGAAAATTACTAATTAACCCATGTATTTTTCCACCTTTCTTTTCTTTCTGTTGCTATTTTCAGTCTTACACCATTACTTTCTCAGTATTCTTTTTTACTCTTTTGAAATTGTCATCCTGGATATTAGCGCCTAGCCAAGACACATACACCAAGTGCCCTCGTCCCCTTTGGGTGCCCTTGACCCCTTTGTACTTTACTCACACTTTTTGGGTCATTTCTATCCATTTGAGCATCTTATATTTTTTAGAATCATAAGGGACTAAGAGGGGAGTTGAACAAGTCCTTCAATTAATTTCCTTTAATTTACCAAACCATACATTCATAATTTATATTTTTCATACAATAATCATAACTATATGTGCTTATTAAGATATGCAACATCAACCAAAAGAGAAAGAAACAAAGTAATCAATAGAAAAACACCATATGTAAGTGGGAAACCCTCATGGGGAATAAAACCCACTAAAAATATGCTTATATTACACAAATAAAATTTATTTAGTGAAGCACCAACTTCACAAGGAACACTAACCCCTAGTTTAATAGAGCACCAACCCTACAAGGAGCACCAACCCCTAATTTAGTGAATAACCCACTCCAAAAGGAGGATACAACAACCTAAACATGACAAAACACAAACTAATCCACCTGAATATATATGATATATGCTTTTTCTACTGCTACAACTGATGGAGATCATAATTTCATATCACAAACCCTAGCTCACACACTAGGACTTCAATCTCTTACAGAATTTATCTTTCTCCTCTAGTCTTTGCTCTAACCTCTTACTTTCATGCTATCTAATACTCCTTAACATTCCATTCTATTCCCTAGCCTTAAAATTATTCTCTCATACCTTCAAAACAATCTCCTCTAGGTTGCACTTCTTCCCTCCAAGAGCACTAGTTCAAAAATGAACCCAAAACATCACTTTTATATGCATATCTTCTCTCCATCCCAAAAGATGTCGGTACATCATGATAAATTCAACCCATACACCTTCATTATATTAAAATAAAATTATTACATCAGTCACATATGACCTAAGTAGGTCGGCCTAGCTAAAAACCTCATTACATGTGCCAAAAATGGCTCAAAACCCCATGGGCACAATATTAAAAATACCCGTTTAAGTCAAAACCATACATAGTCATGACCCATAAAGCTTTAAACATGATTAAAATATAATTTAACATTAATACATGGTTTTAATTTTTATCAACCAATCAAATTATTTCATTTAATGGGCCCAATACTCTTTGTAAATCTCAAAACAGTTGTTTCCTACACCCTTCAACTCCCTAGAAACTTCATTATGAAACCAAATAGCTTATAATAAAGAAAAATTCCATGAAAAAAATAAATGGAAATTTAATAACCTGTAGAAACATTATAAGCAAGTTATAAGCTTTGAATCAACCTCATACTCAAACCATAGATATATTTGTATTCACCATATCAACTTGCAAAAAATGTCGTTTCCAAAGGTTAGCCCATTAAAAAAATTATACATAAATTAAATGCCTAAAAAATGGATTAATTTTATGAAAAATTCATCCCTCTTCACATTCCAAGTGATATAAAGCATCATCCAATCCATATCATGCTTCAAAAAACTTAAAAAATTCATTAGAACATATGCTGTCTTGAACTGCCAAAAATATTCTTGTCCAAAGAATGACCTAGAAAACATGTCAAATGACATAGTAATGAGGAAAAATTCATATCAATGTAAATATATCCGAAACCTCTTTTGTAAAAAAATTGAATCATCTGAAAAATCCAAGTGTAGCTCAATTTATTCTCATTTTACTGAACCCTGCTATTTGAGGCCTCAAAACTGCCCTTTGACCAGTCAACCTGAATGGACCTCAAATTACCATGTACCTAAATTAAATTTTCCTGAATCATCCTTTTACATCAATATAATCTCCAATAAATCATGCATCATAAATTTTTTATGCTACTCTGGACCACCTTGTCCTAAAACCTTCTTCTTTAGAAACTGTCATTTTTAGGTGGGGCCCACTCATCACCATGACCTTAACCATACATTTATGTAAATATAAGAGAGTAATATACAATATTAAATCATTACTTTTTACTAACCAATAAAAACCGGGTCACTATACTTCACTTTCTACAAACTTCTCCTAGCTAGGGTTTAAGTAAGGTTTTAGATCACGTTACCTTCTTAACATTTGTTCATAAAATCCTAAAGATCAAAAAACCTCATTATTTTTTTGAAAAATTATAAATAACCTTATAACCATCATTTAAAGGCACAAGGTCACATGCAAATCAAACTATTCACAACGAGCATATGAAGTTCAACTTCGAGTTGGAAAATCACTTGATTTTGACCCTGTCTCACATAAACTGTCATATCTGGAAAAATACACATCATGGGGACCTAAATTTTTTCTCAAAGCATCATGAATCATACCTATAACATATCAAATCATCATAATTCCAATTCCATACATAAAAATATCCATTCACTAAGACTTACCTATGCTTGCATGTTTGATCTTCACTATAGAAGTTAGGGTTAACTTAAATAATGTAATAACTCATCAAGAAACCTATGAAAATGACCCAAAAATACCTGATATCCAATTATATACCTGAATACATGCTTCCATGAGTTCATATGGCTCCAAACCACATTGTCACACCTCTAAGTTGTCATACATGCTCCCAATGAACACTTGTAACATAGTGAACCACCTGTACCTACAATATGCCACTACTGTGATGTCCCAAAAAACCTAAAAACATGCTATCCTTAATATCTAGATGCTTCCAAAGCATCCAAGAAACTCCTACCATCATCCAACATCACCTAGTCACCTATACAGGCTTGTAAGAGCAAGCACACCTCACTGAATCTCATTGTACCAACAAGTATATATCTAAAACATTATGTTAGCATCATGAAAAATATAATATGACATTAACACAAAATTCTATTTTTCATTAATATTTATTTGAATTAATGACAACACCTAATAAGACCACATGCCAACAATCCCCCCTTTGTCATTGATGGAAAACACCTTGAACTTCTCCTCCTTTTTACATTAATGACAAAGGAAAACCTATATCTCACATGATTTACCTTATTCATCTTCATACCATCATTACTTGGTTATAAACATCAGCCAAAGGTCTCAAACTAGCTCCATTTTTTTTAATTTTTCTCAAAAACCAATTTTTAGCCTCATTTCCAGCATGCAAGCACATTGCTCCCCCAGGGATAAGAATTTCCAACATCTGAAAATCACCAGTAAAGCATGAAAAAGCACCTTATTACATTTTTTTGGGGCTATAAAACCTTACTTCACTCCCTAGGCATGCAATATCACCTCTTTTCACCTTGGCCCCTATTTTGACTATCATAGGAGTACTATAGCATCCTGTTATCTGAGTCATATACATCTAAATCATGCCAAGAATTTTAGTTACAATCATCTCACACCATCAATTATATTTCTTGACCTCATATAATCATGAATAGGCTTGATTCATGCTAAAGAGCCAAAAATTCTCCCTTTAAGGAAAACAATATATCATTTAGGACTATAATACCTGAACCACATCTTTAGAGAAAAAATGAAAAACTTTGGAAAACTATAGGATCTGAAACTTCTAATGAAACTTATTTTGTGGCTCCACATGGGCCTAAGAGCACTATATCCAATATATAAGAACAAAAACATGTAACTTGCATTAATTCTAGACATGAAATCACCTTGAACAACTTTTTTCCAATTCTAAACTTTTTTCTCAGTCTTGTACAATCACATTTGACTGAGAAATGAAAACGTTTGTTCTTGATGTACAAAATCATGCTTAGTTATACATCATAAGACTATAAATCATCATTTCAACTTACCAATGCTCCCCCTAACCTTTATGGACTTATATTCATTTTTCCATAACCAAGATCATGCATTCTACCCATGTATTTCTCAAGACACATGAATGCATCTTATAACTCCTTTACAATTTATTACACCTTTTCCATCCTGATCATAGCTCCTAAAACACTTTGGTTATTTTATAAATAAAATATCACTTGATTTATTTACACAATATCCTTGTAGTTATGCTAGTAATCATGTTGATTTTTCTAGATTATCATTAATCATTCTCGAACAAGATCACACACATATAGCTTAATGCTTTCTAGATGTGCTCTACCTCACTTGGCCTTCACCATTCTTGCACAAACTATAACTATAATTTTTTTACCTTTCTCTTTGAACACTAGCACACTTTATACAATGGAAAACCTTACCTTGAGTCCTTACCATCTAAATATCCTTGAAATCACCCTGTAGAATGGATACATGACTTACACATATTATATATAGGTATATTCTACCTCATGTACCTGTAGCTAGCCATTATTCAACACTAAGACTTCTTGTACACACTGTAGCATGATATTTTGCATCAATCTACATACACACACAAATACCATCCCTTTTCACTGCAATATTACCTTTTTCTTTATATGGACACATCTTTTGAACTCTCTTATCCTTTCCTTAGCAAACAAACTCATGCTTCTTTTGAGCTTCAATTATTTCATCTATGTCATAAGAGATCAGTACCTCCCTAGGTACTTTTTCAATTCTCTGTATATTATGTGAGATACTTATAACTTCCAACTCATGCTTTTTAGAGTTTCAACAACATTCAATGCTCTGCTTCAGATCATATCTTAGACCTTTTCACTCTTCTTACATAGAGATATTATTGTACTCATGGAACCTTGACATGCTCTGTCCTAGACATTGATAAACCATATTCAACCAATGCTAAGTCTTTTCCTTACTCATTTCCATCAAGCTCAAACAAATAGTGACACGGTCCCCTTAAATATTGAACAACACGTCAATATGGAGATCACTGTATTGTGCATCTTTGAGATACTCACAGTAGATTTTTCAACTTTGTAATGTCTCTTAATATTTTTTGACAGTGAAAACAAAGTATTCAAATGCTAACATTTTTATCAAGTCTGTAGTAATGTCATTTTTTCTATTCCTTTATCTTTCAAGATGATCCATACATGTTAGGGTCCTTAAAATCTCCTGTGACATTATTCAGAGACATTATACCTTCTTGGTTCAACCTCCATAAGCCTTTGTCCTAGATAAAAGGTTTCAAAATATAAACCCTTGCATCTTATAAGTAAATATTCAAACACTAAGAAACCTTAACCTTTCAAAAAATAACTAATCTTGTCTTGACACTCATAAAATAGAGACAAAAAAATAGTGACAGTAGAATCAAACAAATGCATTGAAGTGAGCCTTAGACAATTCCTTGTAACATCATACTAACTATGATTTTGAGATATCAAACTACTTTTGGAAACATGAGCATTCAAATGATAAAAAGACTATCATAACTCCTTATACCAGTGTAGCTCATTACATTTTCATCATATGATCCTTCTAATGCCTAAAGTCACACTTCCTAACCTATAACCTATCATTTTGAGCTTATAGACCTTATATTCATATGTTTTGTTCTATACAAACCCTAAGAATATTCTCTTAACTGTCACAACTCAGAGCATCCTTTATATTAGTACAATTCACTTATCTCCTTGAATGAAGCATTGAACTATTATCCTTGATATAAATTCACTTCCACTTTTATCCTTGCATACATAGCTCTCCAACTATGAACAAGGAAGAGTTGCAAAAGCCATGGAATGAGGCTAAATAATATCAAATATTTGCTAACTCGTCTATGGACCATAAGATAAGAGATAAACAAGGGAAACTAATATGCAAGCATTATAAATTTAACAAAAACATAAAAAAAATAACATGTATATTACTCTCTACTCTTTGAATGCTAATTTAAATGAACCTAGAAGATTCTAGCAATCAGTTTTGGTGTGTTGTTTTCTCCCAAAAATAGTGAAGATATCTCTCCAAGTTGGCTACATGGCCAAGATTTGGATCTTCCCTTACGAACTATATTTGGAGTTGATATATGTAAGATGGAGGAGCTCTTAATAATGGAGTATGGCCAAGATCCAAATGTTTTATAGCTTAAAGCTATCAAAAATTATTTATATTGCCCTTCCAAAGTTCTTGAGATATTTTTTTATGTAAACAAGGTGTAAGGTTGAAAGGGTAGTCTTAGCCTTCTATTTATAGTTTTCCATTTGGGAGAATTTGGAATTTGGGTGCATGTGGGACTAAAGGTAAGCCAAAAAGCACTTTTAGATTAGATTAGGATAAACATGCTTTAGGCTTAGTTAAGCTAGGTTTAAGCTTGTTAAACTTGATTAGCATGTGATTAGAGACTCATTAAGAGTTAGGAGGGGTCTGATTAATCATTTATGACTAATAGATAGCCTAAGAAGCCAATAGAAGTGATCTAGAGAGAACTAGGGAGGTTTTGAATGGTTGAAAGGAGGAATGTCTAGCTAATAAGAGAGATATTATCCGAATTAGATGATTATAGGAGGAATACGACCAAGGTTTCATAAATAGGAATCCGAGAGTGGATTAAAGAGGGAATTAATGAATTGTTGTTAATCAGTTGAATTGGAGGAAATGCTAAGTGTAAGCATATTTTAGGTGTCTACACTAACCATCAGAAGCATAATACAACATAGACCTCAGATCCATGTAGATCATGCTTGAAAAATAAGATAACAATTTGAAGCTCACTTTTGATAACATAAAGAACATCATTTCTCTCCCATTCTTAGTCTTAGACATCACAATAGTTCATGGTCTCTTTGAGAAGCTACATTTGAGAACTTATATCCCTGATATCAGATCTAATCCTAAAATGCATTTTGGGAACCCTAAAAGCACACTTTTAAGACTTGATAGACTCCATTTTCTTAGTACAATTCTTTAGGGACATATGATGACAACTTGATACTTATTTCTTGAAGAAAGACAACTATGGTTCACCTCCTTAATGATAGATCCAATGACAAATCACAAAATACAGATATCCAACTGACATGGGACACTAAGAGTTACTTGAAAAATGGTAATCATGTATAGTATAACATTGTAGGCCTTGACATATTCAACATGACGACTTAGACTCATACAAAATTTTAGACAAAATTTGAGAGCAATTTTGATGTATAGAAACATGACATACATGGTTTCAAACATCATACATAGACATATTTCATGCTCAGGAAAAGGACCAACTACTGTCAATTTAGAATTCGTTACTGACTGATAAATCACATAAAGACATCATCATACATTAAGATTCATGAACCAATTGATACATAATTTTATAACTCATGAAACATTCTAAGACACATCTAAACTTAGACAAGATGTCATTAATCATCATAGGTCATAGTCTTAACCATTAATACTGACTCAGAATCAGAGAACAAGAGATCACACTCCATGAGTTTCAAGACACATACATACTTTATTTTAAATAATAAATGGATCCTTGAATAATCTAAACGAAATCAGACTAGATAATTCATCATGGGAGTACAAGAAACAAACTATAAGAACTAAGACTTATACGACTTTATCACCATCAAACTGAGATAATGACATTTCACCTCAAGAACTACCAACATGAACCATAGGAACACACTTAGAGACAAAAGAAACATACCTTATGCACATGGAGGAGACACACAGAGTGAAAAAACATCTCCCCCTTATATGAATGCTTCATTTGTATCAATATACCTTCAAGAAGCATAGTGAAGGTATAAAAACACCAAGGAGTCCTAAAATAAGGTGTTGAAGAGGCCCTAAGACCCATTACTTGAATAAATACTTTTTCTTCATCTTTCTTATATGAGAACTAAGAAATTATTCTTCTTCCATACACATCTACTCTTGATTAGACACCATGGTCTCCTCTAGGTTCCCAAGTCCTTTTACGACCATTATCATACATTCTAGGTATCTAAACTCCCTTAGCTTGTACTCTAGGACCTTGAAAACAATCCCTTGCAATGCGACCAACTTTACTATAAATGTAACACACTATTATATTATTCCTCTTGAAATTATCAATATATCTTGGAGGATCATTCAAGTAAAACCTAGCAACCTGTCCTTGTTTATTGCAATTGTAGAATACAACACTCTTACCAAACTCACCTCTATTGTCTTCCCATGACTGAGTACCTTTAGGATCAGATGTCTTGATGAACATGATCTTACCTTTTCTTTGATAAAACACTCCGCTATTCCATCCACAATCCTTATATTTGTGACCATACTCACAACATGAATGAAATTCACCATGAAAGGATCCTACATCATTGGTAGGAGACCTTGTCTTCCATTCTTTAGCTATATGACCAAAAACATGACATGAGAAACAATAACCACTAAATGATCTTTCATACCTTGATGCATTAGGTTTCCTAATAGGATTGGTCTTCTCATTATCCTTGGTGTGAGTCACCTTATTTTCTTCCTTGGTACTTGGTTCACCATCTTCCTTTCTTGAAACCATGTCCTTTTTCCTCAGCTCATTGTCCTTGACGTTTTCCTTAAATCCAAAACCAGCCTTATCACTTGTTGGTTTTTGTTGGATAAGAATATTATCTAGGTGATTTGAAATTTTCTCAAACATTTTCAATTTGATTAGAACTAGATCAAGTCTTGAATGTAGATATTTCATACCCATTTCATACTTTATGCACTCATCCTGCTTAGTCTTGAGTTTATCATTAATCAAAGCAACCTATGATTTCAGTTGATTACATTCTTCATCTTTGACCTTTAGGGTTTTAGAAAAACTTACCAATTGAGGTTTAAAATCCATGATGGCTTGATTATGTTGTCTCCATGTAGTTTAAATGACTTTGATATCCCTCAATACATGACTTATATATTTCATTCCTTCATTTCAATATAGCCTTAATGTCTGTAGACTTACCCATTGCTTGTTCTTCTAAGATATCCTCCAAGTGGTTAGAATTGTTTCTCAAGTAACTGATCTGATACCAATTTTTAGAATCACAAGGGACTAAGATTGGGTGAATCAATACTTCAATTAATTTCCTTTCATTTACCAAACCATACATTCATAATTTATATCATTCATACAATAATCATAACTATGTGTGCTTATTAAGATATGCAACATCAAACACAAGAGAAAGACACAAAGAACTCAACAAAAGAATACAATATGTAAGGGGAAACCCTCATTGGGAAGAAAATCCACTAAAATTATTCTTATATTACCCAAATAAAAGTGATTTAGTGAAGCACCAACTTCACAAGGAGCACTAACCCCTAGTTTAGTAAAGCACCAACCCTACTAGGAGCACCAACACCTAATTTAGAAAAGAATCCACTCCAAAAGGAGGATAAAAACACCTAAAGATGAAAAATAACCAAATCAACCACCTGAAGATATATGATCTATGATTTTTCTGCTATCACAACTGATGGAGATCACAATTTCAGCTCACAAAATCTAGCTCACACACTAGGTCTTCAATATCTCATAGAATTTCTCTTTATTCACATGTATTTGTTCTAACATATTTATTTCATGCTATTCGATCTTCCTAAAAATTATAATCTCTTACCTAGCCTTCAAATCATGCTCTCATACCTACAAAACAATCTCCTCTAGGTTGCACTCCTTCCCTCATAGAGCACTAGTTCAAAAATGAACCCAAAACATCACTTTTATATGCATATCTTCTCTCCAACCCAAAGGAGGTTGGTCCCTCATGATAAATTCAAACCATACAACTTCATTATATTCAAATAAAATCATTACAATATTCACATATGACCCAAGTAGGTTGGCCTAGCTAAAAACCTCATTATATGTGCCAAAAATGGCTCAAAACTCCATGGACACAATCTTAAAATTGCACTTACATAAAAAGAATACATATTAATGACACATAAACCTTTACAAATGATTGAAATATCATTGAAAATTTATAAATGGTAATAATTTTTATCAACCAATCAAATTATTTCATTTTATGGGTCTAGTACTCTTTGTAAATCTCAAAACATTTGTTTCCTACACCCTTCAACACCCAAGAAACTTCATTATGCCACCAAATAACTTATACTCAACCAAAAAATTCCATGTGACCAATAAATGGAAATTTACAAACCTTTATAACACTTCTAATCAAGTTATAAGCCTTTAATCATCCTCATAATAAAAGCACAACTAATTTTGTCTTCATTTGATCAACCGACCAAAAAAATATGTTTCTAAAGGTTAGCTCATAAAACAATTTCTACATACATTGAAGAACTAAAAATGGATTCATTGGATGCCAAATTCATATTTATTCACATTATATGTGATATAAAACATCACCCAATATATGACATGCTTCAAAAAACTTCAAACTTTCATTAGAATATATGTTGTCTTGAACTGCCAAAAATCCTCTTGTCCAAATAATGACCTAGAAAATTTATAAAATGACATCATCACGAGTAAAAAATAATAGAAATGGAAATATATCTAAATCATCTTTCCAAAAACTTTAATCATCTAAAAACTCCACCTGTAGCTCAAGTTATGCCCATTTTACTGAACCCTACTATTTAAGGCCTCAAAACTGTCCTTTGAACAGTCAACCTGAATGGACCTCAAATAACCATTTACCCACATGAAATTATCATAAAACATCCTTGTACATAAATATCAGCTCCCATACATCATGCACCATAAATTTTTCATGCTACTCCTTTCAACCACCTTGTCCTAAAATATTATTCTTCAGAAAATTCCATTTTTAGGTGGGGTCCACTCATCACCATGACCTCACCATAAATTTATGGAAATATAAGAGAGTCCTATACAAAATTAAATAATATATTTTGATGAACCAATAAAAAATGGGTCACTATACTTCACTTTCTACAAATTGCTCCTAGCTAGGGTTTAACTAGGGTTTTAGACCACTTTACCTTCTTAACATTTGTTCATAAAGTCCTGAAAAATAGAAAAACCTTATTATTATTTTTAAACATTATAAATAACCTTAGAATAATCCCTAAAATTCACAAGGTCCCATAAAAAACACACTATTCACAACGAGCATATGAAGTTCAACTTCGAGTTGGAAAATCACTTGAATTTGACCTTGTCTCACATAAATTGTCATATCTGGAAAAATACACATCATGGGAACCTAAAATTTTTCTCAAAGCATCATGATGCATCCCTATAACATATCTAATCAACATAATTTCAATTTCATACCTCAAACTCTCCAATAACTAAGACTTACCTATGTGTGCATCCCTAATCCTCACTATAGAAGCTATGGTCAATTGAAATAATGCAATAACTCATCAAAAAATATGTAAAAATGATCCAAACATACATGATATCCCATGATATCCCATGATATACCTGAATTCATGCTTCCATGAGCTCATATGGATCCAAACCACACTATCACACCTCCAAGCTACCATACCTTCTCCCAATGAGCACCTGTAACATAGCGAACCACCTATACCTGCACCATGACACTACTGTGAATGCCAAATCACCCTTAAAATGTGTTATCCGTCATGTCAACATGATTTCCAAGAATCCAAGAAGCTACTACTGTTATCACCAAAATACTGCACCATCTAAATGGCCAAACTATAAGCATGATGCCCAGTGTGATTGGGACACATGGGATCACCTCTCAAGCTGTGGGACTTGGGATCGAGGTGAACCTCTAAAGAAGGCCAGATTACTTTTTGTAAACTAAGTTTTGTACTAATCCTAGTGAAATAAAATGGCTATCTAATCCTAGGCTAGCATTTTCAAGGGTTTTAGGGAAAGAGATTTGCAAAAAAGGAAACTTTATTAGAGATGGTGATGCACTGAATAAAAGGATAATTTAAAACTCAGGAAGGGTTAATGTGAGCAGGATGGGAACACCGTTAGTCACCTTCACCTATTGTAACTTAGAAAGGGAACAAAACACAATATACTAAAAGCATGTGTTCCTTTCTTAAACTTGAAGTATACATAATAGAGAGATCAAATTTGATTGAACGCACAATTAACAAATCATGAGAATAGAGCACATGCACATGTCAAACATATATTTCATTGATTTCAGCTAATGATAATGCAACTTTTAACAACATAAGGAAAACAATATTTCCACAACTGACATGAAAGATGGTTATATTACTTCCTCATAACATAAAATAGATAATCTTAAATAAAGGTAAGCTAATCATTCACACTAAGGAATTGTGCATTCACAAAGTATATACAGTTAAACTATTCAACACAATGAATTGGATTCTTCAAGGAAATATATCACTCTAAATATAATTAAAAGGTTTTAAAATCTCTTAAGCACTCTTCCAGGCTTGAAGAGCAATTTCACCCAAAAATGATCTATATCCCCAATGACTCCATAAACCTAACTATTTATAAGTTCTTTAGGCTGAGCCATTACACCTGGGCCTTCAACTAACATTTTAATAAAAATAGAAATGTCATTAATTCAAGGGAACAGGCTCCCATAAAAATAGTAAGTTTTTTGCAAGGCTTTGACTCATTCAACCTTACAACTTTGACCGATCTAGAGCTTGGATATGCCCTTTCATGGCTACTCAGCTTTGGCTAGGTTTTGCAACACCTTCTCCTTCCACAGGTTTCTGTTGCATTCTCTCCCACGCAGACATTCAATGTTTGTACTTGAGGAAACACTTGATGATTCCCTAAATTTATTCCTCTCCCAGCCCACATACGTAGTGATTCACTACATCTGTTGTCTCGATTTCTCTTGTGATCTTGGATGGAATTCTTCTAAGTTTACTCACAACTTTCTTTAGTATTTCTTGTGAAATTTTGGCATAAAACCAATCTATCAATGGATTCACTACTTAAAGTTTTGGTAACCTCATTGCCGTGCTTCACCAAATCTTTGAAATTTTCCTTAATTTGATCTTCTGGGAGAACATCAATGTTTTTGTTGAAGAACTTAAAATTAACATTATCAAATTATTTTGATATATAATTCAAGGAATTTATAATTTCCACTCATTTATCATGTAACTTCTTAATTGAATCTTGCAGCACCTGACACCGTAATTCCATGGCCTTTTGATATTCAAACAACTTTGAAGCATCGTCGATTACATCCTCGTGAAGGAGTAGATCTGGATCTTCTTCTTTGATTTCACTCCATGTTGTCAAATTCAAATTCAGATTATTATTGTCCTTAAAAAAGGCCTCATCCATTTTGAAAATAGCATCTTTTCCAACCTACAAATCATTATATATTTCAAGAGCATCTTTAATTAAAGGATTATCTTCTTGTAGTATACGTTCCATCCATCCATTTACCGATCTCCCTTTCTAGCCTATCTTTTCAATCTCATGATAAGGAATGTCGTCAATGGTAGAAGAAACTATCATAGCCATAGTAGTTGAGATTTCAGTAGATGGAGTTGGTTGTGTTACTTTTCATAGTAATGTAGTGAGCTTCTCGACCTTGGCTTTAAGCTCATCCTTAGAAGCTTTATCCTTATCATATTTCTCCAGCAGATTTCCAAGAGAAATGTATATATCTTGTTTTGAACCTTCCTGAGTGGCTTTTCCCAGTGAAAATATAGAAATATGATAATTTGCAACTGTAATTATTTCCTTATTTTTCCCTCAACAGGAATAGTAACCTCTATAACTTGTTCCCCAGATGGATTCACTGTCATGATAGAAACAATCTTTAGCCTATTGGCCTATCTTTTTATTGTATGCTCTAATATACTCAGATCTATGACATCCCCCAGAGGCAATTTCTTCTTTTTCTTTGTATTTTCTGAAAAAACCATTCTAGAATGGATGATACTGATGAGAATATAATAGTAGATTCAGTACCTAAAACATTTTTCACAACAAGAGTACTAGCAACATTAGTTGGCATTTGAATGGAAGTGGTAGTAATGGATGGGGTGGATGTGAGGAATTCCATATGAGTGTATACAATGATGTTAGGAGATGAGATGGAAGGAAATGGAAGTGACAATGGAAGAGGAAAAAGAGATGATGGGTCTTGTGGGACACTTGGATAATCACTGACTTCAACTACTTTTGTCACGAGTGTTGCAAGAGACATGGATTTGGAAACGGGAGCCTTGGAGAGATATGAGCTCCCAACAACAAATGAAATCTTTTTTGGAACTGTAAGGGCCTTTTAAATTGACCTTTTCCATTTTATGGGTGTTGATTGGCTCATGGTTGATGGCGCTTCTATATTTGTAGGTTTATCTACCCCCTTGGGTGAGATTCCCAAGGTAAACAACCAACTATAGGTTCTCTGCAGAATGGGTCCCGTCATCTCCTTTGTATTGCAACATTCTTCCACATACCAATCAATCCATGGTAATGGTTGATTGGCAACATTATCATTTTTATATGCTGCATCCAAAACCTCATCATCATCTTGCATGTCTTTTGGGACATCAGCTATACCAAACTGCCCAACCTCATCCAAAGTTAGCATTTTGTAGTCTCTTTTTTGAATGATGAATTCATCCCAAAAATGAATCTAGATGTCTTCTAACTAAGGCACATGAGAACTAGACTAACCTGTTTAATTGAATTCACCCCAATAATCAAAATTTTTCTGTGTATGAAAAGTTCACAAGGTTACTTCTTCCATTTCCGCATCAACATTCTTAGCCTTACAAATATTCAAGAAGGTGTATCTACCAATTGAAATAGGGAACTAAACTCCCACTTTTTTCTATTTATTCTGGATCTTGTGGTAATCTAACAATTGTCAAATCAATTTTAACAAGACCTACTTCTTAGTGGGACATCTTGGCAGCTTACTGGGAGCACCTACGAAACTAGGAATTTAAATGTAAGTAAATGTGGGGAATTGTAGGTAGATAGCTCCCCATTCATGCACTTTCTTGAAGGATTCATCAAAAATCCTCTGATTATACAAATCCTTATCGAAACGATAGAGAATAACTGCAAAGAACACATCGTTAATTATGTGGAAGTTTCTTCTTCCCTCATCCATTGTAAGCTAAGGATATAAATCATAGATTAAGGATATGCTTCGAATACCCTTAGTATTCAACATGGTGAATTCTCCCATAGAAACTATGGCACAAACCAAAAAAGATGTCATATATAAAATCTTTGCAGACAATACTCTACTCAACTGATATCAAATGGATCTACTAATATGCTCCCCCCATCTAATAAATTACTTATTCTTCTTGATGGTAGCAATATATAAGAACATCCACTCTTTAAATTACTTTGAGGAGGGAAGACTTGAAACTCTACTTAGTAACAAAATAATGTCACTGACCTCCTATATGAAGTATGACCGATACATGGTCTTTGGAAATTTGGCAACACTCTTGGCCAAATAACTTTTCAACATGACCCTCGTGCACAACTCTACTTCTTTGTCCCAATATTCTACTATTGACTGTAGTGAAATTTTTGCATAGTCTTCGACGTCAGGGAGTTTGAGAAAATATTCAAATAAATCTTGATCTAAGCAGATTACAACCTTGTCATCAACATCCTTAAATATCATGGATTATTCATCAAAATGGGTTGCAACGGCTAAGATGAACTCTGGGAAATGCATGGATGAGGGAAATTTGATAACAAGAGTAAGCCCATTTTCATATATGGCCTACATCTAGGATTTCTTATTTGGGGCCTTCACCCTTTCTCAGAAGTTTGGAAAATTAATTTTTTTGAGATCAGTGTCTCTTATATTCCCTAGGTCGAAAGATAAACAAGATTGAGGAGCAACCACCAGGAATGAATATTTCATCTTTCCTTGCCCTTGGATGTAGAAGTAGACATCAAGTTCTGAATTTTAGAACTTGATGACTTACTAAATTCTGAAATGCCTAAGTTGAAAGTACTGAAGAAGAAAACTCTTAAGACCTAAAAGCTTCAACCTCTAAAAACCCAAAATACGGAAATCTTTGAAAACTTGAAAGAGAAACTTCCGAAATAGAGAAGTCTGAAAGCCTGAATTGGAGAAGTATGAAGTTCTAAAGTTCATAAGTCTGAAGTTATGAAAAGCTTCAACCTTCGAAACCCTGAAAAGTAGAGTTTTGAAGTACAAACTTCTGAAAACCCAAAATGACATAATTCCCAAGAAACAAAAAGTTCCGAATAGCCAAAACTCTAAATTCCCAAAAGAAGGTTCTCCAAAAAATCCAATCTCCAAAATTTTAAAAACAAGAAGGTTGAGAGGGTAAATTTTGAATACTTGAGAGGATCTTTGAAGACTTTGATGGCAGTTATATTGATTACCTATAGAAACTTGAATCATGGAAACATGGTGGGCAATGAGATTTTCATTCTCAAAGGAATACAGAGGAGGAACAAAAGAAAATAAACAAGGAGAAAACAAAAAAAAAAAGATCTCAAACAAAAAAGAAAGAACCAAAATAAAATATCTCAAAATGATGTCTAAAGTACGAAATATAGTAAAAACCCAGGTCATCAGAGAAAAATGTCAGATGAAAATGATAGGTAAAAAAAGAGTTTAAATAGAAACAATCTTACATTAATGGCCAAATTTTGATCCATACGGAAGTAGGTAAGAATTAAATGCGTAGAGAGATCTGAAAGTATAAAACCTAAAAGCCCAAAATTTTGACATCTTAGAATTTTGGGGTTTCAGACTTCAGAGATCAAGAGATGAAAATCGTGAAATGGCAATGAGAGAGTTCCAAAAGTCTGAAATTTTGGAATTTTTGAATTTCAAACTTCAGAAGTTTGAAAGTGAAAAACCTCAAAATGGCCAGGAGATTTCTGAAACTTGAAAGCCCAAAAGTCCAAAATTTTGAACTTTCAAACTTCCAGACTTTGGAAGTCCCAAAGTAATTTTTCCAAAAGATGTGACCTAGAATTTTGAAACCTGAAAGCCTTAAAGTCCAAAATTTTGTACTTTTAGGGTTTTGGACTTCGGAACTCCAAAAGAATTTTTCTCAAAATTGGGACTTAGAATTTTGAATCTTGAAAGCCCGAAATTATGAATTTTTAGACTTTCAAGATTTTGGACTTCAGAACTCTAGGCTCAAAAATTGGCAATTTATAAAAAGAAAACTCCGAACTCCAAAAACTTGAAAGTCCAAAATTTCATACTTTTGGGGTTTCGGACTTCAAAACTTAATAAACATAATTTCAATTCCTTGCCAATAAAACTCTAAAAGGGAAAACCCCCAAATTCCAAAGTCCAAATTTTTGGATTTTCGGGACATGAAGAATTTCTAAGTTGAAGAAAACTTCCATGTGAAGATTTTGATTGATCTCAACGTTTGTTTCTCAAGGTAGATTAAAACAGTAACATTTTTGGTGACCTCCAGGAAATTTTTTCCTACTAAGCTTTTAGATCAATATCCTTATACAAACCATTAGGAAAAATGAGTCTTGGAAGAAAACTACATTCAGGGGATACCAAAAAGAAAAGAAAATGAAAACAAAACAATGTGAAAAGCACTTGGAGGAAAAGAAAAACAAACTGTATAGGGGTGAAACCATCTCACAAGAAAGATTTGAGATGTATCCCATTCACGTGAATAGGAAATTATTCTCCATTGAGTCTGGATAGACAAAAATAATTCACCTCTTTGCAACTTGAGATAATATATGGTCCACTCTCGAGAGCATCAAAATTGGCATGCCTACCTGGTTTGGCTCTGTCTTCGTCCCACTTGAGAACCAAATATCCTTCTTGAAAATTCCTATTAGAAGATTTCTTATCGAATTATTTCTTAACTTGAGCCTGATATTGGCCTAAATTTTTCATAGTCATGTTTTGAACTTCTTCCATCTCCATGAGTTCAACAAACCTCACTGTTAAGGAGCCATTATCCATAACTTTGAGTTGATGAGACAACTCCAAAGAAGGTAATTCCAAGGAGAGCGGGAGCTTTGCCTCCCTTCCTTATACAAGCATAAAAGGTGAATTTCCAATGGCTCTTTTAGGTGTGATTCAATTTTTCCATAAAGAAGTCTTAAGTTGTGTATGTAAGGTCCTTTCGTTATCCTCCATCGTACGTTTGATGATCCTTATAAGACTCTTGTTACTAGATTCAGCCAACCCATTTCCATGTGGATAGTAATTGGATGAATTCTTGAGGTAGAATCCATTCTTAACCAACCATTCACTCAACTTAAACCCAAGGAGGCCATTGTATTGTCGGAGATAATGGTAAATGGAACTCCCAACCTTGTTGTTATATTTTCCAGGAAATCAAGAACCACCTTTTGGTTAATTTCCTTTAAAGCTATCACCTCTGTGCATCGAGTGAAATAATCCATCGCAGTAAGAACCCATTTATGTCCATCACTAGAGGGTGGGTTTATCATCCCAATAAAATCTAACCCCCATTGAATAAAAGGATGATCTTCCCAAATGGGGTGTAGGGGAAGTGCTTCTAGCTTTTGTTTTCCTATGAACAAGGCACATTCTTTACATTTCCTCACCCAGAGATGGACATCTTTGAACAAATCGGGCCAATATAAACCTTCATGCATGATTTTGGTAGTAGTTGTTTGTGTAGAGTAATGCCCCTCAGACAAACCATTGTGGAATTATTCTAATATATTACTTATATGTTTTGGTTCAACACAATGCAGAAGAACACCATTCAAATCTTTGTGGAAAAGAATATTATATACTGAGACATATGGAATAGACTAGAGATGAAAACTACGTATTTGGAACTTTTCCATATTTGAAGGATATGTCCCTGGGAGGAGGAAATTTTGCATTTTTGTTAACCAATCAGCTTGACCATCACCTTCATCGGTGTTTAAGAGTGTAACATCTTCCACATATTTGATCTCTAAGTCTACAGCCAAATGCTAACATAATCCTTAAACTATGACAAGTTTAGTGACTTTAATGCACACATCATACTCAATTACTTCCATGATCCACCCAGTGCATTTCTCATTCATCTCTTTGTTCAGCAAAAACTCCTTAACACCAGGATGAGAAACCATCAAGTGAATTTTGTTGATGGAAAACATGTGCCTAAAATTTTTCAAGGCTCGAATGAATGCAAAAACTTATTTCTCAATGAAGGAATATTTGATCTCGTATTCCTTAAGGGATTGACTGAAGAAGGCAATTGGTTGTTCCATTAGACTGTCACTTTTCTGGTTAGGAATACCCAAAATACTTTCCAGACCTGCGAAAGCATAGAGAATGAAATATTTTTCAAACCTGGTGTTTACCAGTGTGGGAGCTTGAGAAATGGTCATTTTAATAGCTGCAAATATCTCCCTTCCTTCTTTCATCCATGAGAGTGGAATATTCTTTTTTAGCATGGTGGTTATCAGTTTAGCCAATGTTGCAAACTGAGGAATAAATCTCCGTACAAAATTTATGGTTCCCAGAAAACTCTGGAGACCTTTCTCATGACTTGGATGAGATAAGGACATAATTGAATGAATTTTGGCTAGATCAATAGACATTCCTTCCACAGAAACAACATGTCCCAAAAATTTTCCTTCTTAAATTGCAAAAATACACTTCTTATGATTAAGGGAAACTCCAAATTCTCTACATCTTCGAAAAAATTTCCTTAGATGTGTGATATGATCTTCGGCATGCTTGGAATATATAGTTATATCATCAAGGTAAACCAAGATGATATCATTGATTAGTCCCTTAAATTCCACGTCTATGTCTCTTTGAAAGGTAGCCCCTACATTGGACAATCCAAATGGCATTTTGTTGTAAGCATAAGTGCCCCACTTAGTAGTGAAGTTTGTTTTGAACTAATCAGATTCTTAGACTAGGATCTAATTGTATCCTTAATATCCATCAAGTAAGGAACATATTTCAGCCCCTGAAACTATTTGAAGGATTTGTTTCATTGATGGAAGAGGGTAGTGATCTTTTAGTGAGGCGCGGTTTAAATCCCTAAAGTCTACACACAACCGAACCTCTCTGTTCTTCTTCCTTACAGGCATCAAATTAGCTACCCAGGAGGAATGCTTGATGGGAAAAAAAATGTAGGCCTTAATGAGATTTGTTAGCTCCTTCCTCATAAATGGCTCAATTTTAGCGTTAATTGGCCTCTATTTTTAATGAACTGGCTTGGATTTTGGATCCAACTCAATTTTGTGTTGAGTTAGACCTGGATCAAAACCATGCAGGCCCTTATAGATCCATGCAAAAATATCATGATTCTATTGACATAGTTCAATGAAAGCTTCCTTCTCTTGAGCAATACATAGTTTTCCAATATTTAGAAGATTTTTGCTTGCTACATCGACTTGTTCAAAATCTTCATCTTTTATTATCATGTTGGTACCTTTCTGTTTGGCCTAGTCATCTGCATTGAAGATGGATTTAATAGTAACTAGGCCTTTTGGTAGTTTATTTCCTTTCGACTGTGTAATTTGATCGCCGTAGGATTTTTGCAGTTTATCTTGGTATTTGGCAGCAAACTCTGCTTCTTTCTGTAGGAAAGGACAATTTGTTGGTCACTATTGAACACCTTCCAGCTACTTACGTTATCTGATACTGCAGGAAGGGCCACCATTTTGACCATCTGTTGCACTTATTTCATAATGTCCACAGGTATATCATACTGCGAGCAATGGTAGACAACCTGTCAACCTCTTGATTTTATTTTCTAGGAACTGCATGAATTATGAAAGCTTCAAAATATTATATCAAGTCCCAAACCTAATTCTTATACAATCTCAATAGATCATTTTTTGATGTTCTGCAGGATGTTACCTGATGCACAACCAATTTACTATCACCAAAGAATGTCAAGGCTTTGATTTCTCTCTTTTTAGCCAGTTGAATTCCTTGTATGAGAGCCTCATATTTGGTAACATTATTAGTATAACTAAACTGCAACCGGAAGGATGATAAATATTTATTTCCTTCTAAAGAAATCAACATAACTCATGCACCAGATCCATTTCTACTCCTCGAACCATCAAAGAATAGTTTTCATAGTCCCTCACAACTACCAAATGTTTTGACCAACTGAGGTATGATTGCACCTTCTTCATGTATGCAGTATGTACTTAATCTAGTTTCTTCTAAAAACAACAGACTAGATTCTTCATCTGGAAATAAATCAGCATAGGGATCATAATGATGATTAATAATTACCTCATAAAGAACTGTGTCAGGAACTTCCACTGTAAGAGTAGTTTTCTCGTGATCTGTATCATCCTCCTCTGGGTCACAAATGACATAATTCCCATTTATGGGTTTAGTAGTGTAAGGCTCCACATGATTGTGACAAATAGGTTCTGCTCTTATAGTCACCTTCATTCTGTACCGAGTTCTAAATATCATATGTGACCAGTCTGATGAAAAATAACCAACCATTTTGGTAGTGAAATCACGTGACAAGCAAATGACAAAGAGGGTAGGGAGATCAATAACCGATATGTCTTGTGTGAATGCCAAGCTAGGACATGCATGGATAGTAAGCTAAATCCTCTTAGTGACTCCCACACTTTGCACTGTAGTACCATCTAAGTGGAAAAATCCTTTTGAGATTGGGGTATATGGGATTCCCAACACATCTAAAATTTATTTGGGCATTATGGAACTACTGGCTCCATAATCGATCATACAATTGTGCACCAAATGACCGCCGATGATTAGAGAGATATAGAATGGTGGTGGTTTGATGGCCTTAGAAAACACCTTCATTTCTTGTTGACACAGGTTGGTTGTAACTATTGTTTCATGACCTGAAGATCTATCGATAGTACCAAAACTGTTTAAAGCCTCCCGTAGTAAGTTCCTCTAAGAAGGAATTGAGAGTGCAACCCACATTGTGACACTCAAATTGGTATTCTTAATTTGCTCCACAATGCTGAACGGAATTCCCCCAACTTTGCTAATAATGTTTTGGGCATTAGAGTATTCTTTTAGGAAATTCCTATTAGGCACTGTGATACTTAAACTTCCACCTTTCTTTGTAGACTGATCCATAGATACTTCTGGTGATTTATTTCATGTACCCTTATTGGATTATATTTTTGCTTGACGTTGTGAAGTAGATGCCTGATCATTTTTGGGAGATTAAGGATCTACTGCCCTCTTCTTGGAATGTGTGTTTGATGCTACAATAGAGGCATCAGTATTTAAACCACAAAAATCTTCTATTTTCCAATTTAGTAGCGTAGTTTCATCAGAAGGTTGGTCTTAGCTCTCTTGTTGTAAACCTTTTTATTCATTTAGATATGCTCCACCTTTTGTTAGTTATAATAAAAACCTAGATGATGATAAACATGTGCATGCTTCTTCTAATCCTACTAGTTCACATTATTCTATAGATGCATCTCATACTCCCATTTCTGAAAATGTTTCACATGACATGTCACATACTAGTTCTCCTTCATTCTATGTGGATGATACACTTAATGAAATCCTTGCATATTAATCTTTGTTCGATCTTTATAAGACACCTGATAGTCATGATTCTACTTCTCTACATATTGTTGAATGTGAATCCCTTGCTACGTTATCATCTTCTTCTAAGAGTGTCTCTAATAGCATTCATGATTCATCACCTTCTATCATTTCATCTCCTAATGATGTTGTCGATGTTATTCCTATGCATTCTATCGACACTCCATGTTCTTCATTACTTATTACTTCTTCAGTACCCATATCTAGTGTGCCCTTAGCATCAACATCTTCTATGTCTCCTCTTGACATTCACATGATCACTCATAATGGAAAATTTTAACCAATCAATACACTATTGCCATCTTCTACCATTCCTCCATAGGAAATATTATCACTCATGCATGTTGTTGGACACTTATAATCTCAAGTACACTCTCTTAAATTACAAAGAAAATCCTATTATGCTTTTATAAATAAAAATTCTTTACATGGTAACCCTAGTCTAAATAATATTTAGGCTCGGGTTGGTTGTACCCTATCTCTATATGCCCATATCCATATTCTTGATGGATAGGGATAGGGTAGAAAAATAATCAACACACCTTTTTATTCTAACATATCCCGTAGGAGGTAGTTGAAGAATATAAGTACCTAGGGCTTAATTTTCCCAATAAGCTTAGTTGGAAGACTTGTAGAGAAAATACTACGGACTTCGTTATGCCTACCTTTACATGATTTGATGGTACCAAAAATAAATATTTGCATCTCAAACATTACCATCTGGCTATGGCTTCATATTATAATGATCGTTGTTTCTCAAAGCCTTTTAACATAGTCTTACCACTGAAACTCTCCAATGGTACACTCACTTACCTTTCATATCTATTAGTACTTATTGTAAGATGGAAGAAGCCTTTTTACAACACTTTATACTCAACAACGGCCATAAGGTCACATATGATCATCTACCTCACTTACATCAAATAAAAAAAAATCCTATCATTGATTATATTTTGCACTTCAATGATTACATAAATCAATTATTTTCCCAACCCATTGACCTAGAAAATATATTCATCTTCTGTCATGGATTGATTCCCTCTTTGAAGGATCACTTTCAATATGATACATGTGAATCATTCACATTCCTCTGCTATAAGGATTATTGATTTGGAGCAGGATCTCATTGTTGCACATATTCTAGATCCTCCTCCTAGTTATCCTAATGTTGCACCACATAGTTCCTCTCCTGACCCATCTATTCAATGTCCTCCTAGGCCTCCATATCCTCCACCTCACAAACAAAATCAATCTTATCCATTACATAGGATTCCTTTATCTCCTCCACTACGTCAGACTCCACCTCACCACTCCGCATCTCCTTCACTAGAGTCTCTATATTTTTCTCATCTTGCTAGATCTCATGATGTGTTATGTACCCTACTTGACAAGTGTATGATTAGTTTACCTTATACTCAAAATACTCCTCCTTATCTCTTACAATACAAATGTGATAGACCTTAACGCAACTTTCATCTTATCAATGGTCATCACAATAATGACTATTGCACCCTTCGTGATTGCTTACAACAATTAGAAGAGAAGGGTGTCATTTCTTTTGGCTCTCACTCTCGTGAGAGGTCTATTTCTCCACTCCGACACAAGTGTGTGGTTATTATGGTTGATTTTTCTACTTCATCTAGAGCTTAGGTCATTATTTTTATACCACCACAAGTTGTTCCTCATGTGTGCTCTCCTTCTCATCCATCCACTACTGCACCATCTCATCCATCATGTCATAATGCTACTACAAATTGGTTTCCATAGCCCTCTACATATTCACTTCCCACCGCTACATCACCCATCACTATCACCATTCCACATGACATTCATTTTTTCTCATACACTCATGTTTCTTTCATTCCACATGCTTCCACCGCTCCACATCAGCTTGGTCTCTGGTAGGTGATTTCTATTGCCTTACCCCCCGATGAATCACTCATGTTCTTAAATTTGTTACTTGATTGTTGAGGGATCTGTAAAAATAAGAGCATCTCAACACTCTTGCGCCACATGCCTTATCGATCAATATATCTCACACACATTATCATATCACTTCCCAATGATGCACACTTGCTTTGTGGTTCAATCTTAACTGTTGAGGGGTCTTATATAAATGAACCTTGTCATCTATACACTTGGGGGAGTTGATATTCTCTTCCCCTCTCTTCATCATACTAAAACACGATTCACTACACTATTAAGACCATTTTTAATTCTTTCACATTATTTATTTCTATTACAATATACCTTTTCATCATTTATCTATTACACATCAAAATTACAATACATGTATCATATATAATTATATACACTATCTCATAATTAATAATAATCAACAACCACACATTGCTAAATATATCAAATAAAAAATTCATCACCAAACCACACATCGAATACCACCACAATAATCAAACACGTCATCACATCTCACATCAATAACACATCAAGTACAACTAAAATGTGCCAATAGCATATATATAAATATAAATCACCATCATAGCTACAAAAAATCTCATAAATGGGGGGGCAACTCCCCCCTACATCGATACATCAACACATATAATATGTCGTTATCATTATCACTATCTATCACTGCGAGATCTCTAGAACTAGAATATTTTCCACTCAACCTACACCGTTGATTATGGCCTCTATATCTCTCTATTTTTCCATGCAACAATGTATTCTCCATCAACTACTCCACAAAGTGACCCTGTAATTCCACGTACCACATAAATACATCCTGTGCAAGGGTACCATCACCTGCAACCTCTCTAGCTCGTCGTATCTCCTTGCACGCCTCATCCATCTTGCTCAGTAGCATGGTACATGTCGATACTGCTATCACTACTGGCTCAAAACATTGGGCATGCTCACCTGCAATATCATCTACATGCTCCAACATACCTCTACATACAAGTGCATTGGTGGGAACATTCCACTTCAATGTGTGGATAGATGTGTCCATAATTAGTGACCAATATGAATCACCTACACCCATAGAACAACAAAATAGACAACAACAACAACAACAATAGATCAACCAAATAAAAAAATCAAACATCATTATACAAATACTCATGCTCTATTGTCGTTGCCTCTACGTTATTCAGGGTGTGTGCTTTTCCCTCTACTACTCCTCCAAGTGGCAATCCCGTTGCTTAGAGAAAACTAGAAAAAAAACCCATCGATGTAGCACCCACCATGTAAGGTAGGCCTCTATACACCCCGCATCATCCATATCTACCGGATCTATTGTTGCATCAACCTCATTCGGGCTTGGAGGTGCTAGCTGCGCTCTTGTGGGCCTTGGTCTAGCTTTGGCCCTCCTCGATGACATAATAGCCCTCAACCATATATATGGATCCAAGGGCACATCTTGGGCCATACCAAAATGTTTTGATACACACTCCACTTGAAATAACACACATTTAACTCATGATAATACAAATTTTACCAACGAACTCATCAAATCGACAAAACACAATGTATTTATCCTCTGAGATGACCTAACTTGGGAGTTACATAACTATATTCTCAGATGACCTAACATGGGAAATTAATTTACATTTTTTATGACTTCTTTTAGATCACCTAACATGGAATTAATGCATTTTGATGAAACTCGTGGAGTGGGGGAAATGAGACATCATTGCATTTCCTATATTGATCCTATATGGGTTATCACATTTGAACAAATCAAATTGGATCCAAAAATAAACCCAATATTTTTCCATCTACAATAGATAGAACTTTTGGGGATGTAATTAAATCTGGAGGGTAACAATAGACTTCTCTCCCTACACTCTTCCTCTGGTGGCAGGACACCCAAATCCTCATTTTTTCACATGCATGGAATTAGGTTGGGAGCTGATCACTCCCTACCCCATCACATCTCCATCATAAAAAAAATCATCAAAATCCCTAATCGCTCAACATCACAATCATCAATCTAGCTTGGTGTTCCTCATTACGGTCCCACATCTCTTGTTACACTACATGGATTGACACACCTGTCCATGGTTTGTCATGCCCTGTGTTATTATTCGACACGTACTTCTACCACATCTACACATTCTTCTGTGACATGAGATCCTTTGTACTTCTCTCAGATATGCATCTATATCTACCTTATGTTACCAAAATTTCACTCACCAACATAAAGTGGGGTAAAATGTAGACACAAAATCATGCACTTACTACTATTATGATACTATAAAGTATGTTATTTTATATATGGATCTTGCATAAGGAAAGCATTCACTGATGAACCATTTCATAGTCCATCCTCTTGTCTTATTGGTCTTTATTGTTTTTATCTTTAACATTTTTCACTCATAGACCTAGTTTTGGTCACGTTATAGGGATCCCTATCTGTCAGTCTTCACTAATTTGTCATCACTTGTCTCTAGAAACTAGTGCCCAAGATTGGACATTAACACTTGACATTCTTGTCCATCTTTGGCACCCACATCCTCTTTATATTTGATCTTATTTTGACATTTGAGGTTGGTCTTTTCGGTTTTTCCTCTCATCTCCCAAGGTACTAGTTGGCATGTCAGATCATTAGTGTTGAAATTTGAACAAGAGATCCCTATATAAACACACCATGCATACCATTATATGGGAAGATAATTCTTATCAAGAGCTAGCTATCTACATAGATAAAGGGAATGCATTTGAGAACATTACTCTATATACACACTACATAGGAAAGGGGTTTCATTCTATTCCATCCACAAATTTACATTTTATCTAGCTATTTCCCACTATCTTGGCATCATTGGTGTGAAGGTGACCTAGGAGTACTATTACACACAAAAACACATGGAACTACATTGGGTTTGATATGTAGTGCAGTGTTTAGCTCTAAGTCCACTATTGTGGAGGCTGAGGTAAGTCTGACCCCTCATTTTACATCTTTTATTTTTAGGATTTGATGTCTATTTGAGGGTTTTAAAGGTCAATATTTCATTAAAAGTTTGTAGTAGCTTCGACGATCATTGTGTAACCACATAGCAACAAAATTTGAATAAGTGTGAAGCCCCAGAGACACTATTGAAACCATACTAGGACCTGTTCTTCAGACCCATGAACCCACAGAAAGGACCCACACACTTGAAGGTGTCTGTATCCCTACCCATGTGCCCCTATCTGGAAATTTCAAGCATCTTTGCATTTTTATGTACCTGATTGTGACCATTGATACATATTTTTCATCATCTTCTCTAACCCATATCAACTTTGGGATAAGTGAAATTTAGATAAGTACCTTTACCTTCTCATTTCCTTTTATAGTTAATATTAAATAAATTGTTAGCATTTATATTTCATTATATATCGTTTGTAACAGATCTTTGCATTTAGATTTAAATAAAATATTCATATTTTATTAAATCAATTAACATGTGTGAATGTAAAAGATATCCGAAATGAATACAATGTAAAATTATTATTGGGTGAATAATATTGTGTAATTATAGTCTCAAGCTTTCATTTGGTATCGAGGCGTGGTAAATCCAAATAAGAGAGTCTATTGAATAAATCAAACCCATATGGGTTTTCAATGAAGTATGAGACTTTTTTTGAAGTAATATTGTCATTAGGATGTTCTACAGATTATTATTCAAGCTTTGCCATTCGATTCAATTCTGATGCATTAAAATTTTAAATCATCTTTTTTGTGGCCATAGTTTTATTTAGAACATGAGAAATGATGATAAATCAATCCATTATACATGAGGGTATGTTAAAAGTTATATTGTCTCTTTTTTGAGTTCTGCCTATTAGATCGGCACTTGGAATTGACTTACATTTGCACATCCACTTGGACATCGAAATTTCTATTCTTATCGCCTATTGTTTCACATACTTGTCAACAGGGTTCTTAACCTCTAAATGGGTTTGGAATCTCATGTGGATTTTGGCTCGTTCGATCAGCTTTTTGCATCAACATCTCTTATTCCTCAAGCTCACCTAGACTACTGTATGAGTCAAAGTCATTTTTTTAGTAGTATTTTAGAAAATATTCGAAGTTTTTTATTTTCTAGATAATCTATATTGGTATTGGTTTAGAAAGAGTATTTCTTCATTTTCTGTTTATTAAATACACTTATCATTTAGTGTATTTGTTTTGTTTATTTTATTGTGTTCAAATAGTGTATTTTATTTTAAGGAAATGCATGTATCATAAATCAAAAGTAATTTTTTTGTGATTTTGTCTATTGTCAATAATAGTGGTCTTTAAAGTGTCATTAAGTTGTCAAGAGAGTCAAAATCATTTCTTCATTTGTATTATTTATAGTGTCTTTTGTCATTGTAAAAAATTCAAGTGTGTATTTTTGTCAATAGTCATTATCAAGTGTAAAATAATTCTTTGAGGCATCTTGCTTATAGTCGTTGAAGTTATAGTTGTTCAGTCAAAAGAGTTGAAAAATTGAGTCATTTTAAAAGTCCTTTTTTTTAACAAAAAATGCCTTATAGATGCATTATCAGTGTTACTCGACATCCAAAAAATAAATGATTTCACATTGTGTGAGGGTGGTAATAAACAATTTGGAAATCATTGAGAAACATGATCACATTTTGTTGAGGTATAAGCATCATTAACTAGAGGACGAAGGCAAAGGAGGCTTGAGGTCAATTAGTGACCTCTCGTCAGTCACCAACAATGGGGCTGCATAGCAACTGTGGTGGCATTTGGTGGTTTGTATTTTGATTTTTTATTTGATTTCAGAGTTTGGGTTTGTGGTGTGCTTCATTTTTAGTTTTGTGTAGTGTGATTCTATTTTAGAGTTCCTATTTTGAGTTGAATAAGTGGAAAATTCATATTGAGGGGGAGAACATGATCTCAATGTTCCATTTCCATTTCTACCTTTTTTATAATTTGTATTCATTGAGCAATGTTCCCTACAGAATTCTTTGAAGAAAAATCATAGTGGACAAATGAAAACACAAGGAAAAATAATATCATGATATTTGGGTTGTTGGTTTTCCTGTAAAACCATACTTTTTGTGGTTGTTGGTAAACCACTTGAAAAAAAAATCCTTGTTGAGGTTTTTGGATGTCCTAAAAAACCATCCTTTGTTGGTTAGTGGTTGTCTAGTAAAACCATCCTTGAAGGTTGTTGGATCTCCTATAAATCCATCCAGATCATGATCACGCACAGGCGGCAAGCTGCGAAAGAAGTGCAATTATTTTTCTCCCATGTTCACACTAAGTGGGGGAGTGTTAGGAAATATAGTGCTTACATGTAATTAGTTTGTTACGATGTGGTAAAATAATACTTACGGTTATGCTATATTGTTATTCTAATATATTACAAACTATATTTGTAATATATTATTGTTTTTATTATGGGTCAAACAACCCTTTGATTCTAGGAGAGAATCATGGATTTATGACCCCTATCTATAGGGAATATTTTCCTATATATTTGCATGTGTGAATGTAAAATATATCTGGAATGAATTGAATGTAAAATTATTACTGGGTAAATAATATTTTGTAATTTTGGTATCAATCTTTCATTCTAGAGAGATTTAAAGGGTGGAGAAAGGAAATAAAATAAAATATAAATTAGAGGAATGAATATGTACCCTCATAGGTTACATCAATACCTTTATATGTATGCACCCCACTCTAATATCATCTCTTCTCTCCTCTACTTCAGTGGAAGAAAATGGTAATAAGTTCATTAATAAGATACATAAACATCATCATAGGAGTAAATTAATGTAGGCATGGGTGGAAAACATATTAGCAAATGACCTAATATTAATTCATGAAGGAAAAAGTCTTATGAACATTTGGTTAACATAAAAAAATTAGACACCCAAATTTATAATGGTAAGAAAGAAGCTAACTTGTGGGATATTTTAACACAAGACGTAGGAGTCATGACTTCAATTGATGATAATCTTATTCCCTATCAAAATATTGTTTTTTTTATTATTATTATTGGAAAATAGTTTTTTGAAAGGGACTATACCCTTGAGAACAAAAGAAAGCCTAAAAGCCAGAATAGCAATGAGAACCAGAAAAAAAAGGATCAAAATCCAAATATGACAATGAAGTCCAACGTAGCCAGAGAGCAGCTACCCCAACAAAACAAAACTAGTACAAACACAGCAGAAAAGCAGCTAAAGGATAGCAAAAAATAACAATATTTACAAAGAAAAGTAGCAGAAGCACCCACAATTACTTCTTGGTAGCTTTTTCAATGCTGGATTTGATATTCTACCAAGATTTGAACATCCCCAAATTCGTCATGTGGGTAGAGTCAGTAATATCCAGCTACTCAATGGTCCTTTTTCTTTCCTTATTAGTTCCCCAAAGCGATGCCGGAACCTCGCTGAGATTGGAAACACTGCAGACATGTTGTTCAATGAACTCTGTAATTGCACTAAAACTGGCCATACTATAGTCATGGCGAGTTTTGGCCTTCCCTAAACGGGAGTATAAAGAGTTCAGTTTCTTGTATATATCTTCCATCTGGCTATTATCCATATCCCCCTTCTCCTCCTTCTTCCTCTTTCCTTTTTGTTTTGCCAAGTTTTTAACCTCCTCCTTCAACAACTTCATGTCAGCTTTTAAGGCTTCCATCCTTTTTGCAGATCTCTCCATATGTGCATCCTGAGAACTAGCACTGCTGATATGCAAGAGGTTGTGGGAAATTTCAATCTCTTGAGGACCCTTCTCCACAACAGGGGTATCAAGGTTCAGTCTCCTAGAAGACCTGGTAACAGGTTTGGTTGAAGTGGAAGTGAAGGGGGTGGGAGCAGTGGTGGTGGGAATGGAAGATGGAGCCCGAAGACCGGAAGAGGGGTAACAACAGCAGTGGTGGGGACAGGATGTGGAGAAATGGGGCTAGTGGTCACTGAACTGGGTAGAGGGGGAAAAGAGCCAGGAGAGGAACGAAGACCAGGAGACCGGAGGAGACAAAGATTATGCAACAAGAAAATAAGCCCCTGGTGCAAAGGAACCGCACGGGCATGTTTTTGAAACTCTAAAATGGAGCACTCCAGAGAGTTAAGCAAATAATGGGGGAAACATACCGTGCAATTCCTACGAAAATGGTTGAGGAAGACAAGATGCTTAGTAGGCACTGTTACAAACCTTCCTTCCAAAGAAATGAAGTGCACCATCATCCGGGTTACCTCATCATAAGGCAAAGGGATCGAGTTTACCAGCAGGCCCACTGCAACAAAGATCAACTTCTCTGATCCTTCCATGAATTTCCTCTCCTTAGCTTCTCTGTTGACCCTTTTATTAAAAAAATGGTATCCCTCCATGCCCAAGCCAATCGCCTCAGCAATTAACTCCTCGTTGACCAAAATCTTCTACCCCCCATAATCCACTATTTGATCCTTCCAATCCTTTGCAAAACACACAAAAATGCTTTGATCGTGGCCTTGAACCTTCTCCATAAAGTTGGTAATGCCTCCCTGTCTGAGTATACTCCAAAGCTCCGCATTATCCTTCCAATCTGGATCCGCGCTGGGCTCAATCTGGTAAGGGGTGCCCCCCATTGTCACTGTTCTTAACTACTTGTAACAAATATTAGAATCCTTGATAGCTCTAATGCCAGTCTGCCTACCACTATTACAATCCGCGCAGTGAAAATACTGAGTAGAATAGCCGTTGCATTTCCCACGAATAGCCGCGTGACTGCTGATCTGGACCTGTGGAAGCTCACTTGTGGGAACTACGGCCCTTTTGCTAACCCACTCCCTATCAGAATATTGTTAATGATTCTGAAAATAAGATATATTAGACTTTGTTTCATAGTGTTGAATAGAGAATCAAATTTCTAGAAAGTGCAATGGACCTTCAATATCATATACAAAATGTGAGGCTTTGAAATCTGAAATTTCTATACATATGATGTCTCTCTAATGTGAAATTTTCAAAGACAAATATCTACAAATCATCATAATAGTAACCATCAAATCTCGAAATTCAATAAAATTATCAAGGAAAAACTATTCTACACTAATAGTTTCAACCCATATAAGATGGATGAAATTTTTGAGATTCATAATGTGATAGTGGAAACTTCCAAAGGTTTGACTTAGTTGCAAGCAAAAATACTAAGATTATTAATGATAGGGGGAATTGGCTCACCAACCTCTCCAATTTTTTAATCCTAAAGGAAAGGGATGTGGCTGAAGTAGTCACAAGATTTAAAAGTTAATTCTTGAAGCTAAAATTTCCTATATCTTCTTATCCTTCATAGTTTTTTGTTCACATAAAACTCTTTTAATTTTGTGTTGCACCTTTTTTATTTATTTTTCTATAACTTATAAATTGTAAAATTATTGTAAGTGACTCACATGAGGAAAATTGAAATGTTTAATGTAATTAAATATTACTAGGATGCATTTATGGACCTCTCTCTCCTATTTAAAGAGGAACCCATTCCATTATAAAGGGTTGGAAATTTTTCAAAAACAAGATACATGAGAGAAATTCTCCTCTATAAATATAGATGGGTTCAAGTAATTAAATTATATAAGTGAATAAAAATCAAATTAACCACATTATTATATAAGGTGAATTTATAGATATATATGATATTAATTAACTAATAAATTTAATGAACAATAAAAGTAAATAACACATTGAACGCATCATATAAGGCGGGGAAAACTTGATGACAAAAAAACCCCACCATAATAATATACTTTTCTTTATATACTAAATAAGGAAATCACACAATTACCTATCATAGTATATCTTCACTTATTAAAATTCACTCAGGTCCCATAATAATCTCATAAAATACTCTTATTTAATACTTCATCTAATCATACCAATCTCAAATGAGATCACCCTGTTATATAGGGTGGGTGATTTTATTTCACCTATTAGTTACACCATTTAACTCTTTTAATTAATTCCAATATAATAATTAATTAATTCTTCCATACTCAATTAGAATGGACATAAGAATATTAATTTAATTAATAACTCAAAATAATAATATGGATGTGGATATGGTGGCCTACCAAAAGTGACCCTAATTTATATTATATAATCCAACACTCCCCCTTAATGTTAAGTGGGGGAACATGCCAAAGTTACCTTATTATACAAAATTATTTACACATAAATCATCCACAATGATTTAGTCTAGAATGCCAATAGGGATAAATTGTATGCCAAGGTGAAAATCATGTATATTGGACTATATGATAAACTTCTTGTCATAATTTAGATCCCAATTTCCTTAAGGAAAAGTATAAACCTGAAGTATTATATGATCTCATAGAGCATTTTATAAAATAAGGATCTTCCATATTTAATGCTTCATTGGGTTTTACAAGTAAACTCGTGCAATTTGATCATTTATGTAAGTCTCACTTGCAATGAGCTTATATAATACTTTTACAATGAAATAAGTATAGAATATTTACAAGAAGGTTGTTAGGAGATGGAATTTACATGCACCCTCAATGATAGCTCCAAAATGCCTAGCATTTCACAAAACTAGTAGAAAACTATGACACAAAATGGATTCATGAAAATATATGTAACTTTATCATTTATAGGACGTAATTATATATCAATATCACCACTGAGGATTTTATCATGAATTAAATGCATATAAATCTAGATATGCTTCATTATCTTATTTTGAACAAAAATGTTTGCAAGAGAAATATAACAATAGCTATCACATATAAGAGGCTAACTTATTTTGATGCACATATGAAGTTCTTCCAATAGTCTTTTCATCCACATGGATGATTTAACTTATTTAATATCACTTATGTAATTAGCTTCCATAGAATAAATATACATTGTTGGTTTACTTTTAATGCTGCAAGTGATGGAACCTCCAAAAAATTTGAAATCATATATTGAAGTATATTTTCTATCTAAAATGTCACTAACATGGTAATAATCAAAACCACCATATAATTTTACATCATTATAACTAGAATAATAATATCCATAAGTAATTGTACCTTTAATGTAGTTTAAAATTATTTTAGCCATTTTCCAATTATCTACATATGGATATTCCATAAATCTATAAGAAACATCTATTGTATAGGAAATATCAAGTCTAGTAATAGCTAAATATATTAAACTACTAATAATCTACCTATATAAGTAGGATTTATTTTTACACGTGTAGGTTTATGATCAAGTATAATACCAACTTCTATAGGAATGGATAAAGCTTTACAACCAATCATATTAAATATATTTATAAAATTATTTTTATATGAATATTGAGACACCAAAATTAGAATATTTATCCTAGAATACAACCATGCCTAAGAAATGACTCAAAAGGCCCTGATCAAACATTTCAAAAATCTATTTTTTTAGATATAGACTAAAAAGAGGGTTTTGTTAGAGGCCCTACCTTGTTACAAAAAAGGATCTAACATACATATATTACAATAGAAATTACATGGAGAAAAAAAATATCTAAAACCAAAACAACTGATGAAAACAACCTAAAACTAGTCGAGATACAACCAAAGTTTAGCCCAAGTGTGGCAAAAAAACAACCCAAAAATAGTAAAACAAATAATAATCATTTTTGGTTTTTCACTTATTTAGAAATATAGATAAGGCATTTCAGATACTAATTTCTCTTCTCGACTTCCTGTTTCCTAGCTTCCTCGTTTATGTTGCCTTTATTTCCCTTATTAAAAGTGCATCTATATTTCAAAATTAAAGGCGATAAACATATAGATCAATTATTTCAAGATGAAGATGAAGATATAATTTTGGATGATGAATCCATCTATAAAAAAAAATCACTTATTTCAACTCCCTCCATATCGACTTCCATCTCTCTCCAGTTTTGGATATTCTTATCGGCCTTATTGGTATTAAGGTCTTTAACATCCCCCCTAATAGTTTTGATATCATTTTTGATCCACTTAATAACATCTTATTTAAATTATAAATCATTGTGGATAAGATCCTTTCTTTTATTATCATTGTTCTTTTCAAGGCTTAGACGTCACCTAACTACCATATCCCCATCATTACCTTGTTTAATGTTGTCATGTACAGTGTTGGAGCCTTTGAAATTTTTGAATTTGTTAGAGCTACTTCATAGCACCCTGGTCGAGCTATTATCCTCACCCTTCCTATTATTGTTCTTAGGCATAGAGGTGGAGGTAATGGAGGGGGTAGGATTTTTCCTATGGTTTTGGCTCATTTAATGCATGTAAATGAGGAGGATAACAACCTGATGGAGAGGATAAACCCTTTTTCCCAATCACACCTCCTTGACAAAGTTTAATAAAGAAATAAGAATATGGAAAGAAAGACTTACAAAGAATTTTCTACTAAAATGATTTAGAAGCACCAAGTGATATGCGTTTATGCGATATAATCTCCCTTCTAATGTCAAGCACTTGATAATGATTCAAGCTACTTCGTCATACAGGCTATTTCAAGAATCTATCTCAATTTACCTTTAATATTCAAAATTAAAAGTGCATCACTGCTAGTAATAAGAATGGCATAAATATATAGATCAATTATTATAATATGATTATTCATATTTTTATGAAAGAAACTTCATTATCTAAAAATAATAACTAAAACCAAGGTCTTTGAAAAAACTAGTAATCATAAAATACTAATCTCTAGAAGCTTATTTTAAGTAATAAAATGGTTTCTTTAGTCAACATATGTAAAGTTATTTTATATGTTCCTCAAAACATTTAGGTTTAGTCATATAAATTTATTCTTTTAGATCACAAGTTTTAAGAAATATTTTTTCACATGAATATGTTTATTTTTCCAACTATACTAAGTAACTAAAGCTAGGAGGATCCTAACTGTGCTCATTTGTGTCATAAGAGTAAAGATTTTAATATAGTCAATCTTAGGATTTTGAGTAAACCTAAAATACACTAATATTTATTTCAACTTATAAATTTCTCTTATATAGTTATATTTGATTTTGTACAACAACCAATATCCTATAATGATTCTCTTAAAAGGAAGAACTAATTCCCATGCATTACTTTTAATGCGAGAATTTTATTCAAATTTTATAGCATCTCACCATCATTTGTCTTGATTATCCTATTTTAATGATTATGGTTCACATTCATAAATATCACTTAAGTCATGATAGATGTGTTAACTATGAATCATTTTTCTCATGTTATCAAGCTTATAATATTTTATCAAAATTTGATATCATTTAGTAATTTTAGATTGCAACACATTTTATGAGAGATCCCCCTCAACCTCTATATCCATATTTTTTGGAGAAGTATATTCATCCTCTAAGAATTCTTTTTTCTTCTTCAAGAGAATCATCATAGGGTTTAGTATAAGTTTCACAAAATGGCTTTTCAAGGATGTGGACATTCCTACTTTTTATGATCTAATGTTTGGATGCATCGTATAATTGTAATCCTTTAGTTCACCCTTCATAACCAAAATATATATATTAATAATAGGTAAAATCACGTTTCTTCGATTTAAATTTTTGAATGAAAATACATGCATGATTATTGGTTTCTTCTTAATCCAAACTTCTAGAGGTATAGTTTGATGTAGGTATTTTTAGTAACTCTATTTAGAATATGTAAAACACTATTCATCACTTATGCCCGTAAGAACTAAAGAATTTTTTTATGCATGATTCATTATGATACCATTTCTATATAGTATTATTTTTCTTTTCAATAATTTCATTCTGGTGTGGGGAGTATGAAGTGATTAGGTCTCTCTAAATCCCACAAAACACATATAACTCGTCAAAACTTTTACAAATATATTACCCTCAATTATTTATCATAATTATATAAATTTTATAATTCAAATAATTAAAATTTAGATGGGAATTCATATTTTTTCTCAATAAAATATGAATAATCCATCCTAGATAAATGATCAATGAATCTAATAGAAAATAGAGAAGCATCGAGAGAAGGAACCTTAAGTAGACATTTAATATCACTTGAATTAAATCTAAAAGATGAGAGGAGTTGGGATGATGATGTTTGTGAAATGCTTCAACATGTTGCTTACCAAGTAAGTATCATTTACAAAATTCATGATCATACTTCATTTTAGGAAGGCCTATCACAAGATTAAAATGAGAAACAGTGGACATACTTCTAAAATTTAAATGACTTAATATTTTATTCCAATATTCATTTCATGTTTAGTATTAGAAGAAAAAAATATTCAAAAGAAAAATCTTTATAAACATACAACTCATTTTCTTGAATACTAGATGTAATAACATTATCAAATTAATGTTCAAGATACCACTTATCTTGTAATAAAAAAAATTAAACTTTTCTTTCGTTAATTGAGAGAAATACAAGATATTATTTTCTAATTTTTTCACACGTAAAACATTTTTATTCACACCCTTAGAAATTTTATCATTACTACAACTTTTAGATTGAATGAAAAATTTATCTCCTTAGATAAATGTTTTCATGAAGTTCTATGACATCTACTAGGATATCAATCATATAATTCATGTGTCTAAAGGAACCACTACCTAGGATCCTTTCATTATCATTATATGTTGTAAAAGAACTATAAAAAGAAGTCATTTTGTTTGTGTTATTGGCTTGGTTTTGGTTTTGATTTATCTTCTAATTGTTAAATTTATTACCTTTTAAATTCTTATTAAAAAAAATTGTTTTGATGAATATTTTCTTATTTATGTACAAAATTTCCACATTTGTGACATGTTACATTCAATTTCAATTTGAAATTCTGATTATTCTGGTTACCATTAGGGTTTGATTTGAAATTAGGTCTAGAATTAGGTTTTCCATTATTTTGGGATGGAAATGATTTCTGATTCTGAGAGATCAATTCTTGAGAAGTATTTTATTTTGAATCAAATTTTTCCATTGCATGTTCTTCTTGAATCAAGAGATAATATAATGTATCCAAATCATACAAGTCAGATTCATTCAGATACTTAGAATTTGTAATAAAAATAAAGTTTGTATATTTTCTTATATATTCATCTTAAGCATAAAGTAAAGAAATTTATTTTTAAATAGTCTATAGTGACAAAAAATTAGTTGAGCTTTAATATTTTTTTATTTTAGATAGATAATTAATAATATTTTCCTCTCTTTTTATCGGAGTGGTCATAAGTTTCACTATCACTTTGATAATTTTTAAGAGATGACTACCTTCATGCATAAAGTTGTTAGGAAATAGTTACTCTGGTTCTCACATGGTTAGTAATAATTTACTATGTGGTAAATTATTGATAGAGATTATATTTGTAAAGAAAGTATTTTGTGAGTTTGATCTGTTGTTGTACCAAGATTTGGTATCAGAGCATGGTAAAATCTACAATGAGAGTCTTTTAGGAATTTCGTATTCTTCAATATTTTATTGGTGGCTTTGACTTGTTCAAGATCTGAATCAACATAGAGATCAAGCTTGTTGATTTCATATCCCATAGAACTCGCTTAGCTAGCTGAAACGTCTTTGCATTTGAAGGATTCAGAGTTGCGTTGGATGGCACATATTTATTAGTTGTAATCAAGAGTTTGGTGAAAGTCATTAATCCTCCTACTAGTGATTTAGAAAATGAGTTCTCTATCAATCATGTGGATATATCTGAATTTTTGAGCTATTTCTCCACGCCACTCAACTTGGTCGTTTGAATTGTCAAGTGTGCAGATCTAGTGTGAAGTCATATCCACGTGCATCTTTTGATTAAATTGTAAATGTTGTTGTTGGTCAAACTGAACCTTTCATGCACCATTAACTACGCATCAATTGGTCTTCATTTTAGATCTACGAGGGAAAACATGATCCAAAATTCATTTGTGGTTGTAGATCAGGAAGTCCTATTTTGTGTTTTCTCTCGACTTCCTTTCAATGGTATTTTGAGCTCTCCTCGCCAACTCAGAACCTCTCGGCCTAATTCATACATGTGTGGAAGTACATATCTCTGCATTCATTGATTTATCTTATGGAATGGTTTTTGGAGTAGTAATGGGATGGGTGACCTCCCGGGAAGTCCCAATAGCATTGCCTCATAATGTTGTTGACCTAATTGGGTGTATACCTGGTGGGCCAAGATATCACGTGGTTGCATCTGAACCCATCATGTGAGGGAGGGGGGTTTTGGCATAGTAGCTGGATAACATGATGAGATCCCTATCCACCACCAGTTTGAGCTTTTTGTGTGACGAAAAATCATACATGGTATCAGAGTCAGGCAATTAAGCGCGTACGACTTGGAGTAGTATTGGGATGGGTGACCTCTTAGGAAATCATGGTGTCATTGCCTCTTAATGTTGTTGGACCTAATTGGGTGTATATGTGGTGGGCCCAGATCTCATGTGGTTACATTCGGCTCCATCGTGCGGGGGGTGTTGGCATAGCAACTGGTTAACATGATGAGATCCCTCTCCACCACCAATTCAATATTTTGGTGTGACGGAAAATCATACATAATTAATGGTCTACATATATGTTTTAAACATTTTACACCTATTACATTGTGGAAGACTGTATATTAAATTAGTATGCATGCATGGATTCTCCTAAAGTTGGTAATTGGAGGTTAAACTATGTCATTTAGTATCCAATTTCATCCATGTCCATGTCTTCCAAGAAGATTTATTCAAGGGTCTTTAAGAATTGTCCAACTAAACATTTAGAGGTGCTATGACACATGCTAGCTATTCAATTAAAAAAAATTATATCAAGGGGAACATGCATGGTAAATACTTTATTTTTATTATAAAGTATTAGTTTCATAGTGGGTCAATTCTTATTTTTATCTATTTTGTAATATATGTATTTTAGGAAAGTGATCCTTTCAACATTTTTCAAAAGATATGTTGTTATTTAGTAGTAATGTCTATATACTTGTATGGTCACGAATAAAGTTATTTGATCAAAAAATTTAATAATATCCTTATGTTATATTAAAATTGTTGCGTTATTATTATTGTAAAAGTTATTGATAAATTCAAGTGGTCTTGTTTGTAAATGTTGTTCCTTTTTTTCCTTTTAATACTACAAGAATATGATCAGTATTCCATTTGCTAGTTTGGTCATAGTGAAATTTGTTTGTGTCATTATTGTCAAAATTATTTCATAGTCTTTTTTTCGTCATGACATTATCAACGTATCCTTGGATTTAGTTTTAAAAAGTTTCATTGTATCGTAAAATAGGTGATTTTAGGATTTTTTTTTATTATTTATTCAAAAGAGTCAAGTTGTCAAAACTGTAAAAAAAATTCCTTACGGACACATTTTCGATGGAATCCAACGTCTGAATTGAAATTTTTCTTCATGATCACATCTAGCTGAGTTAGCATCTCGTATACCGAAGGAAAAAGGCATCAGAGGTTGTAGGTCAATCAATGACCTCTCATCATTCGCCAACGACAAGGCCACACAAAGGTTTGGTGACATATGTGTGTAGTTTGCTTTCAATTTTTGCGATGTCCTTTCTGTTATTTTTAGTGTTCCGGTTTTCAATAAGTGAAAATTTTACTTTGAGGGGGAAACATGGTCTAATGTTCCATTTCTATTTTTCAGTTTTTATGTATGAGCATCAGAATTCAGTAGATTTTCCTATGTTATTCCCTGTTGTGAGATATTGATGAGAGTTGATAATAGTACTTGGCACATCATGGTATGGTTGTAGGTAAACCACTTGAAAACCTTCATTTTTGGTTATAGGTAAACCACTTGAAAACCTTCATTTGTGGTTTGTGGTAAACCAATTACAAAACCACCATTCTCAGTTTTGGTCGATTGTTTGTAAAACCATCCTTAAGGTTTCTGATTATCCTATGAAAAACACAAAATCATGAGTAGGTGCAAGTGCAAAGGCATGTTTTCCCCATGTTCGCACTAAGGGGGGAATGTTAGAAAATAGATACTCTATTTCTCACATGGTTAGTAATAATTGACTATGTGGTAAATTATTGTTATGGATTATATTTATAAAGAAAGTATTTTGTGTGTTTGATCTGATGTTTTACCAAGAAAAATCATTTTTTTTCCAAGATTTACTTATAGATTCTTGATGTATGATATGGATAAAAAGTTCATTTTTATGCTCCTAAGTATAGACATGGCCTCCTATGATTTCTCTTGGAATGTACTTAAGTTTTTAGAAGTTTCATATCTTCTAGTGGGTTTCTTCTCAACACCACTGACAAGATCCGAAAGTTTCCTAGAGAGGAATTATAATTTTAACCAAATTTTTCAAATGGTTTAATTCAATAAATTTAATGATTAATTTCTAAAAGATCTCATATTTTTCACAAAAACTAGTAATTTAAAGACTTTAGAAAAGTAATTCACAACAAAATAATTTCAAACAAACTCTATTTTTTTATATTTTGAATTAAACCTAATATTTTTATTGTAATTATGAAAATCATAAAAAAAAAATGATAATAACATTTTTTTAATTTTCTAATAGAAAAATTTAGTAAATATTTTTCAAAATAAAATTATTTAAAACTAATTTTGTAAAAATTCTTAAGCTAATTTTATCTTTTCAAAAAATAGTATACATACAAAAACCTACTAATTTTAATATTAAAAAATATTATGTTATTTTTGTAAATACAAAAATTAAATAGATATGGGAAGGGGTTTTAATTTGTAACCCATTAGATCACTATGTTTGTAAAAAAACTATTATAGACCTATTGGTTTGTATAATTTTTAACACATAAGCTAAAGATTTAAAATTAAAGAATTTCAAAACAAAATTTAAGGGTTAATAATACAAAGTCTATTAAGCCTATTCACTACCACTTTTATGAAAGAAAATTCAAGAAAGAGAGGGGGATGTGAGGGGGGCTGCTGGATTTGAACCACCAACCTCCTTTGGAGGAGACTAATCCTTCACCATAGTTTTTGGTTGGTTAGCTAGTGCTTGGTGGAATTATGCATACCAAAAACTAATTTAACTAGCACTTAAGTGTAAAACAACTAACACATTTTTTTTACTAAACTTTGTTGATTCAACACTTTGTAAATATTTTCAGTCCCAATTGTAGGGTTCGTGAAGAACATTTATATAATAAATGCTTGAGGAAAATTTAATTAAAGGTTTTTGAGTTTTGTAGGGATTTACTTAAAACCTACATGTTAGGACGACCATGGGACAAGGAAAATGGAGTTTTTGGATATGCGGAAGGCTCTAGGGAGAGTGGTGTTTGAAGATGGGATGTAAAGCTCAAAGTGAAAAATAAGGAGATGAAGTGAGTTATGAGGAGAAGTGGGTGTGTTTGAGGAATATTCACAGGAAAAATGAGTTTTGAATTCCTTTAATTGAGCATAAAAGTAAGGTTTGAGTATAATGTGAAGGGTATAAAACAAAAGGAATTTGAGTATATATAAAAATAGCTTTGCAAAAAGCTTTCCTAGATATCTAGGTATTTATAGAATAGATTTAGAATTTTTTATTACAAGTTATAAAATATAGCTACTTAGGTTTTCAAATTAAAACATTTTAATAATCAATACAATTTGGATTTTAGAAATGTGTTTAATTTCTTATAGATTTTGTAATATTTAAATTTATATAGTAATTTGTAGGGTTTATATATTTTGATTATAACTCCAATAAATGGATTTTTATATCTTGTAACATGTTATTTAAGCACTAAAAACAATGTATGTAGAGAATTTTAATAAAAATATTACTTCAATGCAACTTTTTATTGTATTATATTAAAAAAATCATCTTGCACCTAGTTATGATCAATTCACTTCATGTAAACACTATAAAGCTAATTGCTCCTTTAAAACTACTATATACAGTAAATAAACTAATTTCCCCTAAACCCACACACACCTTAAGAAATTTTTGATGTCATGTTAGCACATGTGGGGTTAATTATTAAATAAAATAGACGAATAACAATTAAATTACTTGATTAATTAAACGAACCACATGTTTATGTATGGTGAATGCACATACATACTAGAGAGTTATTAACTAATAAATGTATTGAACATTAAAAATAAATAACACATTAAACACAACATATAAGGTGGGGAAAACATGAGGGTAAAATACCCCGTGTAAGAATACACTTTCATTTATTTTAAAATGAGGAAATTACACAATTACCCAACACAATAAATATTCATTTCACCTAGGTCCCATAATAATACCATATAATTGAATATTTCATTTGATCATACCAATATCAAATGTAATCACCCTATTATACATGATAAGTGATTTAATTGCACCTATTGGTTGTAGTGTTTCACTATTCTAACTAATTCTAATGTATGAATTAATTAATTCTTCCACAATAATGTAGAATGGACATGAGAATATCAATTATATTAATAACTTAAAATAATAATATAGATGTATATGTGGTTTCCCAAAAAGGTGACCCCACTTAATATTACACTCTAACATATTTCTCTCATATTTAGTTGATTTTCAATTATAAACTATAAATTTATAAAGGAAGTGTTCCAAAAATAATAACCCTTCTAATTTTGGGCCATTAGTTACAAAAATTAAAGATTTATGGGCCTTAATCAGTGTTACTCATTGAATTTTGCACCTTGATTTCTCAAAACTTGTTCAAATTACTTGTGTAGATCATATGGAGGGTTACAAAGTTTAAAATGATCAAATAATTAGCTATCTTTTTCTTATTTTGGCCAAGAAAATTAAAATACACACAATGAAGGAAATAGAAGCCATGTAATGAAGGAAAATAAAATTTCTACAATGAAGGAAAATAAGTATGCACAATAAAGAAAAAGAAAATGCACACAACAAAGGAAAATAAAATCCATGCAATTAAGGAAAGAGAAACTGTAGAATGAAGGAAAAGAAAATCTACACAATGAGCCAAAGAAAATCTACACAATGAAGGAAAATAAATCCACAAAATGAATGAAATGAAAATTTACATGATTAAGGAAAATAAAATACATGCAACAAAGTAAAGATAAGCTACACAATGAAGGAAAATAAAATTCATACAATGAAGGAAATAAAATACGTGTAATGAAGAAACAAAATCCACGCTATGAAGAAAAAAAATTCGCACAATGAAGACAAAAAAGTTGCACAATAAAGGAAAAGAAAATATGTGCAATGAAGAAAAGAGAATCCACGCAATGAAGGAAAATACAAAATCATGCAATGAAGGGAATAAAAATATACACAATGAAGTATTTGACAATCCTGACATTAATGGTTCAAGAATATCAAATCACCATAAATTTTATCGGGACAACCAAATTGAGAAAAAAAAGTATCATTGGAAATTTATTAAAATGAACTACAAAATGAAATTTGTTTTGGGTCACAATCTATCTCGATGTGTGATCAAATAACTGAATTGAGGGTCCACGTCCATTTTTGGATTTGAGTTTCTGACATAAATGAAAGACTAGGTTTTTAATCATATCTTTTCATCCAAATATTTGTTTGACATGAGACCAATGTAATTAGAAGCATTTTTCAGAGGGATTTATTCAAATATCTATTTAAGAGGAAATGGTGGAGATACTTGGGAGATTTAAAGAGGAGATGAATAGTTTGTTTATCAAGAAATGAGCTATTATTAGTTGTCCAAAGTATAATTATGATAAAGAAACAAAATTTTGGAAGATCATTTTTATCTATCTCCCATAATCTAATGGGAATTCATTCATCTAAGTTATATCTTATCTACATAAAAAAAAATATATGATGGTTTTCCTGTAAATGAAGGCACCCCCATGGGTGTGGATCATCAGACTTGGAGACTACCTTCTAAATAATTTTAGGTTAGTTTGGAAGGGTCAAGCGCGTTAAGAATCTCCCATGGAATCTTTAGATACCTTCTCCTCTCTTATCCTCCAATAAACGTAATAAGTTTCATAAGTGAAACTATTCTCTCTTAAATGTATAGAAAATATGTCTAATTAGTGTTGTCATTGAAATTCACACCCTTGTTGAATCAAAGATTCAAAATTTAAATGAAATAATGAGAGACCTTGAAGGCATGGGTTCAATAAAGGTCTATCCAAATATGAAAGGGATGTATCGTCCCTCCCCAGTTTTCTACAACTATACTAACCAACTTCTACTCTAACACTATCTAGACCTAAACTAAGAATCCCAAGGTGACTGGGTGAGAGATAGAGAAAACTAAAATAAAGGGGGGTGATGCACCAAATTTAAGAATGGATAAATTTTGGATCTAAAAAACATAGATTTGTACCTCTAAATAAATCTTGAAGAAATGCACATAAATTTGAAGGAAATAAACTAGAAAGAATGAAGACGTGTAAGAGGAAAATGATGTTCATATTAAACATAGAGAATTTAGAGGAATGAAGCCACACTTGCATTAATATTGAATCTTAACCATTTACATGAATACATACAAGGAAATAGCATGTGAGTTACAGAGGTTGCGAGAAAGCATTTTTGAGGTTGAAAGGTAGATCTCTACAGTTGCATAAATTGAACACTTTTTAAGTGCCAAAGTACTTACATTTATAGAATTTGAGAGAGAGGGGAGAAGAGATTGATCACATCGAATTATTAATAAAACCAAACACCCATGTATACTAAAGACCAATCACTATAAATGTCACAGTCCATGTATGGGCATCTAACATCACTCTAATCGCACACCATTTTATTTCCAATGCAAGAGGATGATGCCACTCAAAACTAGATTCATGTTGGTGGAGTGGTTGATTTCTTGCTTCAAAAGAGGTGCATATTTTTCATAGTTTGTGGATTTTAGATGATTCTTATTTAATTCATGGATTTCTCCTTCACCTAGTAGTTTTTCATGCTCGACGATTTGTGAACTTGTGTGAATTTTTCCCTGCACTATACCTTTCTTATCCACATACCACGACATCCTACTTATTTTCCTCATTGATTTTAGACATGTGATAATGTACCTTTGTTATTTGAGAACATACAGAACACATAGTTCCTATTCCATGACTTCCAACCTTACTTGTATTAAAACCTGGTTGTTTTTACCTCGCATTGTCTCACGAGACTTTTTCCTGCATTGTAACTTCTCCTAAACAAATTATATGCTTTGTTGCACATAGTTAATTAATTCCATATTTTCAAATGCCACATAGCATTGTATTTTTCATGTTTTAAAGCACTAATATTTTCACAAATTTTGTGGAAGAACACCCCTCGAACTTATTTATTATGTAAGTCTTCAATTTGGTGCTAACTAAGTCTAAAACTTGGATGAGTTGTTCAAACTAGCATATGATGTTATTTTGGAAAACAGTTTGGAAAATTTTAGGGGACATGTACATGTTATATGTGAGTATTAGTATCCTTTCATATCCATTGGGTATGGAGTCAGGTATGAACATGAAAATTGATCTTAAAATTTTACAATAGTCCCTGAAAACTGCAGAACATTGAACTTGTAATTTTCTTGGAACTACCCTCAAACTCTATATTGAAGCTAATACTTTGGATCTTTAAATGACTCCAATTTAAATGGACCCAAAATCTCTTGATTTTCCACCATGGAGGGAGGAAACTAAAATGAAACCTTTAAACTGCAATGGAATCCCAAAACCTATATATAAAATATGAAGATCATACATGTTCTGACTAAAGCATCTGGAGTGTGTGCAAGAACTTATTAAGATGATCACCACAAATATTGAGGAAAAGGAACTCAAATAGTGATCATCAAACAACGTAAGGAGGGTACCTCTATAAATAACAATGAGGAAAGGGGAAAAAAAGGAAAATAAGTATGTATAAGATGCAAGAAACAAACTTAAAGAAAATGTTTGAGATAAATCCCATTAAATGGTAACTTAATTGCCCCCCCATCAAGTTTAGACAAATTAAAAGAGTTGGCTTGATTACATTTAGTGATGATATATGGATCACTCCAAAGTGCATCAAACTTAGAGTTTCCATTGGTTTAGCTTTATTTGCATCCCATTTTAACACTAGATCTCTTGTTCTGAAAACATGCTCTTTAGATCTCTTATCAAACCATAGCTTGGTTAACCTCTAATGTTCTATAAGAGATTATAGGAACTGAGAGGTGGGTGAATCAGTGCTCTTTAAAAAACTTGAAGCAATTTACAGTGATTTAATCAATCAAACTTTACTATCTTGAGCATGATAAGCATGAACATTCAACCATGAGAGAGAGAGAGAGAAAAAAAAAACACACATGAACACATGATAAAACAAGATTTAAGGTGTGAAACCCATCAAGGGAAAAAAACCAACATAAATCAGAGAACTAGCTTGGAAAAATTATCCTATAATGTTACAATGATTTCACCATGTGATGAGCACCCACTCACCTTCAAGCACCCACTTCAATACAAAGCCAAGAACCACTTGACCGATTTTGCAAGAACCTACTTACTAGGAAGCACCCATTCCCAAATTCCTAAGAAAAAAATAAAAATTATGTCATAATAATTCTTGATCACCTTCACCACCTTGTTACTTTCATCAACATATTGTGATCCTTGTTTCAAATCTACTTTCTTATCTCCTCTTCTCCTAATTTTCCACACATTTGCACTCTTCACTTTCTCAAAACTAGCGCATAGCTCTCATCCCTATCAAACAAGTTTACATGCACAAAAATAAGATTTATAAAATATTATAACTAACCAACATGACTTTTAACCTTTCATGTTCAATAAATCTTCAAATATTTATTCCTTCCATATGTACAAGTAAATGAAAAGGTCTTCACACATAACTACCTCATAATTTGTCTTCTTACATCCGACATGTAACAGTTGTGTCTTCATAATCTTCAAGATTATTCAAGGATTATTCAGGGTCAAATGATGGAGTGTGAAGCCTCTACAACTTCCTAACAACCTGCCACGTATGATAAAATTCCATTAAGATCTTTGACTTCTATTTTGTAGCTAAAAATATATAATTTGGTCTTTTATAAAGCAGTTCCTTATTTGTCGTCTAGTACCTTTTGGAGTATATGCAAAGTGTAACATGCATAAAAGAATGTTACTAACTCATATATCATGTCTTATAACACCATTTCATCTTCCACCTCTCATCATTTAGTCATTCAAACTCCATTTGAGCACATAGAGGAGTTAGATGCTAGAAAAGCTATCACATATTTTTCCATGATAGATGAGCTCTTCTCAAGTTTACATTTAAGGTTTTAGGATTATAGGATGACTTCAAATCTATATGATCTTAGATAGCATCTTAAACACACAATAAGAGTCAGCAAGATCTCAACATTCCTTCTTGATTCATGCATTAGACCAAGGTATATTCGGTTTTGCATAAACAAAAAGAAACCTGTGACATTGACCAAATGTGCATATTTGGTCAACTTGGCATGGTTTCATGAAGTCATTCCTAGAAATTTGGAGGATTTTTACAACACATCAAAGCTATATCTTGATCCATTTCATGGATACAACATGACCATTACAAGATTTTCAAGGCAGCTAAAAAATAGGACCTTGAGAACACAGTCCACAATTTTGAGTTGAAGCACCAATTTTTAGGCATTTTCATGATTATAAAAAAGTGTGAGGGCATGTATAATTTATTCAAATTGATCTCAAAATTCTTGAGGTACTGAAGGTTTTGGAAGAAACCCCTCAGTTAACTCCATTTCTCAACCATGATCACAAGGATCAAGGTTGTCAAAAAATAGTCTTGATGCAACATACCTCCACACACCAAAAACATCTCTTCAAAATATGCCATCACTTGGACCATCTTAGGAGAAACAAGAGATGCCATCTCATGCATTCACATCTCTAGGTTTTTCAAGAAAAAAACCTCATCTTCACATCAGGTTCAGACCACCTTCTTTAATGACCTACTTGAGCATAGTAGGCCATTGTGTTCTAGCCCTATCAACACATCACCATGATAATAAAGAGATAAAACATTATGTTTTAGGAGTGTGGAGAGTTTTCTTATACTTCATACACATATGCAAGTGGCATTCATATAAGGATACCTTAAACTCACTATGACTAGTTCATGCATTCACATGCTTCTAGCAATAGGAGGAAGAAAATTGCTTGTACCTTAATAAATATCCATAAAACTTGTCCAAGTATTTTCATGACCAATTATTATACATAATAATATGTCTGGGATAGTAATATTTTCATCATGAAGCCCCCAATTATTACTTGTACCTATAAATTTCATTAAACTCTGAGTTTTTTTTATTTTGTAAAGTCCCACATGTATCTACATAGTTGATTTTTCTAAATCCATGGGGATTCCTTTACATGTTTACCACAAAAAAACAATTTTTTTATGCAAAATATGTTCATACTGTTCATTTTTATCTTATCGCTTTAGGATGAGGGTTTGGAGGGTTTCAAATTAGGTTAGAAAAATGATTAGAAGTTTTAAAATACTTAACCAATTGATATCAGAAATTTTTTATTATATTTTTATCTAAATTTAATACAAAAAAGTATTCTATTATTTATCTTAATAATAATTTAAAATTTAGAACATGTGCTAAGAAGTTGGGGTGCTTTATTTGTATTTTCCAAAAACCTAGTTTTGGGAATAAAATTCCATAACTTGCACAAAAACCTCCTTAGTTCCTGAAATTTTGATCACACCATCACAACTCACTCCTCCATGAATTAAGAAGAATTTTTTTCATATTTTAATATAAAAATATCTTTCCCATCTCATTTTCACAACATTAGGTTTTTAATCCTAAGAAAGAGTTCTATTCAAACCTGTATGAGTGCTCAACTCACCTTATTAGTCACTTTTGAAGACCTGTACACCTCATATACCACCATATTATGCTCATTCCATTATTGGTTTTCATCATCGTGACTTGGATCGTCACTCTCACTTGCCTACTAGGCTTATCTTACCTAAAAAGCCTTAGAATGGTCAACTTCATTCTCTATATGTTTGATTCATGACCTAAGACTCCTCTTATAGATTTTATACCAGTTCATATTGTTCCAAACATGCTTTCCCTAATATTCCTTGATTCATTTTTCAAGTTTCTATGCCAATCTGCTTGATTTAGGACCAGAATTAAGCTTGGACATTCCTAACTCTTCATGAATTTGACCATGTTAACTTGTTACATACTTGTTAACATCATACATATTTGATTGATTGTGTTTGACCTTAGAAATCATTCATACAACCTTGGGAAGACACAATCACATAATTGGTTTTCTTGACTATGCACTTAGAACATGTTTGCATAACATGACATCATGATTTGACACCTGTGACTACTTGGGGAAGACATAATAACCACTTTACACGTCATATGAGAACATTACTGAATATTTGACATCAATACCCCGCACATTGACATCCAAAAATATCCCCCTTTGTCATTGATGGCAACTACCATCAACCAGACCTACACCTACAAGAGTCATTTCACCTGTTTCTTGGTTCATTCTCCCCCTTTGACATTTATGACAAAGGTGCCTTGACCACTTGACATGAACACAATAAAAACCAAGAACAAAAATGCATGAAAAATACTTACTTGTTCACATGACCTCCCTAGGATTGTACTCTTTCTTCTTGACTCTAACCAGTAGTAAATTAGATTTATGGTCTTATATTGGGCATTGAAAGTAGCTCCCCATGAGAGTGTGCTCCTCTTACACCATCTTGGCTCTACACCTTGGACCTTCCACAAGACTTGTCCTTTCAAGGCATCATTGCCAAATCATCATTATTATTCCTTCATACTTTATGTTTCTCATTGTTTAACACCTATGCAAGCTTTAAGTAAGACTGCATTCTTCGACTATACCAAGCTCCCCTAGACATAAGCAACTTCCTTTGAGAACGGAAATTTAAATGACTTACAATATTTCCTTGCATACCTTCTTGGTATCTCATCATATTCATTTTGGCCTCAACCTGATCTAGGAATCCTTGTAATAAACTTTCAATGTTTTTTGGTTGAGTTTTGACAGCCTCTAGAAGCATACTTATAATTATTCCCCTAGGTATAAGCCATATCCATTTACTTGGAAACACAAAATTTTGGCCACAAAGTATGATCATCATACCAAAGGATTAGTTACAAGTTTTGGCTAGGTCTTGGAGAGTTATTGTAGTGTTCTTAGCCAATTTAACAACAATTCCAAATGACATCTCATACTTCATAAACATGTCTAGACCTTAGCTCATCCTTGAAAAAAACTAGGTTTTGACTGTTTTAAATATGCTAATCATAAAATTCTCATTATTTAAGTCATTTGACTATACTAGGTATTTTATCATCATGTACTCGGTAAGATTCTATTGTGCATAATAATATTTGTAAAAATATGCCATTGTTTTGGAAAACTACACCATTAGTCTTCATATATACAACATACTAGCACTTAATCATATACCAATGGTTCTTTAGGATTTATAGTGATTTATTAAAAATTAGTAGGGTTTATCAATATCTCATAATATTCTTTTATGTCTAATTATATCATACAGAAACAAAAGTCACACTTTACACACTATCTTTTTTCTTTATATCTCTTCAAACAATCAAAAGGTGTATATAGCACTTTATTTTATGTAGGTTGACTTATGAAGCATATAATTGAGTAATAACATAGATTTAATAGTCTTCTATATACACCTTTTTCTTTGGCACCCACCCCTTTAAATTCAGTCATTTCTGTCATAGTCCATTTGAGTAAGAATTTCACCATTTTGATTTGTTGTAGATCTTCCTTCATATGAGTGTCTCGGCAGATGGGATAGCTAATATACCTTATTCAAGATCATATGAGGCATTTTTAAGTGCTTTTCATTATCACAACATGTTCATTTTGTCTAAACTTTTATTGACCTACCTTATAACCTTTCTTAAACCATATACTAACCCATGAATCATGTTAAAAGCCTGTTGTGCATGATCAAAGTCAATTAATACCATACCTAGGTTCATCTTAAGATGCATGCACAAGATCATAGGCCAAAACATCAAGTAATTTCTCAATTCTTACTTTTCTTACTTTGTTAGACAACCTTCTTTGTAGTCCTTTCTTAATGGTTTTCTTTTCCTAACTTTATACAGAACAACTTTCCTTGCAATGTAAAACCATTCTTTGATTACCCATCGTCATGTTATGTCTACACAAGAGATTTCAGAACCCAATACATAAGGAACGTCACATTTTTCCATGACAATTCTTCTTTCATTAGGTCTCTTCAGTATTGTACCCTACCTCTCACAAACTGATTACAACTACTCACACGTGTGAAGAATTTGAATGTAATAACCACAAAAATTCGTACAAGTGTTTGTCAAAGATGATTTTTATGAATTTTCATCAATTAACTCCATCATTTAGTACTTCAACACTCAAACCCTTGCCAAACCCTAAGAGGTTTTTATAGTTTTCTCGAGAGAATAAATTGTTCAACCAAATCCTCAAAGCTTAATTCCACTATCTGAAACCAATTTTACAAGGTATATGTTATGCTTGTTGACCATTCTATCTTACCAGTAATGACTATCTTCCCTTGAGATTCTTATTTTGATCATAATATTCCATGCTTTGTTGTTTAACCTTGGTGTTCTTAACCACTGTACATCATGTTTCTTTTTCTTCATGTTTATGTCTCACTTAGATGCCTTTAAAAGAATCTATATACACTTAAACGATACTTCCTAAATATGGTCCTACATATCTTTGATCAAATTTCGTCTCAATCTCAGCTTTATTGATTAGAAAAATGTCTTTGAAAACATTGTTCTAGGTTTCTTAGCTTGAATAACCTACTGCAAACACTTTTTATGATGATTTTATCTCTTCAATATCTTAAGAAGAACAATACATGTTTGAAATGATTGCACCTTTTTTTCATCTGAATGTTAGAAAATATTGACACAAAAAAATGAAACTTCCTTATGAAGCACTACCACATCTTAATAAGCTCAATATGAGGACATAAACGTGCTTCATCCTGCTATGGTTTTCAAAAAAAAATTATTGTTATTTGGACAACATTACTTTAGTGAGTATGTAGAGACTCTTTTCTCAGCTTGTATAGGCTTGATAAAACCTAACAACTCATATTTAGACTCATATTTCCTTAATTGCATCAATTGGTTCATCACTAACTTGTTTAGATACTAATAAGACACAAACCATTTCTTGACCACTCAGGATTTCATAAGCAACTTGAATGGTTTCATGACAGGGAGATTATCCTGATTGTCTTAGCATGTAATCTATGACCTTTAGGTTGAATGGACCAACTTATGACTGACTTGAAAAGCTTTGCAGACTTGATTTCAAGTAAATTTCCACCTCTTACACTGTTGAATAATTCTCAATATCCTTACACTATTTGAGTACATTCATGAGAGTTATATACACACCTCTATGATAAGATACAACACCCCAGAACCATACCGAGACAACCTTGAGCAAATTTTGGCATTCTTAATGCTTAACACAAACCTTGTGCCTACTGCACACACTTTCTTCTCATGAATTTTCAATAATATATCTTCAATAATTCAATGATGACTACAATAATATTTAAGAGATGAGAAGAGAAATAGACGATAATACATTATGACTATTCACTCAACATCATGGAGAAGACTTTTCTTGGAGTTTGGCAGCTTACAAGATGAACAATTGCTTTTAAAATCTCATTGTTCTTCCTTTAATTTATCCATGCCTTCCAAAAGCTTAGGGAAGACATTTCATGCTCCTAAGAGCATTAGAAAAACATGAAGCCCTCAAAGGAGTCCAGTGACTCCACCTTCCTTTCTCTCTTGAAAATTGATGTGATGATTCCTTTTGATATCTTCCTAGGAATGATGGTCTCCTAGTTTTTTCTCATTAAGAACATATGGTTATCTTCATACACGGGATTATCATTTAGTAGAGAAAACATACCTCTCATAAGGCTTGATGGTTAATTGTTATTGACTGATCCAAATTCCTTCTTAGCTTTGTCTATGCATTCTCTCACCTCAATTGAGATTAGTTTTTCATTTACTAGTTTTGATTCTTCCTTGGTTGTTTCTATAAGATTAAGCTTGACTTCATCCTTTCTCTTTTAGATGATATTGCTTTTATTATGATGTCTTGTAAAGTGGACTATTTTTTTGCACTTAAACATACAATATGACTCTTATCTCTAGATGTTTCCTTTATGCAATCTTGATTCATAGGCTCTACAAGAAATAATTTATCTATGTGACCCCACTCATGAAAGTTGAAACAAATTATATTATTTTCATATTCATTCCTACAATATCTCCATGGGTGTTATTTTCCTTCTCTCCTTATACAATCCCTAGATCTATGTCCAAAGACATGGCATGAAAAACAAAATCCATGAAACTTAACTAGGAATCTCCTTACATTTGGTTTCCTGATGGTCTTCTTGTGTGCTTGATATGATTGACTCACCCTTCAAATCCTTTTTCCTTTCTTGTTCTAGTTCCTCTCTTAATGTATTCAATTCTATTCAGCCTTGGATTTGATAGTTGATTGACATGGCTCATGACAAGATTCATGCTTTAATTCGTTATTATTTTATTTACTTTTGAGAATCATACTTGATTGGTCATTAGAATGTTTTTGTTTGTTTAGAAAATCATCACGGATACTTGAACCTTCCTCAATTATTTTATACATCATCAATTTACTTATAAGTTTTTCTAGTTCATCCTTTAGAGTCTTAATTTCTTCTTCATGTTTGAGACAAGAGTTTTCCTTGAGAGATTTTGACAGCTTACTAACAACTGATGCCACCTCTTCGAGTTATTGAAGATTATTTTATTCCAGGAACTTTATTTCATTATTTAACTCATTAATCAGGGCTTGAGAAATCTCATATTTATTTTTTAGTATTATTTCATCTTGACCACCCATGTTTATTCCTCAAGGACCTTATCTTAAGCTATTAAACTTGTACCAAGACAACCATATATGATACCAATTGATAGATATTCTAGGCACTGAGAGGGGGGTGAATCAATGCTATTTAAAACTTTTGAATCAATTTACAATGATTCAATTAATCATACTTTACTATCTTAACCATGATAAAAATGAATAGTCAAACATGAAAGAGAAATATTAAAAAACACACATGAACACATGAGAAGAAAATATTTAAGGTGGGAAACCCATCAAGGGATAAAAACCCATAGAAATCAAAGAACTAGCTTAGACCAATTATCTTATAATGTTACAATGATATCACCATGTGGTGAGCACCTACTCACCTTGAAGCACTCACTTTGATACAAATCTAAGCACCCACTTGACTAATTTGGAAAGCACCATCCACTCCCAAATTACTGAGCAATAACTAAAACTTATGTCATAAAAATTCTTGATCACCTTCACCACATTGTTGCTTTCATCAACATATTGCGATCCTTTTTTCATTTCTAATTTCTTCTCTTATCTTCTCAAAATTTTCCATACATCTACACTCTTCACTTTCTCAAAACTAGCACATAGATCTCATCCCTATAAAAAAAATTTACATGCACAAAAATAAACTTTAATAAATAAGTATAACTAATAAACATTACTATTGACCTTTCATTTTCAAATAATCTTCAAATATTTCTTCCTTCCATACGTACAAGTAAATGAAAAGGTCTTCACACATAACTACCTCATAATTTGTCTTCTTGCATCTGACATGTAACCATTGTGTCTTCATAATTTGTAGGATTCTTCAAGGATTATCTTGGGTTAAATGATAAATTATGAATCCTCTACAACTATCTGACAACTTGCCACATCTAATAAAATTCCATTAAGACCTCTGATTGTTGCTTTGTAACAGAAAAAATATAGTTTTGTCTTCTAGCAAGCGAGTCCTTATTGGTCTTCAGGTAACTCTGGGAGTATGTGCCAAGTGGCGCATACATTTAAGAACATTAATAACTCATATATCATATCTTATAACACCATTTCATCTTCCATATCTCACCATTTAGTCCTTCAAAATCCATTTGAGAACATAGAGGAACTAGATGCTAGAAAAGCTATAAAAATATTTGACATGATAAATGACATCTTATCAAGTTTTCATTAAAGGTTTTAGGATTACAGGATGACTTCACATCTATAGGATCTTGGAGATCATCTTCAACACATAAAAAGAGTCAGTAATACCTCACCATTCCTTCTTGATTCATGAATTAGAAAAAGGTATATTCATTTTTGCATGCATAGAAAGACACCTACTGAACGTGATCAAATGTGCATATTTTATCAACTTATCATGGGTTCATAAAGTCATTCCCATAAATTTGGAGGAGTTTTACAACACATCATAGCCACAGCTTGATCCATTTCATGGATACAAGCTCACCATTACAAGGTTTTCAAGGCACACTTAGAAATAAGATCTTGAGAACATAGTCCAATTTTGAGCTGAAGCACCCATTTTTAGGAATTTTTATGCTTCTAAAATTTTTGAGGGCATGCATCATATATTCTACTTGATCTCAAGAATCTTGAGGTATTGAAGGTTGTGGAAGAAACCCCTCAGTTAACTAAATTTCCCAACCATGATCACAAGGGTCAAGATTCTCAAATACTAGTCTTGATGCAATATACCTCCATACACCAAAAACATATCTTCAAACTATGCCATCACTTGGAACATATCAGGAGCAATAAGAGACACTATCTCATGCATTTACATCTCTAGGTATTTCAAGAAAAATCCTCATCTTCACATCAGGTTCAAACCACCTTCTTGAGTGACCTACTTGAGCATATTAGGCCACTAGGTTCTATCCCTATCAACACATCACCATCCTAAAAAAATATCTCCAACATGATATATTAGGATTGTAGAGAGTGTTAATATACTTCATACACCTCTACAAGTGGCATTCATACAACAACCCCTTAAACTCACTATGACTAGTTCATGCTTTCACATGCTTATAGCAGTAGGAGGAAGAAACTCACATGTACCTTCCAAAATATCCATACAACTTGTCCAATTATTTTCATTACCACTTAGTAGACATCATAAGATCTCTGGGTTACTAAGGCTTTTATCAGGAAACCCCCAATTCTTACATGTACCTACAAATTTCATTAAAACTTGAGTTTTTTTTTGTAAAATCCCTCATGTACCTGCACAATTGGTTTTTCTAAATCCGTGGGGATTCCTTTACATGTTTATCACATAAAAAAAAATCCCAATGCAAAATATGTTCATATTATTCATTTTTCTCCTATCGCATTAGGATGAGGGCTTGGAGGGTTTCAAAATAGGTTATAAAAATGATTAGAACCAATTGATATAAGACCTTTTGAACTATATTTTTATCCAAATTACCTAAAAAAAATTATTATATGATTTATATTAAGAATCCTTCACAATTTAGAATAGGTGCTAAGAAGTTGTGGTGCTTAATTTTCATTTTCCAAAAACCCAGTTTTGGAAACACTTCCATAACTTGCACAAAACACCTCCTTAGGTCCTAAAATTTTTACCACACCATCAAAATTCAATCCTCCATGAATTATAATGACCAATTTTTTATGTGTTTCTCCAAATATCTCTATCCCATCTCATTCGTGCAACATTAGTTCTCTAGTCTTACATAAGAGTTTTATTCATACCTATATGAGTGCTCAATTCACCTTCTTAGTCACTTATGAAGACCTATACACCTCATATACCACCATATTATGCTCATGACATGATTGTTTTGCATCATCATGCCTTGGATCATCAATATCACTTATTTAGTAGGCTTGTCTTACCTAAAAAACCCTCAAAATGATCAACATCGTGCTCTTTATGTTTGATTCATGACCTGAGACTCCTCTTATGGTTGTTATACTAGCTCATATTGTTAACCATGCTTTCCCTACTCTTCTTTGATTCATTTTTTAATTTTCCATGCCAACCTGCTTGATAAAGGACCAAAATTAAGCTTCAACCTACCTTACTCTTTATGAATTTGACCATGTTGAATTGTTACATACTTCTTAACACCCCATATATATCTTATTTATCATGTTTGAACTTTATAATCCTTCATAAAACATTGGGAAGACACATTCACACAATTGTTTTTCCTTACTATGCACTTAGAACATGTTTGAACACCTGAATACATGAATTGACACCTCATGAAGATACTTGGACAACATGGGAAGAAACCTGACCACATTATACATCATATGACAACACATGAATATGACATCCAATATGTTCTTCTATCCTAAACATGGTGGATAGCCTCAATTCCTCAAGCCCAACCAACTACACCATTGTGATTATCCTTTGATCTTCACCATTAAACTCTAACTATTGAGATAACTCAAATGAGTGTAATTCCAGAGAAAATGGAAGCCTAACCTCTCTACCATATATAAGGAAAAAAAATAGAATTGTCAACATCTCTCTTTGATGTGATCTTTTCATCCCAAAGAGTATTTTTTACGTTGGTGTGCCATTTCCTTTTATTGATATCCAATGTCATTTTCATGATTATGATGAAGATCTTGTTGGTAGATTCTTCCAAACCATTACCCTGAGTGTAATAATTGGAAAAAGTATTCAAGTATAATCCATGTTTAAAATCCCAATGAGAGATTTTAAAACTAAGAAGACATTTGAATTATCATAAATAAATGTTTGGGGAACCCCAAACCTTGTCACAACCTCTTCAAAAAATTCAATGACAACTAATTCAATAGCTTCCTTAAGTGACACAACTTTGGTCCACCAAGTAAAGTAATCAGTTACCATTAAGACCCATTTATTACCTGTACTTGACATAGGATTAATCATTCCAATAAATTCAAGTCCCTAATGGGAAAAGGGTTTATTAACCTAAATGTGATGAAGTAGGAGGTCTGTCATATTCCTTTTACCATTGAAGAGAGAACATTCCTAAAATTTCATGACCTATTGATGAGCATCCATGAAAAATGTAATCCAAAAGTAGCCTACTTTTAAAATTGTTATCGTTTTGGCCTTGGTTGAGAAGTGTCTACTAGAGGAACCATTTTGGAACTCCACCAAAACCTTATTCACTTGTTTACCCTCAATGCATCTTACCAACAATCCATCAAGGCTCTTTCTAAAAATAACCCATCAAATCAACACGTATGGGATGGATTACAACCTCAAGCTCCACATCTCATTTTTTCTTAAACCAGGAGGATATACACCAGTAGATAAACATATATCCATGTTATTCATCCAACAATTATTACTATGTTGATTTCATTTACTTTGCAGATCCTCTATGTTACGTGGACCTATTATGTCCCGTGATTTTGTTACATTTTCCTCCTCCATGAAGAAGGATGTTTCTTGATCATTTTGAGAAACCACGAAAAGTTTCTCAAAAATTTCTCTACGTCTTACTAACTGTTTGGCCTTGATGGTAACATAATACTCCATAAGCTTGGTCACCCATCCAATTTTATTTTTTTATCTTTCTCCCATGATGAATTCTCTCACATTTGGGTGTAAAACTAAATTTTTTATGTGGTTAGCACAAGCATGATCTGAAATTTATTGAGAGATGTCATGATAGCAAAGACTTGATTCTCCACATGACTTTATTTTAGATCATAATAATTCAATTTTTATTGAAGAAAGCCAATGGTTTCTCTGAACCCTTATCATTTTTCTATGTCAACACTATGAAAATGCTAGCTTTGGATCCATAAGCATTTATGATGAAGTAATTTGAATAGTCAGGGTTGATAAGAGTGGGTGCTTGAGTAATTTCCCACTTAATGTTTGCAAATATTTCTTTCCCTTCTTTGGTCCATTTTAAATATTCTTCCTTCTTGATATTTAGAGTGATAGACCTAACTAGTCCTACAAAATCAGGAATGAATTTCCTAAAAATCTTTATCTTACCTAGAAAAGATTGTAAATCCTTATTGTGAGTTGGAAAAGAGAGAGAAAGGATGACAATGATTCTCTCAGAGTCAATAGAAATACCATCCTTAGAAAGAAAATGACCCAAAATACTTCCTTGTGGAACTACAAAAATGTATTTCTTGGGATTAAGAGACACTCTAAACTCTCTGCATCTTTCAAATACTTTCTCAAGATGACTCATACGATATTTACTCTCTTTTGAGAAAACAATGATAGCATCCACGTAGATGATAATGAATTCATTTATGTAGCCCTTGAATGTAATATCCATGGCTATTTGACAGGTGGAACCTACATTTGTTAATCCAAAATAAATATTTTCATAAGTATATGTTCCACACTTATTTGTAAATGCAGTCTTATATTGATCCTCTTTTCTAACCCTAATCTAATTAAAAATTGAATAACCATCAATCATAAAGAACCTTTAAACTCCTGATAATATTTGAAAAAATTGTTCCATAGAGAAAAAGATAATGATACTTCAAATAAGCCCTATATAAATCTCTAAAATCCACACGCAACTTGATTTCTCCATTCTTCTTACTAAAAGGGAGCAAGTTAGCCACCTGAGAGGATTATTTAATGCAGAATATAATACTAGCCTAAATGAGTTTGTTTAACTATTTTCTCATGAGGGGCTCTATTTTGGGATTGAAAAGACTTTATTTCCATCTAGTTGGTTTGACACTAGATTTGAGATCTATGGTTTGTTGAGAAATGTTGGGGTCAAAAAGATATTCATAACCCCATGAGAGGACATCATTAAATTTATGACATAAGGAGATAAAAGCTTAATTTTTATCATCCTTACATACCTTTCCAAGAAATATCTATATTTATAAAGTATGTAATAAATAATTACAAGTGCATGCAACAAGATAGAAAAAAAGACTCTAGATGTAAGTGGGAAACCCTCAAGGGGAAGAAAAACATTGAAACCTTATCTTATATTACTCAAAGTAAGGACTTGCAGGAATATTACACATCCTACAAGATTTCTTTAGTGAGGCACCAACTCCACAAGGAGCATCAACCCCTAAACCTTTGCTGATATGACTCACAAAAAATAAATACTATGATTATAAATAATCAAATTATATTTTATAAAATAATGATCACTAATGATAGGATAATCCCATAACTGATGGTGATCCAATTTCAGCTCCAAACACACCAAACCCTCATCCAAACAAGATCTCTCCAAACTCACTCAATCTCTCTTCTTTATGGGCTTAATATATCAATATTCCTTGAAAATTTGAGCCTAAAAATTATTCAAGTATTCATAGGTCTTCATAAATATTTTCTTAACCCCTCTTGACTCTTCTTCACTCTTCTATAGGTCACACTTTTCCCTAATGCATAATTAGTCACAAATGACCGATATAACATGCTTATATACACAACTCAAGATCATAACACCTCTTGAGTCGGTCATTCGTCCCAACAAAAAAATATACTAAGAGCATCATATAAAATATCACAAAGGACCCAAGTAGGTATGCATGTTTCAAGACACCTCCAACAAGCACAAGAACACACAAGCAAGCTCAAAAAATGTTTTCCAAGAACCAATGAATGGATCATGATCTTAAAAGGCATAAAAAAAACTTTTTCATGGCTTAAAAATCTCCACACATATCATAAATAGGTCCTCATAATCATAAAAAATATTAGGAAAGATAAATCATCCATCTCCACCATTAAAATCACCCAAAATCAGGAAAACCCTACTAGGTCTTCAATTCCTGGAAAACCAATCCTGAAGAATGAAAAACTTCTCATATAAAATATCATCATCAAAGATCAAGTAATATAACATTGGAAATATATATGAGTCTAATATCCATAACAACTCCAATTTTCTTCCAACTACAAGTGGAATACTACCAAATAACTCAATCTTTGAAACTGCTCAAAACTAGCTTCAAGACCCCAAAACTAGGTCTTAATAATGGAATCAGTTCATCTATCAGATTGAATCATAAATACATATAAAATAACCTTTATAATTTTCTTTGAGTATAGTTTCAAGAATAAATTAATTTATCTTACAACTCATAGTGGAAGGCCTTCAGCCAATCTAATACTAAAACTACTCATTCATCCTTCCAGGACTTAAGAACTAGTCTTGAGAGAAACATGCACAAACTTCTCAAATAAACTTACAAGCACAACCATTACCTGTAACACATCAAGGATACTTTTAAAAACATGTAAAATTACTAACATGCATAACTCATGTGGAGAAATCTTACCCAACACACATATTCCTTCACACCTTCTTAAGAATCCAACAAGGGATTTCCAAGAAAATAGTATTAAACTGAAAACCACTTCACCATATCAAAAAAAGAGCTCAAAAACATCACACCAGGTCTAAATAAACTACCCATGAGCATTATATGCATCAACAACAAGCAAAATGATCAAACTCACTCCAAAGAACAAGACTAGCTTTTTAGCCCTTAAGGCCAAAATCGGTAGGGTCACTTTCAGCAATTGTATCTTAAATTGTATCCATTGTGCATGCCTAAAACATTTTGTGGAAATTTATAAATTTTCCCAATGATTATGGAACAATTTTTTTTCAACTTGGAACCTCCGACTCAACCCTGAAACTGTAAAAACCCACAAAAATAGGGTTTTTATCTCTCTTCCCAAAACAACTGGAACACCAAACCACCACCAAAATGAGCTCTAAGGAATAATTTACAATCATAATGCATAAATTTATATTTCCAAGTTCACTAGAAGACCAAATAAAACAAATCTCTCAAATCACTCTAGAAGGAGGTTTTTGCTAGGGTTTCAAAGCAACTTATCTTCTTAACGATTGTTCATAAAAACATGACTATCAATCAACCTCATTATTTTTTATCTACATTCTTAGTTCCATGGAAAATCAACCCCCAAAACCTCTAGTTCCCATGAAAAGTGCACAGTACACAATGAGCACCAAACGATCAACTTTTACCACAAATCTTCACCTTTGCAAACATGGTTTTACCAAAAATTACATATCTTGCAAATTATTATTCAATTTGACCCGAAAATTTTCGTGAAGCATCATGAATACATACCATAATTGAAAAAACTCACTACCTTTCTCAAATAGTCATGAAACTTTGTATCCACAATGACTCACATGTACTATCATGCCTTGTCTTCATCGTTTTTCTTCCCAAGGACCATGAAACATCATTAAACCTATAAGATATGACCTAACACTCCTCATACATGTCATATAAAATTTAAAATTCTCTAACCATGTTTGACCATGACTTCCTTGCTCCAACACTCATACCTCCATACCAAAACTCATACTCTAAGAATAGAAATAAGCCTAGAATGAATTAACTCAAGCCCTACAACCCATGAAATGACAATGAATACCATATGTAGACACTTGGACACTCATGGGACCCCATGAAACCATTTTAAAAAACTATGAGAGCTTAAACTTTGACTATGCCTACTAGAAAATTCTCCAGAACACTATAAGACTTCACTAAAACATGGCACTACCAAACAACCTTCAAACTTGACCCTATTTTACACCTCATGGGGACTAATATGACACCCTGAAACCATTTTCCATTAATGTATTTAAAATTAAGGACAACACCTAGACATAATGACCAATAATCTCCCCCTTTATCATTGATTGTAACCACCTTCAAAAAAATTGATGGAAACTAACAAGACCAAACACCTACATGAATCTTTTCCATGTTTATGATGCTACCCTCCCCCTTTGAAATATATGAAAAAGGATACAATGATAATTAGACATGGACCAAAAACAACTCTCAATAACAAGACACAATGGAAAATAATTCAAAATTGACTTATTAGATTTATTAGCTCCCCCTTGGACTAATTTTTTTTTCTTGTCTTCTACAGCAAAAAAAGGATCCATGAACATGATAAGTGCATACAAAATGACTTCCCCTAAGCTAATATCCTCCATAATTTTTCATCATATGAGTTGTATATCATCCTCTAAACTTGGTTCATGCTTAAAAGCCAAGTTTTTCCTCTAAACACTAACAAGATAACTTTTGGGACTGAAGTCCCTAAAACTCACTTTCAGTAAAAAAATTCAAAACTTCTTGGCATGATAAAAGCAAACTATTCAGATGAAAATCTATTTTTATTCTCCCCTATCTTCCTAGTACTATACTCTACCTAATAAAGCAAGATTAAGAGCTCATATCTTGTGTTAAAGCCATAGAGAAAGGTCAACACTAATACATCTATCATGAAGTTTGATTTCAGTGTTCTCAGACATGGTCCATCATATACCAACTGCTTAGAGCTTTGAAAATATCCCCCTATCTCGTAAGACCTTGGTTTACTTCATGAAGAAAACTTCTAGCTCTTTTAACCCAATCATACATGTATTAGGATGATGCAGACCTATGATATTCCTTAATGAACTTCACACAATTTTTCCCCTGAGATTGTACGATGTCCTTTCTCAACACTTTGTTTTGAACTTCAAGTAGCTTCTCTTATGCCTTCATATACCCATATATATAAATCAAATGCAAGAACTCATACTTCATGATTTAACTCAACAATTTTTTTGAGGATACAATCTTTTACAAGAATTGAGATACATCAAAAGGGAACACCTCATACCTATTGACTCTTATTTGATAGTTCTCCAACTCTGATAGGCCATCAAATTTTCAACACACATTCTCGAGTGTATCTAAAAATGGTCATTCAAAGTCCTCAAATATTTTTCAAGAACATTCTCATATAGACTATCAGCACTTGTGACTTCATAGTGAAGGCACATACCTTTAATTCCTTCTAGAGACCTTCTACCATATATCCATATCAAAGTTAACATTAAAATTATATTATCAGACCTCTATGTCGTTATCTTAGAGAAAGCCTTCAGGGATTCATCCCTTCATGAATGATACAAGAACATACATCCTATAACCTACTACACAGAGTAGATAAACACATTTTCAATCAGACCCAAACACTCATTTAATACTTATTATGCCATACATACTTTCAAACATACCAACACCTACTACTAGGTTTATAGGGAATGCAAGTGAACGTAGGTTCCATGTAAGTACCCCAATGATTAATTTTTGGTCTTTTAACAAGGTAAGATCACTATTAATGTACTTATCTTTATGTTATTTCTTGGTTAACATACCTCTTATCAGTCTTATATATAAAAGATGTGTCTTAAGAGTTAACTCAAATTATTATAGATAAATACCCAATACACTAGACTAGAGTTACAATGTTTTCATTTAGGTTCCATCCTAATCAGGTTAGCTATTTACAATGCATGATACTTTGCAAGTTTACAATTGATATTTTCAATACTTTGAAATAACATAATTACTTGTTCATAAACCAATCAAACATCCATTAATATTACATACATGATACAATCAAACCCCCTTTTTTCTAATATAAATTTATACTGAAGGAATGATTATGCATAAAACAACACATTTCCTTATTCGGGTAGAAATAAACATATTATAGGGTATAAACAACTTTCAAAATCCATTTTCAACATTTTTTTCCACTATCTACCTACAACCTGTAAATTCATGTAATCATGAGTCAATGAAAATGTTGGCATGGATCCTACCCTTTGCATTTAGAAAAACTAACAAAAATTTCTTCAATAATTCAGAGAGAGAGAACAATTTTCTATTTCCCACAATCCTGTCAATTCATATTTACATATTTTAGGTTTTAGAGAGAGAAAAATTGTTCATTTATTTCATACAAGAAAAATCATATTGACATAATTAAAAGATATAAAAAAGATAACACACAATATTTCCACACCAAATTTGAAGTTCAATTAGGTTATAGAGTTTGGGAGAGTTTTTTGACTTCCACACATTTCTTGTTTCCATTGTTGTAAAGAGATTCTAGTAGGAAGTGTTACGTTTCACCAAAAACAATATTTTTACGTTATTATATTATCACAATATACGAAACACATCGAGTGGTTAAAACATATGTTTATATACATTAAATTTGTTTTCGCCTACCAAAGGTGTCTCGAAGGGAAAAATTGGTCAACAAGGCCTAGTTTCCCCATTGTACGAACAAGCCCAAGTGGCTACGGAAAGACCTGACATAAGGCTTGCCAAACACTCAAATGGAAAACTTCACACATCTAACCTATTATATGTTATACATAGAATCTAACGTGGTTGAATGGACCTAAAATTGGAAAAAGAAACTCAAACTAGAAGCATATCTCTGGAGCTAGTTGGTGAAATTCTACTGTTGGAATTCAACAATCTAAGCAAAGGTGGCTCAGAATCAGGTGCGAAAAATGCACTTTTCAATGGAATTACATAAAACCAAAAAACCAAAAGTTCTGCACTATTCTCTATTCTAAAAAGGGTAGGCTTATGGTGTTATATTTCATTTTTAAAAATTGGAGGCATTTAAAATAATGTGATTCCAAAGGTGTCTCTTAGTGCTGAGTGACCGCTACCAACATCCAGATCAGCAAAGTGCTTATGAAACCCGCTTTATAATCATGTCCAATCAATGTATTGATGAGGTTTATGAATTGAAAAGTGGTCCTCATTTAACAAGGAATAAGCTACGATAGTTAAAAAAAAACAATGAGAAGGATATTTAGACATGGTTCTTACGCGTGGATTTCGTGAGATGTTTGACACATCTGGAAATGTGGTTTTAAAATTGTAGAAGTACTTATTTCCATTTGAATTTCATGATTAGGTATCACATATGAAAGTTTTTGGTTGGATTCGATACACAGCTATTTTAAACGGGTTTACATTCTAGTCCAATTGAACGTTTAAACTAAAATTTAGCTCTTTATTCTACTAAATTAAAAGTGCAAAAAAGTTGAAAGAAAGTTAGGGAAGAGGAATGGGATCCATGCCTAGATATATGATGAATAGGTAGTGCACGCATTCAATGAGACCAAATTTCACTCAGGCATTTTGTCAAGTATCCTCCATACTGTTGTAATTATAAAATTCCATGAGAGGACATATAATTCATTCCTTTATCCAAACACTATGCAATATTCCTTTTAGTTTTTCCTTCTTAACTATGCGAGGAAGGTAATTTGTAAAAGTTTTTGAGTGTTTGGAAACCAAAATTTCCCAATGCATAAACGTGGGAGTGGATGTGTTTAGCATTTTTCTAGGAGACGCAAGTCTGCAATAGATGGAGATATGTCGGATGATAAACATGGGAGATGTGTGAAGAGGAGGAGTGAAGCACATCCTCCTTAACAAAAACTGAGAGATTGAGATAAGAAGTGGATGAAAATGGAATTACAGCCCTCCTTTTGTTTAAAATTTTACAGAACATTCCCGCACTTCCATTTCATCACAAGTGGAGATGTGCTTGAATGATTTACACCTCTGAATGCATTTTACCTAAACCCTAATTCCATTACTAGTGAATCCACCTGAGAAAAAACTGCAATCATGACATTCTATGCGCCCAATGCTTTCCAAAACTCTATATTTTTTTGCATGTCCCGGGCAGTACGTTGGCCAAGGTTGTCGACTTAGCTTTACAACTGTAAATTAAATTTTCACCTTGTTTCTAAAATTGTTCTCCTTTGTGGCTTCATAAGCTCCCCTAACATCAATTCATTTTTTCCCTAAAATTTCTCTCTTTTTTACGTTTAGGTTTATTTATGCTATTTTAAATTTCATTTATGTTTTATTATTTTCAATAATTATAATTTCATTTCATTTTATTTTTAAATATTTTGATCATTCCATTTTATTGTATATGGTTTTTATTTTAACCTTTTAATTTTTATTATTATTATAATCCATTATTGTTATTATTATTATTATCACAATCAAAGATTAAATGTGATCACAGTTTGAGTGCATGTTCTTGAAAGATAACACCCAAACTTGGTACAAAGTTATCAAAGGCACCTACCAATGATTTTTGAAGGCTCTCTCAATAAAAGATTTATACTTGCTCAAAGTGCCAATTTTAATGGAATTTGATCTCAAGTAAACTAAATTATTTATGATCATCATTAGTTCTACTATTATTTAACGTTTGTCACTCATTCCAAAATGAAATTCTTAGCAAGATAGTAACACGTCATCATCACATACGGTCATGGAAAATGACTAAGAGAGCCTTCTTAAGATTGAACCCTCAACCATACATTGAATCATGGTTCACAACATGTATCGACAAGGATAGATTGGATAATTCACACAACGTCTATAATACAACCGTTAACAAAGTCGGTGACCTTTGAATGGAATTATTGACCAAGTGTGATGGGGAGAACACTACATCGATGAGGACTTACACATTTGATCAACATTTGACTAGAACCTTAATTACTTCACACCAACCACCCGCAAATGTTCCCATGATGAGACACTTCCCGATTATAAGTTAGATTTGACACGAAATTCTATAAAACAGGGCCCACACCCTCACTTACTAAGTGTAGCATAGTGGGGCATTACAAATTTATTAACTAAATGTCGTGAAACTCAGTAAGATGAAGAAATATGGAAATATATATTCATGTCATGAAAACACACAGGAGCACATCGAATGGGGAGGAAACTTGTTCTTGAGAAAGGATAAATTATAATCCTCATATACCCCCAGCTATTCGAGAAAAGTAACATATGTAGCAAATATGACTATTAAGCGTGATGAATTATGAGCTAGGAATTCATGGTACTCGAACCAAATAAAGGATGAGTGGTTACCTTAGATCACTAAGATATACAATCAAAGATTACACTTGAGGTAACATTTGGTTAAATGAGTATTGGATGTGTCATGACGATAGAATATATTTAATTTACTTGAGTATCTTGTATGAAAAATTGTTGTTCCTTTGTAGTCCATTTGAATTTAACTTTTTGCATTAGTTAATTAATAACACTTTCCTTTGGAAGGGAAAATTTTTAAAGAGGTTGTGAAACTGACATACTCATGGAAGGTCCATCATCTAACATCACAATATCCAGAGGATGATGTCATAAAGAAGGGGAAATATATCTACATGCATTTCACATTTCAAATGAGATAATTCCTTTGTCTTTAATTTAAAGAGGTTGTGAAACTGACATACTCATGGAAGGTCCATCATCTAACATCACAATATCCAAAGAATGATGTCACAAAGAAGGGGAAATATATCTACATGCATTTCACATTTCAAATGAGATAATTCCTTTGTCTTTAAGCCACTTGAGTTTTTAATCTAACATAACAATCATTATCAAGGTGTTTATTAATATGACAAAAATTACAAAAAGGTTGGACTTTTCAATATTCCAGCCAATGATAGTAATAAATTTTAGAATGGGAAATACTTTTATTGATAAGAGTATTTTAGGAAGAAAACATCAGGACTTGTTTTGTTCTAGGACATTTTTAAAAAATTTGCCCCCTCTTCAAGGGATGTTCAAGACTCATTTAGAATTTTTTAAGCCATTAGATCATATGTTTTTTTATTATACTTCATATAGGAAATCTTGATGTTAGTTTTAGGATGGGGAATGTCATGTTTGGGATTAAAATTCTTAGGAGCATGTTTTTTATTAGGGTCAATTTAAACCCCTCAGACTCCCCTAGCAATAATCATAATTTTTTAAACCTGATTTTCATCATGAAACTTCACTTTGAGATGTTAATTTTGAATTACTAGTTGATATATCATTGGAATAATCACCCTTTTGCACGGAAGACCTCTCACACACTTGGAGAGTTGTTCGATATTTCTTAGCATTAGTGGCAGCTATTTTTGGGTTCCTAACTAAGTACCTAGCGGAGCAAGCTTTCTCTTTTTTTGTAAGGTTAATGAGAAATTTTTCACAGAGGAAAGAAGAGAAATGGGGGGCAACATGAAGAAAATAGATCCTCCATTTGATAGTAATATAAAGGAGGATGAACGGATTTGGAACATCCTCGGTGTGGGGAGATTCAATGTCTTTCTTGAACAGGTCAAAGGCCACGATCCACATATTTCCTTTCAATTCGTGAAGGAGTGGAAGGATATATCTATCATGTTTAAAGGAGAGATACTCCCTATTTCAGAGGGATTAATCTCTCACATTACAGGAATGAACATGCAAGGCTCTAATTTTTTCAAGAACAAGATTACTAGGATAGAGAAAGAAACAATTTTCTTGGGTGAAGGAGAGACTCTGAAGAAATTTCCTGGAGGCATTCAAAGAACCTCTTTGCCCAAACCCTATGATGAAGTTACAAAATTGATCATCATATATTTAACACTGGAGGGTAGACACCACATGTTAAACACGTACCATCTAGTTTTCCTCGAACAATTCCAAAGAAACACCCTGGTGAGTCTCCCTTTTATATACTTTTATCTCTTTAAACCTCCATTAAGGAGGTTCAGTGTGGTAGAAGAGGATACCCTTTTCATCAAACAGTTATACTACTTATTTATCTACATTTCAAAGCCAAATTGAAAGCTCCAAGAAGTAACCCTCCACTGGTACCCCCTCTCCCCCTTAATCCTAGCACTTGTGTATTAAGGAGTAGTAAAAGAAACAATTTCATTGAGGGGCCTAGTACTAAGCACGAGAACCTGGAAGGAGAGGTAAATGGCTGTCTGATGAATCTGGGAAAGATACCAAAAAAGGAAAATTTGGATCTGAGACATCTAGTTTGGAATTTTAAGAGAAGGAAATTTCTGAGATAAAAAAGGATATTATCAATATGAAAGGAAAGCTCAACAAAATCCAATTTGAAAAAACTGAGAAGACCTTTTTGAATGGGCTAAATAACAACATTACAAAATTTGAATACAAATGTAGCCTTATTGGGGACAGTTTGGTCTTTCACAATGGATTGTTAAAATCCATTGTCAAGGAGCTTAAGAAATCAGGCAGAAAGGGGAAAGGAAAGGAGACTAAAAGAAACAAAGAGCTAGAATAATATGACAATCACATCAAGGATCTCATCAAAATCTCCACCCAGATCCTGAAACTTTAATGTTTTTCTTGTATTGGGCTCTTGATTGTTTTTGGTTGTTGGTTAGTGCTTCTATAAATTTTGGTACTTTTGTTGTGTTTAGGCTAATTTATAATTGCTACTATGTTGGGTTTGTTTTTTATACTAGTTGTGTTTGATATTTGGTTATTTTTGTTTCATGAAATGTTCATTGATATATCTAGATTGTAGATCCATGTTGTAACAGGGAAGGCCCCTACCAAAACCCTCTTTTTACCCAAATATAAAAAAATATTCTACCCAATGAGGAGGAGGATGTGCCATAGAGGGTAAATGAATCACTCATTTATTAAGTAGAGTAAGAAAAATATCATGTGTATGATTAGCGGCCTTGTCAAAACATAGTGGTTTGTGTTTAAGAAGTAGTGAAGGCTTCGAAGTAGACATATGTTTAGGTGTAACTTGATAGCAAGTATTTCCACAACATAAAACCTCAACCACATTTGAAATAGAAGTTAAATCTTTTGGAGTGGTATATGTGGAGTGTGTGGATGAAGCGAGGATAACATCATAAGAATGTGTAGAAGTGTGCTTGAGAAAAATCACTCTCTAAGTCGATATAACACAAACAAATATCAATGAAGGAAGAGCATATGTTATAAAGTATATTTTTCTTAAGTAGAAAGATGGGGCCTCAACGATATATGTCTTTCATTTCTAAGTTCATAGGATTATGTATTAATTGTTGCATATTAGCTTTAAAGAATAATATATAGTCAGTAACTAGCTCATTTTTTCCTATGTAAAGAGGGTAAATGGTAACTTTAGGTCCTTTGTTATAAATGAAGTGAATGAGAAAATATTCTTCAAGTTTTAAAAATGTGGCCATACATCCACTAGGAAGATGAGTAACTATATACATTGCATCTCTAGTGAAACTTTGCGACAAATCCTTTAAAAGTAATAGATCATTTTTATAAGAATGTGTAATAGATATATAGTACTTAATATGTAGGTAAGGGTCATAAGTCATAAAAAAAATTAATTTAGCAATAAAAATGATGAGGGATAGAAGAGTGAAGGATTTTATGCCATATAAGTTTGTCATGTATAGTGTTAGAATAAATTGCAATGTATGGGCTTAAAGTATGAGTTGACATTATAAATAACCTACCACATGCATGAGAGAAAGTACCTCTTGATGAGTTACTACATAAACATCAAGAGTCTCATTCAATGTTGTATCTTTCCATTTATAGTAGCCACATGCACATTATTTTGTATAAGAGTGATGTCATCATGTTAGGGCACATTAAGAGAAAGAAATTTGCTTTGGGTTACATGGTATAAGGGGACCTTAGAAATAATTACATCCAAGGGATCAAGAGTAAGTTCAGGAGAAGTCAAAACATTATAATCAATGGATGTGAAAGGGTCATTAGTACCATCAATAATACCTAGAGAAGGTATATCAGCATCAACATTATCTTCTTATATAGGAGAAAGAGAAATGTAGTGCCCACATTTTACGCACACAAATTACAACAGAAAAATACCAAGATAAATTTTTTTTGACTTACATTTCTCACTACGCACAACACAGCAAGGGCTCCAAGTACAGAAACTCGACTCACATAGATACATGAAAACATCATAGGCATGTCGATACCACACTTTTCCCAATGAATGGTTACTAACAATGACCCAACCACAAGAAAAGGACTTTAGGAATTACGAACCCACAACACATCATATCTTTATTTGTATTCTAGTTACGGTTAACCCTTCAAGAACATTATTTCACAAGGATAATTTTCTCGATTGGCCACCTACAGATTCTTAAGTACATTCCACACTTGAGTTACCGTTCACCCCTTTTAAGTTGGTTTCTTATTCTTTACAAAAGTTTCCATAACTTGCATACTTATTTGGCGTAGTTCAAAAGCGTACAAAGTCTTATTATCTCGTTCTTATGTGAAGAATATTCTTCTCGAACATATATTCAGTATATATCTTTCTATTCTTACAACCCATGTGAAAGTGACTTGATGTCCATATAGTGATATTAAGATTTAACGAAGGTTTAAAATTACAAGATAGCTTTTTTTTTGTACCACAAAACATTCCTCGATCACGGTAAGGTTATTTCCCTAACATAGTTATTCTAATTCAATGACTTGTGAATTTCCTTTTTGTATTTATATATCTTTTGTTTTCTCGTAGTTTGATCACAACAATACAATACGTATCCTTTAAAACACGTAAATATATTTAATTGAGTTATGAGGTCTTCAAGAGTGGCATTATTCTGAACCTCTAATCCCATTTTTACTCTTATATTCTTTATTTTCTACGTCACGTTATGACCTAACTACTAGCATTGTCTTGCAAAAGGGGTTACAAAATGGTTTTCCTAACCTCTTGAAGACATGCATGATTAGGATACTTGAAGCTACACGCGAACCTTAAGTTAACATCCATATCAACTTAGTTTCATATTTATTCTAACTTCACCTAAGGGTCTACCTCTCAACTAGATAAGAGTTTTAAGCAAGAGGACAAATTTATGCTAAACCACCTTCCAGAAGAGAGAGAAACCAAAGTAACACATTTAGCTATGCGGAGCCAAGGAGGGTTCATTAATAAGAGTGCAAGGCAAAGAAAAATTATGTCTCGATCTCCATTTATGTCGTTTGGATCCAATCAGGGATTTCATTTGATGAAGAAATTTAATTTTAAATTTATCTTCGGAAAAACAAGGTAATCCTCTAGGCTACAAAGGAGGAGTTAGCTCTACTTACTCCAAAATAAGTTTGACTGTGTCACTCCTATCTTCCAGGTTTATGACAATGTCACTAATCACACTGACTAAGATGATAAACCCATTACTGGGCTCTTGTTTACTCAAGTGAGGATATTTCCATCGAGTGTAGGGTTTAAGTTCACTCTACGGTTTCCAATGTCTTCTATGATAAGGAGTATCGTGCATGAAAAACAAGTTATGTCCCGCTATTGAACAAGGGTAGTGTGTTTTCGATTAAAACTCTTTATTACATTTACAAAGTATGAATGCACAAGATGACTCGCTAATTATTTATTGAACACTAAACATACACTACAAGATATTACTTCAATTTCATTTACCTTATATAAATATCAACCCCTTTTAGCCATGTGTTCTCTAAATCAAAATTGAACCTAAGATTAAATGCACATTTCCTAGATGTCCTTGAAACTAGCATTTCATACATAGAAACAAATTATCAAATATAACCTTCTAAAACATGAGACTAAAAAATACATTTATTCATTTAACAATGAACTATATAAATTTCAAAGATAAATAAATGAATTACACGTCGCCTTTTTGTCATCATTCTTTCATCCTGCAAAACCACGTGAGCATGATATCAGTGATAATTTGCTGGCATGGCATCCACCCTAATCTAACATAATTATCATTTCTCAGTTTCCTATTTTACATATGATAATAATCACAATTTTCAATCGAAATAAAAGGTTTAGAGACATATATCCATTACATTTCATTTTACTTCATTTTGTAACCCAAGAGAGAGAAAGAGAAGGGAAGAGAGAGAAAACACCATTTTGTCAAAAGTTATAATGTAAAAAACAAGTTCCACTATAGAGTTTTAAACAATTATTTATATGTGTTAAGAGTTTCCAGGGTGGATTGGAAACGCTATAAGGGTCCGCAGCTTTCTATTTTTACATTTTCTTACTAGCTACAAAAACGTACAAAACGGGCTCGGAGGCTAAGAAACCACTTCCAAAAGTTGACTTATGATGAGAACACACACCATGATTAAATTTCTACATGTTCCCAGATATACCAAGATTTCATAGCAATTGACGGAAATGGGAAAGAGCGAACGGTTTGCGTTTAGTGGCTAGTTCTTCGAGGCCACTGGTCATAGTTGACCCAGTTGCAAATGAACAAAATTTAGCTTGAGGGCCCAGAAAACCACGTCCATAAGTAACGTTCAATGGATGAGCACGCAACTAGACACTTCCTACAAGCTCCCCTATATGAGGATAATTCATCAGAGTCGACGGACTGAGAACTAGAAAATCACTTTCAAACGGCGACAAGTTTTCTAGAGTGACAAGTCACAATTGGTCCAGTTGAACCTCATCAACCTACGACCAGAGGCCTACAAAATGGCTTTGCCAGACTATCCAGAAAAGGGTTTTCCCTAAACTAAATGTTTCATGCAATTTTCTAGTATAAACACTAAAGGTTTGCGAAGACGGGAATTAATTTCTCTATCTAGGTTTCAAGTGGTGGTTCAAAATGAAAGCCAACTTTCTAGATTTAACAACTTTTTACCATTGTAAAGCAGTGTCACAAGGCTCTTATAAGAGCGTCGAAAAGATCTCATATGTTCATTTGGGGTCAAACCAAAGGTCAAGGTGACTCCTCGCATATCAAGGTACACGAATGAAGCTTCACATCTCATTTTCAGAGTTACGAAGGGTACTTAATGAGTCTCCAAAAAATGTAATAATTAACTATTTAACAGGAAGAAGGTCAAAAATATTACTGGGAAGTCAAACTCGTCTTGTCGATATACCAATAGCGTAGTGATCTTACTAGGTAGGAAGCTTTCTAAATCGCCTCAGAATGAGGGCGGAAGTTCATGTTTTAATGTATCGAGTTATTTTGACATCGTGAGTTACAACCAAGGCATTTCATTATTTTTGCATGAGTTGAAATAAACAATTAACTGTATTAAGATCTTGATATTTTAAAATTATTTAAGTTGTAAACGAAAACTAAAATATGAGAGTTATGAAAGATGAGGGAAGGTGAACCATGTCACGGAATGAAGTCGAGTGAAACTATGGGATTCGGTTCAACATCTCACTTGGGAAGTTCGCCAACCGGTGCACGAGCATCCACAGCTCCACCATTTTACATACACACCTTTCAAATAATTTGTAATTGTAGATTTGAAACCATTTCTCTACTCTTTATACTTGAAGGATGTCCAAAATGTGTTCCACAACTTGCATCTGGCACAGGACGGGAGATGATACCAAGGTTATGGTAACGTCTTTAGATCTGCCAATTACGGTTTTCTCATAAATTTCTAAAGCCTATTCAACAACCCATTTGTGCATATCCTGCCATCATGGCATTCCATGAGACCACATTTCTTTGAGGCATTCTATCAAACAGTCTAAACCCCTTTTTAACAAATTCATTTTGTGCATAGGCTGCCATCATGGCATTCCATGAGACCGCATTTCTTTGAGGCATTCTGTCAAACAGTTTACTGCCTTGTGTATGCTTCCACAATTTTCATACTTGTCTACTAGCATACTTGCAACTAAAATCCTCTACCATTATGCTTTGACAGTTGTCTGAGGCCTACTCTAAAGCTCCCATTTTGGCAGAGACTGGGAGGATGCTGAAAGAAGGTTGTGGAGTCTGGCTTTACACGTACCAATTACATTTTCTTGAAAGTTTCCAAGGCCTTTTCAACAAACTCATTTTTTGCACATCATGTAGTCATTGTAGTCCATAAAGCACATTTCTTTCAAGCATTGTCGAACAGTTCGCATGCTTCCACATTTTGCATATGTATCTGCCAGGGCACTTGCAACTAAAACATACAAAAATCTCTTCTCCATAATGCTTTGGCGGATGTCTACACCCAGTTTCAAAGCTCTTATTTTGGCACAGGCTGGGAGTATGCTAGCAAATGAAAACTGATGGGGTTGGAACCCTGTTTGCTACACATGTGAAACAGTGTGACTGTCTCTTGAGGAAACCCATTCCTTCTATATGCTACAATACACGCATTCTAGAGAAGTTGTCTCGTTCTTTCATTTGGTCAACACTGGAGCAGCGCCCCCAAGTATTTGCGACTATAACATCTGACAGAAATCCTCCCTTCACGCCTTCTTCAACCTCTGTGGGGTGCGTAGAATCTAGTCAGAGCTCCCCAAGCCTCCCTCTTTGGCGGTGGCTGCCCTCCTTCTCTCCATTCCACCAAACCAAAGGCAGAAAAAAAAACAAAAAAGAACCCAATCCCTCATGCCCTAAACCACCCCCCCAAAACAAATCACGGGTTTTTAATTTTAATTCTTTTATTTTATTTTTTTATATTTATTTTATTATTATTATTATTATTTTATAATAAAAGGAGGCATTACAAGAAACATTACTAGTAACAAAAAAAATTGTATATTGAGGACATATAATAGAGATACATGGAGTAACATTAGCATTTTCATAAGTAAAAATAGGGAAAGCATCATTTAAAGCATCATCCTTATGAATAATAACATTACTATAAATAGAAACATTATTAAGGTTAAAAACATTACCATGAACAACATCATCATCACAAATAAAAACATTGTTAGAAATAATTACATCATTATGAAAATCATGAAAAATTGTCAAACCATATAAACTAGGAATCATTATGACATGGAATATGAATATCATTATATGCATCACCATCGACAGAAGTATAAGGATGTTCATTATTGCCATCATTAACTATATCATTACCAGGAAGGAAAGTATCAAGAATATCTTTAGGAAATTTTGTGGGACATGTCCATGTACCTAGAAACTCATCTCACTGAAATTAAGTCATCTATATCCTTAGGGGATCCTATATTAGGAGAGGGTGAATGGCTAGGAAAAATATTCAACTTAATATTAATCCATAATCTAGGAGCTTCATCCCTACTAAACCAATCACTATCACTAGAGGCATATTTAGAACCAAGGTCATCATCAAAAATAGGTTCAAACAAGTCATAACTACTATTGGAATTTATTTGTGAATATTTAACCGAAGTAGGAAAAGAGATGAGCTCATGTGGTGCCTTTAAGGATAGGTAGAGAACTACCAAAAGAGACATTAGTGGAAGATATACTAATAGTAAGTGGATCACTAGTAATGGAAAATTGAGGTGGATTTTATAGCCTCTGATGAGGATAATATGATTATTTTTAATTCATATAATCCATATCATTTATGAAAGGGAAATATGTATTACAATAACCATAATCCACCTCACAAGTAGAAGCAAACATATTATGGTATGGTACAAAGATATCCTGCTTTATAAAATCCACATGCAACTTGAAACTGAATAAAGGGATAGTAATTCTTGTGGTTTTGCATAATATTATAACAAACCATATATAATTTCAAGAAAAAATCCTAAATCTATAGGCTTTTGATAGCACAAGGCATAATTATGGAATAGAAAATGTAAACCCTAAGATAGGTAAAGGGTTAAAAAAGGGCGGGTTCACCAAAATGTATTAATCCTAAATTAATTTGAGTGGATTAATTAAATTTATTTAATTAGGATCAAATACTCTATGTTATAGGGTATAGAGTAATATGATCATTTGCATATTTGCAATGGAAACAAGGTCATTTACAAGCATGTCAAACCGATAGAGCAATTGAAAACTCAAAGGGGGTTAGAAAGATGACTTAGTTGGTCTCATATTATGTTTAGACTATGCCACTACCAGAAGTGGGATATATGAAGGATTATGAGAAAATGTAGATCAAATTCTCATCAAAAAAATCATGTATGGGTAGGATTGTATAGAAGGTCAGGACCGGATCACACAAACCGACCTTTCCTACTATATTAGACTGTTAGCTCTCTAGAGTTTGATTTTTAATGGGTTTCTTTGCTATCAACTATATCACACTTTTATATGTTTAGATTCACTTGTAACCCTATATTATGAACATGTACATGAACAATAAACCTCTCTTCTTGTAATAACCTCAATCCTTCATTAGATCTAAAACATAAAATATGTAAATACTAGAGTTGGACTGACCTTGATGGTCACCCCATTTATGATTCACCAAGCACCTCACTACATTTCAAACTCATTTTAGTTCTCCTAGTGTAATATGAAAGTGTGCATACAATGTAATCCATTAACCTAGTATTTCCCTTGTGCTTAAACATCGATAGCTAGATTCCTAGTTTTCTACCATGAAACATGTTAATGCAAAATTACAGCACCACCCGAATGGCCCGAGTTTGAATGGGGCATCATGTGTAACCTGCATAACATGGTACCATCTCTCAAGATGTGGGACTTACAAACTTGAGATGGTACTCTAGAGAAGGTTGGATTCCTCTACCTAATCCTAATGCTAAACTACTCATCATTCAGAAAATACGCCTAACTACACATATCCTAACAATTCTAAGGAGACAAGGAGAAAGAAAGTTCATGAAATGGGAAATCCTACACTAACGATGTGATAGAACTAGAAAAAGGGGGTGAGATACTCTGATGAGGGAGGAAGAAGAGGAAGAATAGAGCTGGGAGAGATCAAAATAGTAGTGACACAGACCCAAACTCCATATTCCATCTGCACTCCATGAAACATAACATCTTACACCTGTAAATGTGAAATACATGCACAGAAAACAAACACGAAATGGAGAGGCATAGATAAACAACAAAACATGAGGAAGGGTTGAAAAACACCACAAAAACAAGATTTTATTGCTCTATAAGGTACACAAACCATTAAATTGATGCTTAGAAGCATAAATACACTTTCCAAGTGTAGGAGAAGGCTTACAACTCAAATGGAGTTGAGGGAAATTTTTGTAAGAGTTTCCCCAGCTCTCAAAATGTTTCCTTAACATAAGGTTGGTTTTACAATATATAAGCAATATCTCACCAACCCTCATTAAAGAGGTATGGGTACCCATTAAAATTCTCTTCCTGAGGGTAATTTTGTCAGATGAATACATGGGCATCATACCACATTAAAATCCAACTGTTGAGTCGTTGGGACTCGTGAGCCACCTAACCATGTGACCCGCCCAACCTGCTTGTACTGTCCAACTTGGGTGTCGTGTAAGTGTGATGCATGCAAAGGGTGTCAAAAACTATTCAAAAAAGTCAAAAAATGTCACCCGACCAACCCCTGGGTGTCCAACCCCTAGCCGTCCAACCTTGACCCGTCCAACCCCTAGTCATCCAACCATGACCTGTCCAGCCTGGTCATACCGTCTAACCTGGGTGTCATGCAAGTGTGAAAAGTCCGACGGGCATCAAAAAACCATTCAAACATGAAAAAAAAAATGTGACCCAACCAACCCCTAGGCATCCAACCCCTATCCATCCAACCTTGACCCATACAACCCCCAACCATCCAACTATGACCCGTCCAACCTCCAGCCGACCAACTTCCAAAGGTGATAACTTGAGCTCTCAGATGAGTTTACGGGTGAAAATTTATATGATTTGACATGGAAACAACCCATTGAATCCAATTATGGTGGTATAAAGATCCAATTTTGACTTTATCACCTCGAAAATTCTCCTTCTTTCTCAGGATTTTTGGTTGTGCGCCAAAAGAATGAACTACCTTGGGAAGTGTATGATGCTTCAAGATGTATCTTCTTTTCCACCATCTAGGGAATGTAAAATGACTTCCATAGGATCTTTTTTGGACTTATAATTCCTAACATCACTATCATAATCCTCTATTAAATATTAGGTCCTCTTTCACGCTGCAAACTCCTTAAGGCCCAAAAGACTACTTCTGATGGATGGCCCCAAGACTTCCGAAACTTCCCTAAATCACTTGTAATGCTTCCCAAAATTAAAATATATGTTGTATAATTCCATGTTTCTCCATGAATCTTTATCCAGTGCTCAAACCCATCCTCCCAAGTTGTCTATTTTACCTGGGGGTAAAATATATATAACAATCGGTGACCTCTCGGGGACATCTGCCTGCTAGATGTGTGACTCATGGCCTTGAATTTTCCATTGGGCATGGAGTTAGTATTGGTACACCTACAAATTGATCCTAAAATCTGAATTCTTCCCTTGATCCATTAAAACACTGATGTTTGAACCTGGAACTTCCTACCATTGGAAACTTGGTTTATAGGACAAAGGTCTGAAGCCCCCTTGAACTGTCCTTGATCTGATTTCTTGCCAAGTATGAAATAAAACCAATTGATGATTCCTTGACAATTATAACACTACAAAATTCATGTGAACACAAGTTGATTTGGAGAGACTAGGATTACTGTTGAAACCTGATTTTTCTTATGAAAACATGCCCCCTCCAAATAATGAATCATACAAGAGCAACAACACGCCGCAAAACATGTTATGTAGAAAACTAAAAATCATACATACCCCAAGTAGAGCATGTAGAGTGTGCACAAGCACTTCTTCTGCTAAAATAAAACTTTCCTACTCTATACTAACCAAAGGAAAAGGGAAATCAAACAAATCCTACAACTAGCAAGGATAAGTAACTTCCCTTTCTCAAAATAGGAAGCCATGTATGTGATTTGGCACTTAACATGGCTGTTATAATGAGTGAATAACTGATAAGAGGCCGATCCTCCACCCAAATAACCAAAGTATCAACATCAATCAGAAATACCTCCTCAAGTTGATTGACATTGGACTCCTGGAGGTGTTAATGGTGACCCTTGGTGTTTTGATACTCATCCTCATGCCCTGAAGTGGGCACAACCAGTTTTGGCTTTTCCCTTGGCTCCAATGAAACCAAGTACCTGATTGGGCACAGTCTGATCCGATGGATGCGCCCATTTCTCTAAAATTCAACTCCAAAAATGGATTCTTCCTATAAACCTTCCTAAAAAAAGATGTTTCTTGCATGCTAATTTTTGCTTTGCAGTTATTTTACAAGAAATTGATCCTCTGCCTTGATGAATGGTATGCAATGTGTGTCATATTTGTTCCCTTTATCGTCCTTTAGATAACATGGAATATTTATATCTTCCAACCTTGGTTCCATAGGTCCATTGTGAAATGTAGGCTACTGTAATTGAATGTTCTCCCCCATGGCAGTGGGCCCTTGATGTTGGAGAATGAATGATGAGGCAGCAAAAGTGGTAATATCCGCAGGCTCTTCTCTGTCAAGGTAGTCCTCCAAATCAGATAGATAATCTGCCTCTTTGTTGTCATGTTGCATGTACTCGAACTCCTCCATGGTGTCCTCTTGATCTAAAAATTTCTCACCATGGTTCCCCTCATCCTCAAACATAAAGTTTGAAATCTCAAACTCTTCTTCGACATTAGAGCTCGAAGGGGATGAAGTGGGAGGAAGAACTAAAGGTTCTTCCATGGCCTTCTTTATGTTTGAAGCCTCTAAAACTATATAGTTCTCCTCCACAACCAAAATTCACTCCTCCTCTTTTGGATTTGGAGTAGCTCCTTCTTCTCTTGCTTGTGCTACAGCTAAAGTTTCCACCACTTATGGCTTGACTTCAGCCTCCTCCATGGGTCTCTCCATCAAGGGGATTTTATCAATCCCAAATCTAAGATCCAAGATCACCAATCTTCTAATAATTTCTTCTTTTCTTCACTCTTCTTGTTGTTGTTCCCCTTGGATAGATTATTGAGTCTCTTCCTAACATGGAATCAAGAAATTAGGAGTGGTGGGTGGAGTCTGCACTAGTTGTTTCTTTATTTTTGGTGAAGGGGAAGGTATTGATTTTGGCTCTTGTGGAGGGTAATTAGGTTTGGAAGGGAGAAGGGTAGAGAAATTAAGATGGGATGGGAGACTAGACGATGGAGAAAAGGATTCCATAATAGAAGCAGTGGATGGGGAGCTTGGAAATTGAATCTCAAGTTGAGATGGTGTTGCTTGGGGAATGGAGAGAAAATTACTAGATGATGGTGTAGGATGTACCCATTGACAAGGTTTCCTAGCACCAAGTTCGTAGGCCTCTATCTCCTCAATCCACTATGCAAGTTGAGGTAGCATTTAAACCATGAAGTCAAGCTTCTCCTGTGAGATGTATTTTCTTGGAAAAGGGCCTTCCCATGGACAAGATGCCATGCAACCAATTTTGAATACCCTCATTTGTGTTGTAGCCCTTGACTAAACCATGTCAAACCCCATCCTTTGAATCTGCTTCAGCAAATCAGCATTCTCCATTTGACGGTTGTCATTGTATACATACCCTTGTTCCTTATAGGCTTTATAGCCAAAATGATTTTGGCATTGGTCATATGGGTAGGCATAATGGTTTTGAATTTTTTCATGATGTTGATGTGGAGGAGTTGAGAAATACATTGGAGGTGGACTGCATTGTTGCTTCTACAAGTTTGAATTCCAAGATGGGAATGAATCCATGACTACACAACTTCATGAATGGTAGAAAATGAAAGATGTGGAAAAATGAAAGGGTGGAAATGGATGGAAGGAAATTCTGTAACTCAGAGAATGAGTTGTTTACCAGATGGATTCGCCAGATGTGCTTTTCATGGGCCTTCAAAGTCTAAATATCACCAATAACACATCAACCTGATGAAACAAAGTGGTGAGGTGCTTCAAACCTCTCCCATCAGGTGTGCCAAAACTGTTAATGCAAAATTATAGCACCCCTTGAATGGCCCTAGTTTGAATGGGGGATCCGGTGTAACCTACATAACATGGGACCATCTCTTAAGTCTTGGGACTTACAAACTTGAGATGGTCCATCGGAGAAGGCAAGATTCCTCTACCTAATCCTAATGTTAAACTACTCCTAATGTAGAAAAGACACCTAACTACACCTATCCTAACAATGCCAAGGAGACAAGGAGAAATAAAGTGCGTGAAATGGGAAATCCTACACTAACGAGTTGATAGCACCAAAAAAAAGGGGTGAGATACTCTGATAAGGGAGGAAGAAGAGGAAAATTAGAGTTGGGAGAGGTTAGAACAATAGCGACATAGACACAAACTCCATATTCCATATACACGCCATGAAACACAATATCTTACACCTACAAATGTGAAATACATTCACAGAAAACAAACACCAAACGGAGAGGCACAGAGAAACAACAAAACATGAGGAAGGGTTGAAAAACACCACAAAAACATTATTGTATTGCTCTATAAGGTACAAAAACCATTAAATTGATGCTTAGAGGCACAAATACACTTTCCAGGTCCAGGATAAGGCTTACAACTCAAATGGAATCGAGGGAAAAAAATTTAAGAATTTCCCCAGCTCCCAGAATGTCTCCTTAAAAATGAGGTAAATTTTACAATATAGAAGCAATATCTCACCAACCCTCATTAAATAGGTATGGGAACCCATAAAAATTCAATTCCTGAGGGTACTTCTATTAGATGAAGACATGGGCACCATACCACATTAAAATCCAATTGTTGAGTTGTTGGGACTCGTGAGCCGCCCAACCATGTGACCCATCCAACCTAGGTTTCGTGCAAGTGTGATGGGTGCGATGGGTGTCAAAAACTATTTGAACGGGTCAAAAAATGTGACCCGACCAACCCATGGGTTTCCAACCCCCAGCCGTTCAACCTTGACTTGTCCAACCCCCAGTTGTCCAACCATGACCCGTCCAGCCTAGTCATACCGTCTAACCGGGGTGTCGTGCAAGTGTGATGGGTGTGACAGGCATCAAAAACCATTCAAACTTTCCAAAAATTGTGACCCAGCCAACCCCTAGGCATCTAACCCCTAGCCATCCAACCTTGACCCTTCCAACCCCCAACTGTCTAACCATGACCTATCCAACCCTGACCCGTCCAACCTCCAACCAACCTACTTGTGGAGGCGATAACTTGAGCTCCCGAATGAGTTTTTGGGTGAAATTTTATATGATTTAGCATGTAAAACCCCAATTAAATCCAATGCTGGTAGTATCAAGATCCAATTTTGAATTTATCACCTTGAAAATGATCCTTATTTCTCGATATTTTTGTTTGTGCGCCAGAAGAATGAACTGCCTTGGGAAGTGTATGATGCTTCAAGATGTCTCATCTTTTCCACCATGTAAGGAATGGAAAATTACTTCCATAGGCTCCTTTATAGAATTATAATTCCTAACATGGATATCATAATCCTTTTTTTAATCTCAGGTCCTCTTTCAAGCTGCAAACTCCTTAAGGCCCAAAAGCCTACTTCTAATGGATGGTCCCAAGACTTCTGAAACTTCTCCGAATCACTTGTAATGCTTCCCAAACTTAAAAAATCAGTTGTATCATTCCAGGTTTCTCCATGGATCATTTCCAAGTTCTCAAACCAATCCTCCCGAGTTTTCTATTTTACCAGGGGGTAAAAATAAGATAACAAAACCATTATGTGTAGTTGTCAAAAATATATTCATTCCCTCATGTGTTATGATATGTAGTATGAAAATTGTACCCTTGATTCCTTATATTTGTATTTGGTACATAACTAGGTGTTTTGTAGATAATAAATTCTTAAGGTCAACTTGTAAGGATGATTTTTTTACTTTAAAATTTGAATCTTAGTGGTACACAAATCAGACCATAAATATAAAACATAAAAGATAAAACCATGAATAAAAGACCCAATGGGCAGAAAGGACACAAAACTTAAAAAGGTGTGAGATCATACATCTTGCTCAAGATCTTAGTACGGTCTTGACCAATATGTATGATTTTGAACAATATTAGAAAAAGGTAAATAAATAATAAAACATATTAGATATCTCTATGACACAACATAATAACATAAGAAAACATCCATAAAGCCAAATTAGAAGATAAATCAAGCAATATAAAAGTGAAATGGAAAGGAATTGCACCAGTAAGACTTAGTTCTATTGATCAAGAGCCACATTTATAAATTTATTACAAAACATGATGTAATAATGATTTTTTGTAGATTTTAGTGTCTAAAATTGGAATATTTTACAAAATTTGTATCTAGTGAGTTACCTGAAAGGTTGGCTCCTGTAATAGATATTATTCACCACATGGATTTAATTATATGATCAAGTTTACTAAACAAGGTAGCCTACAAAATTGCACCACAAGAGAGTGTGTAGATACAAAGGAAATTATAAGGATTGTTAGATAGAGGAATTATTAGAGAGAGTATAAGTCCATGAGTAATGTCAATAATATTAACATCAGAGAAGGATGGTGAGTAACATATGTGTATTGATTCAAGGGCCATAAACAGGATCATCATCAAGTATAGGTTCACATTGTCGTGCATGGATAACATCATGGATTGCTTGAGTGGATTGGATTATTTCAACAAGGTTTATTTAAGGAGTGGATTGGATTATTTCATCTTCTGATACAATTTTTTCCTCGCCTTATTCATGCGATGACAACTTCTAGTTCTGAAAATGAGAGTATTGATGATGACTTCTCTCCTCCTTGTCCCAACCACCTTTCAAAGAATTTTGAACCTCCTCCCTTCCCATCAGACATACAAATGTATTGTTCCTAGCCTCATACTCTCATTTCATCTTTCTTTGTTCCAAAACCAATGTGTGATAATTCTTCCACTCTTAACGCTTATTTCACTAAATTTGGACTTATTCCAGTCCAAGCAGCTAAAAAATATAGCCAATATTAGAATCCAATATTACTAGTTTTGGAATCCAAAATGTTAAATATTGGAATTATTTTCACTTCAAAATCACACATATTGGATTTAAGAGAGTACTATTGTGAATAGTAGAAAAAATCAATATAAAGAGCTATGTCCCAATCCATTTGATAAAACTATGATGTATTGGAATCTAGAATCACATATTTTGGAATAAAAAATCACATATATTGGGATCTAAAATCACATATATTGGAATTTACTGTACTCCAAAATCACATATACTAGAATCTAAAAATCAAAATATTGGAATCTGACATTGATCTGCAAAATAATAAACAAAACATGTTTCTGTTTTGTATGGACTAGTGGCCGTTAGGATTTAATTTTTCCTTTGCAATAAATTTCTTATCAGTTTTAAAATTTATGTAAGATTAAACTATGCAGTTATTGGAAAAATCATGTAATGATTTTAGGGAATCCAACATTGATCTGCAAAACCATGAACATAACATGTTTCTAGGATTTAACTTCTACTTTGGAATAAGGTTCTTATCAGTTTTAAAATTCCATTAACATTAAACTATGCAAATCTTGGGAAAATATTTTAATAATTTCATGGAAACTGACATTGGTCTGCAAAATAATAAACTGATCATGTTTCTTTTTCATATGGGCTAGCAGCCACTAGGCTTAGTTTTTGTTTCAAAATAAATTTCTTATCAATTTTAAAACGTCCTTAAGATTAAACTATGTAGATCTTGGGAAGATCTTTTAATGATTTCAGGGAATCCAACATTGAACTGCAAAACAAAAAACATAACATGTTTCCATTTTATATGGGCTAGTGGTTGCTAGGATTTAACTTTTGCTTTGGAATAAAATTCTTATCAATTTAAGAATGTCATTAACATTAAACTATGCAGATCTTGGGAAAATATTTTAATGATTTTATTGAAGCCGACATTGGTCTGCAACACGGTAAACCGATCATGTTTCTATTTTATACGAGCTAGAGGTTGTTAAGCTAATGACATTCAAGAAATGTGAGATACTTCCAGTTTCATTTACTATGATGTGATTGAAAATCAACGTAACTAGATAATTACTAAAGATATTCTGAAGAAAATAGCAGAGGGTGACGATCTAGACTATGAGAATATAACTAAATGTTAAACCATTCCAGATATATTTTCATATTTAAATATAGATATTAAATTAACTGTAAAACCATCACAGATATATTTTTGTAATTTTATTTGCTATTGATACATTAGGAGAAGGCCCTAGCCTACAAAAAAATTACACGAGGCTTCAGTCCATGATATCAACAATTATCGATGGACACTCATAAAGTGAGAAGAAACATTATCGATAAAATTACATTAAAAAAATTCATAAGGGAAGATCTATAATAATTTTGACATCCCCAAACCTATTTTATTTCATAAATACAAAATATAAATTCTATGGCATTATATGCCATTTAATATAAGAAACTTCAAACCTTATGCAACCAAGCTCAAAAACTTACAGATATCTTTTAAGAAAGGACACATACCAAACTAGCTTTTCCATTCTCCCACCATACGGGATCTCAAAACTAATTTCCACATCCGAGTTGTCTAGGATTTGTGCAGAAGAAGAAGACGAATCCACGTAGCATTCAAGAATTCTTACCTTAGCACTTATCAGAAGCACCACCCCCTAATTCTCCATCAAATCTTCCATCCCATAGGAAATGGCATGCACACCTCCAGCAAGAGCATGGATATGAAACTACATGCTAACCAAGTGCTCCTCCAATCCTTCATGTTCTTTGTGTAGAGTAAACTAGTTGGAAAAATTATATAGGATATTGGTCGTTCACGGTTCTTAGGCCATATCGAACACATTCCTTATGTCAATTGATCGATTTGGGTTAATCATCAGTTTCCTCATCCTTTCACATGTGTTTGGCTCTTCAACCTCTTCAAATATTTCCACAAAAGACCACACTTTCTCTAACCAACCCCTCATGGTGACATTATTCATTTTACCATCCATCTAGGCAAAGAAGGAATATCTAGTTGCTTCTCCAAGTAAGGCTCTTTTCCTTTTATGGCTTGGACCAGCTCTCGATATATCTATATTCTTCATACTATCTAACTGAAAAACCACCCGCCAGAGCTCCCGAATCCCTACCACTTAAAATTACCCAAAATAGACTCATAGAGGAAACTTAGAACACCTTCTAAGCATTGCTTATAATATCCCTCCACAATTCACTTCACACATGTGTAAGGGCACGAGCTAAAACCCAAATTCCAAGAGAAGATATCCCCTTAAAAAAAATTAGCATTCCCTTAACAGTTATAAATGTGTGAAGAAATTCATCGTTAACCACCCACATCACCTTTTTCCATCCTTGAGTCCCTCGAAAGAAGGGACATGACATCACTAAGGAAATTTTCCTCCCATGCCTGACTCTTTAAATGACAAATCAAGGTGGTAGAGGTAAACATAGGGATAGGGGATGTATTATACCACCGTATGAAGCATATTATTGTTTTTATTTATTTTTTCATTCTATATACAAATAATTCAAAACATTGGGACCCTTAAACCCTACACAATCAAGAAAATGAAATTTAGTTAATGGATAGTGTTGGAGCTTAAATGTGTACCCACCCCTGAGTCATAGGCAACTTAGGATTTGAGACAACATGGGATTTTCTCTCAGTTGTGGTGACTATGAACTAAGACAGACCTCCAGAGAAGGCATGTTCCTCTACCTAACCTAATGCTAACACTAATCCTAAAACTTAAATCAAATCCTAACCTAAATGCACCACGGGACTAAGGATAGAAGTCGATGCAAAAAAAGGTAAAACCTGAGCTAAAGGCGCTGATAGCACCAGAAAAGGGGGTGGTTGAGTGCTCTCCATGAGGGGAAGGAAAGAGAAGGAAACCAGGGACAGAGGGAAGATATAACATGCCACAGATCAAGAACTCAGTGTTCTCCACTCACCCATGAATTGAGAAAACTACAAAAAATGGAACCTGTAAGTAGGAAATGCACAAACATGTCAAAAAATGAATGGAAAGGCAAGGATGCAAAATTTAATTACCTAAGACAGACAAAAGTGCCACAAAACACACTTTAAATTACTTAAAATATGCATAATCCCATTATATTCATGACAAAAGGCCCAAAATTACATTGCAAAGGCCAGATTTGGGATCTAGAACTTGTGGGAAATTGGTCACCATTTGGGCATGGTGTCGCTACAAAGAAAACTTCACCCTTTAAATGAGAGGTTTTTTACATATATATAGAAATTTGTCTCACCTACCCTCATTAAATCCCTGGTAGGTCATTGAAAAACCCCAAATACCACATCAATGTGGTAGTTGAGTTATCTTTTCATTCCTGCCTTTTCTAACTCTGTGACCTGTGAGCCGTCTAACCAGGTGACCCGTCCAACCTTGCCATACAACTGCCAGGCCGACCAACCTCATGACCTGTCCAACCTTGTGTGTCACTTGACCTCAATGGTCAAACCTAGGGGGTTATATGTCATCTATCCTGTAGGATGTACATTTTATAGCAAACTTCAAACCTGTTGGTCACTATCTTTAAATCGTGGGCCATCAAACCTAAGAGGTTGGACGGACATCTATCTCCACCCATACAATGTTTTACCCAACCAACCATGAGTATTCCAACCTAAGGGGTTTGGATGTCGTCCAACCTATTTGTATTCCACTGACCCATCCAACCATGAGCCATCCATCCCAGCCGACTAACCCTGGCATCCAACCACCGTCCAACCTAGTGTGTCTCCTGACTAGTTGTCTAACTTTCATCCAATCCAGCCGAACAACCTAGGCGTTCAACCTATTTAACTTTTCCAATTTCACAACGATCTTGACCACCAACTTAAACATTTGTCACATCTAGTTGACAAGTCAAATGATTCAAAGCACAAGCTATCTTTCTCTTCTGACTGGGGTCAAGTTTGACGGTCGTCTACATGTCCCAAACTTCAAATGGCTAAATCCATAATTATTTATCCAAATTAACCCATGAGGGTGAATTTGGGATAACATATAGGTTAACACATTTAAAGGTCACTAAAACTACACATTATTTTGTTTGTTCAAGTTTCCTCCATATGGTATATGATATTGGTTTTTTCCCTTACAACACACAATATGGTTATAGCATACTAGGGTCATTTCTAGGAAGCTCAGTGGATGCATTAGCACATCGACATCTATCAATGTCATTTATTACAATGTTGAGTGTTAAATTGTGCCTCCTTTGAAGAGATAATTGAAGGTTGTGTAAGGCCCCTGTAACATACAATCAAGGTGGTGGAGGTTAACATAGGGATAGGGGACACATTAGACTACTAATTAAAGCATATTCTTGGTTTTGTTCATGTGTGAATCCTTTATACATAAAACTCAATTATGGGGTCCTTAAATCATGCACAATCAAGAAAATCAAGGTTGACTAATGGATACTTGATGACACATTGAAAGTTCAATAGAACCATGAATTGTTTTTTGTGTGTCCACATGTACTCCATAGGGTTAATGAGACTAGTTCTGCCCCTTAGGAAACACAATATAGAAGTAGCATACTAGGGTCATTTCTAGGGATTCTAGTGGATGTATTAGCACAATGACATCTATCCTTATCTTTTATCACAATATTGTGTGTTAAATTGTGCCTCTTTTGAAGAGATAATTGGAAATTTCATAGGGCCTCTTTTACATGCAATCAAGGTGGTGGAGGTCAACATAGAGCTATGGGATGTATTAGACCACCACATGAAATATATTTCTAGTTTTGTTTCATATGTGCATCATTTATATAAAGAATTCAATAAAATGGGGCCCTTAAATCATGTAAAATCAAGAAAATTAAGTTTAATTAATGGATATGATAACACATTAGTTCATCGTCACCATGCATTATTTTTGTGTGTTCATGTGTCCTCCATAGGGTGAATGAGGCTAGTTTTTTCCCTTATAACACACAATACAAAAGTAGCATACTAGGGTCATGTATATGGAGCCTAGTGGATGTATTAGCATAGTGACATCTATTGGTGTCTTTTACAACAATTTTATGTGTTAAATTGTACATCATTTGAAGAGATAATTGATGGTTACATAGATCCCATGTCACATGAAATCAAGGTGGTGGAGGCCAAAATAGGGCTAGGGCATGCATTAAACCAACACATAAAGCATAATGTTGGTTTTGTTCATGTTTTCATCCTTTATATAGAGAATTTAATTGAATGGATGCATTAAATCAATCACAATCAATAAAATGAAGGTTGATTTATGGATAGGATAACATATTAGGTCATCAGCATTGTGCATTATTTTTTGTGTTCATGTATCCTCTACAGGGTGAATGATATTAGCTTATCCCTTTTCAAAACACAATATAATATCAACAGAAGGTCATTTCCAAGAATAGTGGACACATTGTGCATGATCATGATAATCCATGTCTTTTATCTAATGCTTTAAATTATGTCTACTTTTAAGAGATAATTAATGGTTGCATAGGGCTCATGTCACATGTAATCAAGGTGGTGGAGGTGAAGTTAAAGCCACGGGATGCATTATACCACCATATGAATCATATTATTAGTTTATTAATTTGTGCATCCTTTATACATTGAATTCAATCAAGTGGACCCCTTAAATCACACACAATAAAGACAAAAAGGGTCAATTAATGGATTATTAGGATGACACATTATCTCATTGGCACCATGAATTATTTTTTATGTGTTCACAATCCCTCCACATATTGAATGAGACTATATTGGCCCCTTATGACACACAATATGAAAGAAAAATCTAGGCATTTCTATGGCATTAGGTCACACATTACACACCAAATCCATAATCAGTGTATTTTATCATGTATGTTAATTATGTCTCCTATGAAGAGATAATTTAATTATATATACCCCATGTTGCATGCAATCAAGGTAGTAGAGGTCAATTTATGGATATGAGACACATTATACTAGCACATTATCATCAATCAGTGTTTATTGTGTTCATTTTTACATCTTTTATATGGAGAAATCACTCAAATTATGATCTACAAGGTATATTTTTTTTAAAAAACACTAATTGTATTTGTATTGTAGTATTATGGTTTTAATAAAAAATATTAATTCTAAATTATAATTGGTACTAATTATTATTATTAAGAAAAGGTATTTAGATATTATTAAGGCATATGGCCACCGAAATCATATTATGAACTTCATACATTACAAAATATTAATTTAGTTATATAATTTTTAATTTATCTATTTTCAAAATTATCGCCTATAGTAACTCATTGGGATATGAAATTGTAATTCCTTTGGAAACCACCAATACATTTCATGATTCATCCCCCCTTTTAAATTGTTGTAAATATTTTATGTAAGAAATTTAATAATCCTTCCTATTTTGTATTATTCCAAATTTTAAATGGCATATAGGTTGTTAGCTACCATATATTCAAAAAATGAAACAAAATTATATTTCTTGTTGTGTTATTAAGTTTCAGATCATCTTGATATCTCTTCTACTTGAGTATCATCGTGATCTCTTTTATATATCTATCAGATCATTTTGATCTTCAATTTTTTGGGTGAAAGTATGTTATGGATGATTAATTGTTCAAACAAGAGGTTGGGGTAATATTCCAAAAGAAATATGACCATGTCTATATTTTCCTTCATTTTTGTTTGCATTAATGTACAATCATCTATGTAAATTTATTTATTGTATGTTAATAGATATATATTTTTCACTTTTTAAAATAATAATAGATAACTTTAAGGGGAAATATGTAAGAAGTTTTTTTTAACAAAATATTTTTTACACAATTTTTCACCAAAGTTCTTTTTTATTTAATGTATAGACTATGAAAGCATATAAAATATCATTTTAAAATAATTCTTTAAAATGGTTTAAATGTTTGAATCGTGACTTTATCATAGTTCCCATCAGAATATCTGATAAATTATGTTTACACATGTAGTTGCATGAATTCCAAGAAAAATAACAAGTAATGCAAAATGATAATAATCTCACAAACATAAGAATGGTGCTAAATTACACAACTCAATAGCTTAAAATGTTGTCTAAAAATAAAAGGGAAATAAGTAACTTCTCCAGGAGAATAGTGGTCAAGATTCCATGAATAGGAAGGGGAGTTACATTCCTAGAATATAGGGTCAAATATAATTGTTATAACACAATACATGATAGTATATGACATGTATGAAAGTCTATGACTAATCATGTAACTTATATGACACAAATAACACCTAAGCATGATGATTCACCATATGTGTAGGAAATATTCCAAGTAATAAATAAATACAAAGAAAATATATACCTACACCAACAGCCCCTTAAGTGTAGCTTAGCTAGGTAACAAGGTGGGTCTTAACAACAAGTCCTGATGAGGTACCCAAAATATAATGCAAATCTCATAAAGTAGAGAAAAGGAGAATACACAATTGGAAAAAATCCCCCCAAAAGAGAGAAAATAAGAGAGGGGGACTAGAAGGTCCCCTCAATGATGATGTTGATGTAGTCTGCACCCCAATAAGAGCTCATAAGTGAAGAAGCTTTCTCTCGGTGAAGGTTTGGTTAAAATGTCAACAATATGCTCCGATGTCAAGAAATATCTAAGATTGATGACCTATCCATGGATCACCTCCCTTATGAAATGCATGTGAATCTCAATGTCCTTGGTCCGCTGATGTTGGACCAAATTCTTGTAAATTTGAATGGTGATTTGGTTATTACATAAAATGACTACAGGTCATTTGTACTGAATACCAAAATCTTTCAAAATCCCTTAAAGTCATATGGCCTTCATGGCATCATTTACATATCCTTTGTATTTGTCCTTAGTAGATGATAAATTAGTAACATTCTACTTCTTACTTGACCAAGTAATCGGGCCAAAAACCTAGCAAGAAATTATAACCTGAAATGGAATAAGATTTTAAACATCGCCAACCCAATCTGAATTTGTGTATCCAACCAAATTAACATCGATACCAGTTCCATAGTGAATCCTAAATATATGTGTACACTAAATTTGGTGTAGAATCTTTTTAGTTTCTTTCCATTATATCTCATGATTCTCTTGTATGAACCTAGAGACCAAGTCTACTGCATATGAAATATCAAGTCTAGTTTGAGTAAAATATATAAGGTATCTTACAAGTTTCTAATATAAGATAACATCAACCAATGTTTAAGTACAATCATACTCAAGCTTGACTCCATATAAGTAGGGATTCAGAGTTTTCTTGCAATCATCCTTGTGAAACTGAGCAAGTAGATTGAGATCATACTTAGGATGTGTAATGGATATCCCTGAGTCCAACTATGTAATTTGAATCCCAAAGAAGTAATGAAACAAACCCAAGTCAATAATGGAAAAAATTTCCTATAGAGTGCTTTTACCATTGTAATAGTTGATGAAGAGATCCATGTGATCAAAAGGTCATCAACATAAAAACCCATAATCATAAGTGAATCATCCTGCCAATAAATGTATACATTCATATTAGAGTGGCATATAGTGAACCCTGTAGTGAGAATAAAGGAATCTGTCACGGCATACCAACCCTAAGGGGCCTGTTTGAGGCCATAGATAGATTTCCTAAGTTTGTAAAGTGAGGAAGAACCTTAAAAAACCATGTGGGTACTCCATGTAGATCTCATCCTCTAAATCACGACAAAGAAAGGAACTCTTCACATCCATCTTATGAATATTCTAGTGATAAGTTACGCAAATGGAAAGAGTGAGTCAGATAGAGTTCATTTTGGTTGCTGGTGTAAAAGTATCAGTGTAGTCAGTGTCAAGAACTTGCAAAAAACCTTCTGCCACTAATCATGCTTTGAACTTATCAATGGACCCATCTGAGGCATACGTGGTTTGATATATCCTCTACATCAAACCATCTTCCTTCCCTTGGGAAGTTGTGTCAAATCCCATGTGTTGTTTCTAATCAAGGAAATTTACTCCTCCTGTATATTTTTTTCCCACTCTGGAATAGTAATTACCTCCCAAAAAAATTATGGATCAGATTAGAGGAAAATAAAGCATGTTTCTCATACCTAAACTCTAAATGTGTTTGTATGACATTTGTAATATTCCTTACCATAGTACTTGTACTCTACAATTTTCACATAGCCCAAAGAGGACCGAAAGTAAGATATTCAAGAATAGACTCTTCATCATTTGAGATGTGGCCAAATGTGGTAAGAGATAAATCTCTATCACTACTCTTGTTTTCATAACTAGATAAAGAAGATTCCTTAGTAGTAGATATATGCCTAAGAACCTACTTAGGGATCTGCTCAAGCTCATTAGAACTATCAGAATCATCCTCAAAAAATCTAAGTGAAGCTAGTGGAAGTGAAGAAGTGTTAAGTGCCAAATTTTGTGGACCTTCCTAAAATTTTACACTCCTTTCAATGAATAGCTTGTGTGTAGTTGGATGAAGAATTATGTATCCCTTAACATCATTTGGGTATCCCATAAAGATGTAAGGCCTAATTTTAGGTTTCATAGCCTTACATTTCCTTTTATGGATGTGATCCATAGTTGAAGATACAAAAACTATGAAGTTATTTATTGGCGCTTTCCAACCATGCCAAGATTCAAAAATGGTTACTCTTATTAAGGATTTTTTAGGGGGATGGTTCTATATGTAATTCACACAGTTAATAGCTTCAGCCCAGAATTACAATTTCAGTGATTTAGAGTGAAGTATATAGTTGGACATATTTTTCAATAACTCATTATTTTGTTCTGTAACCCTATTCTATGAAGATGTGTAACTATTCGTTGTAACTAAATCCCCTCTATAGTGTAGAAATTCTCAAATGTGTTACTGAAATATTCCCCACCATTATTTATCCACATAGTTTTGATGAATTAGGCATCGAGCTGGCCAAGACTTCAAATATGTATAAACACACCAAAGAGCACCATATTTCACAAACACGTGATCTGTGACAACCTCAATAAAAACTTGGCACATTTTTTGAGAAATGGATACAAATATTTATTACACATAACCTTGTCAGGTTTAAAAACATGAATAATACCAAAACAACTAAAAAATATGGATAAGTGTTTTACAAGGATCACTCTCATACCATATCAGAGTTCCCATCAAAAATTTTGATAAAAAAATGTTTACACAAGTAGGTGCATGAATTCCAAGAAAATTAACAAGTAATGCAAAATGATAATAATCTCACAAACACAAGAATGGTGCTAAATTATGAAACAAGTCACTAGATCAAAATGGTGTGTACAAATAGGAGATAAATAAGTAAATCCTTCACGAGAATAGTGGTCAAGAGTCTATTAATAGGAAGGGGAGTTAGATTCTCATAATATTTAGTCAAAGGTAACTCCTATGACACACCATGACAGTCTATGACATGTATGAAATTCTATGATTAGTCATGTAAATCCTATGACACAAAGAACACCTAAGCATGATGAGTCACCATATGTGTAGGAAATATAAGTAATGAATAAATAAATACAAGGAAAATATATACCTACACCAATAGACTTGAATTAGATCTCATAAGAAGAAAATATTAACCCTAAAATGTAGTATAAGAACCTACTAAAAGTTTTTAAAAATAGTGTGCAACCTTTTTACAATAAAAATCTACAACCAATTCTCAAGAAAGACAAAAAAAAAAAAATTATAAATTGTATGTAGATGTGATCTGAAATAGTGATAGAAACAATTTGCATACTTTTTATCCAAAATGTAAAAAGAATCAAAAATAAATTACATTTTATCATAAACAAACTATAGAAAGTTGATGTTATTTAAACTCAAATGTCAAGCCAATTTTAAAGTATTTATTCTAAGTAGATTGCACTTATTCTATGGATGACATTCCATGATCTATTTTTTTGAGATAATATCAAATTTATTTGGAATCAATTATCACGAAAATTTTTGAGTGTGTATTCTAAATTGATTATACATTCTACATGTTGACATTCTAAATAAAATTAGTTTTATTTAGACTAAAAAAGGAAACATTTCTCTAAAAATATATATTCTAAACAAATTAGACTTATTGCAAATAAATTAGACTTTATATAGGCTGAATTTCTCAAGAAAATTAATTTTATTTTGAAATCATGTCTCGTTTTTATATGACTTCTCACTATAGCAAATACTTTGAAAATAATAGAACTTATTTTAAGTAAAAAATTACTTGAAGGAGATCTTTCTAAATATAATACTCATAACGGAATAAGATCTCGCTAGAGTGAGTACTCCTATTTGAAAGAGATCTTGTAAGATTGAGTACTCCTACATGAATGATAATGAGATCTCATTAGAGTGAGTACTCATATATAAATGACATATTTCTAGAGTAGTTACTCCTATCCGAATTAGATCTCACTAGAGAAAGTACTCATACTCAAATGAGATCTCGTTAAAGCATTTACTCCTATCTGAATGAGATCTTGCTAGAGCACGTACTCTTATACAAATGAGATCTCACTGGAGAGAGTACTCAGAATGGTATCTCTTTACATTTAGTACTCCTATCCAAATGATATATTCATAATAATTTTGGATGTCCCATGAAAAATGAACCGAGTTAATCCAAATATTAGGGATTTCGCCACATGATAGCATCTCAGATTCATATGTACGGGTATCCAACAACTCTAATCCATCAATTTCCTAGCTTATGAAAACATGCAACTATTACAACTTGTCCCTATCCCTTACTCTTCATACCATAGTTTGGGTTTTCATAGTGTTGACACATATCAACATCCCAAGTTATATCCTTCCTGAATTCACTTCCACGACCTGATATCTCTTCGGATCACCAAAATACGCATATATTTAACTATTTAGAAATTTTTGTTATAGCAAGAACTCCAAACTCCATAAATATGCATACAAGTATTTTGTACAAGTCCTTATAGATCACATATTATATTGTATAAGTTAAATTTCTAAAACACTTCCAATATGTCTTGAGGTGATGTCTTGAGATATGTACTTCAAGAATTCCTACAATATTGTTTTAACTACAGCTAAAGAGTCACCTCAAAATGTAAACAACAAAAAACAACAAAATATTTATGTACCTAATTTTACATTAGGTGTGCCTAAAAATGCATTACTAAATTACACATATATTTAAACATTTAGACATCGTCACTATAGCAAGAACTACAAATTTTGTAGATGCAACGCATGCAAGTAAGTTGTGTAAGAACATATAGATCACATTGTATATTGTGTAAGTTAAATTTTTGAAACAAATTCATGATGTATCTTTGACGATATCTTGATGTATGGACATCGAGTATTTCTATAATAATGCTTTAACTATGGCCAAAGATACAACTCAACTTATTTACAACAAAAAATTAACCAAACCCTTATGTGATTAGTTTCCCATAAGGTATTACTAACACCAATTACTCATATATTTAAACGTTTATAAAAAATTATAACGATAACTCTAAATTTCGTAAAACATTAGCAAGTATTTTGTATAAGTTGTATTTACACTGAGCATTACTATTATCATTTTTGTAGTCCTTTCTATAACAATATTTCGTAAATATACGAATCCATTTTTTATTTAGGTAATTAATCCTAAATTTATCACTATAGACTCACTTTTGTGAGAATTCATATAGATATAATTCCATTAATTGAAAACTAGAAAAAAATAACAGTCAATGTTTTGCAGATTTAAAAGTGCTCACGGTAGAAAGATCAAATGTAAATAAAAGACCATTTAAAATTAAAGTGATTGTTAAACTAACAATATATCAATTTTTTGTGAAGTTATTTTGATGAATCAAGATCGTAGATGTCTGATATTTCATTTTTATTATAAGTAATTAATTACTTAATAATGTTTTTCTGGTCTAGATAAACTCGATATAGCATACGGATAGAAATCCATTTTGAAATTATCCACTTCGTTAAAATAATATTTATTTCACTTTATAATTATATCAACTAATTACATATATTGAAAAAAAATGTCATAATTTATGTTTTGATTTCTTATCAAATAAATTTCATCATTGTGTGTATTTTGACATAATCTTTTTCAACATCATACATATCTTGGTAAGGGGTAAACATGATCGATGGATTTTACATGAGGATATTATTTTAATCTCATCTCTGATGGAAAAAAACATTAGATAAGGTAAAATACATAAGATACCTAATGAAAATATAAATAGTAGATAAATGGATGCAGCCAATACAGTTTGTCATGGCATTGGAATTCCATTTAATTGTGCAAGTGTGCATGTTACTATCATTTTTTTATCATTCCTTTCCTTTGCTAATGGAATCCCCTTTCATGAAAACATCAGGTGATGTTGGGAATAGATTCACAATGTGGAAATCCTAGATGGTGCATCAAAAAGATACAAATTATACGTTGTTATGATCCATATGTGATAATCAACAAAGTGAAAATAACTTTCCACTAGATTTAATTCCACTCCAATAGGAAAAACTAAATCAGGATTTTTTTTAGGTCTTACATTGAAGACAAAAAATTTATTGAAGAACTCCATGGTTTCTGAATTAAAAGGATATATAAGATGTTTAATAATATCCTTTGTCTTATGCTTATCCCTCAGAAAGATCAAGAATATATACAAGGACTAGAAATATTTTAACTAAATATGCTCCACCTTAAACCAGCCTTTGGCATATTCTTAGGAATATCATATATCTGCAAGTCTTATGATGGTCTATGATAGCTAGGAAGATCCTGAGATAAAAAGTATACATAAAATATTGAGTGCTTGGAAGAATATTTAAATATTTTTAACTTGATGTCGTCACTTGCTAGAAAATAAGAAGATATTTGTGTGAGGATTGATCTCTAAGAATACACTAATTCAATCATGTTATATTAAGAGAGTAAGGTGAAGATTAGACTACCATTTTCCTGATAAACTATGATTGCACTTTGGACTACTAGTAACGGCTCATCTCAACCAAAGAATTTTCTAACTCCCTCCTCTACTTTCTAGTGGCACCACAAGGTGATAATATCTCAAAATAATCTTCTACAAGAGAAACAAAATGACTTGAAAGCATCTACAAGTGATTTCAATGTTATTTGATCCATTTATGCATTTACATACAACCAAAACTTTGTCCTATAAATTTATCATATTTATCAACCATCTTCACTAAAACTAGGCTCAAAATGTATTTCTCTTTCATACCTTTATATTAGTACCATGTGCAGGTCGAATGGATGTCTTAATCAAAATATATGGAGGACAAACCAAACACCTATCATTTAGCCAATACATCCCTGAGATAATGTTTACATTGATCCAAACCGACAAGTTTAACCTCATGAATCAAACATTGTAGTGGATGTTAGGTTTCATGGATTTTATCCACATGTTATCTTACAACGTACTCTAGGTTTTATGGCTCAGTGTTTTCTAGAGTGATGAGGCCAAGATAGAATATTCAGGAGAATTTTATGCACCGATTACCACTAGTTGTCCCATGTCCTTCATTGATATTCTAAAGTATTTGGAGGCCAAAGGATTAAGCCTTGAGATTATGTCATTCACCGATGTTTCGCACCTACCCTCTGAGACACTTTTCTCCAATCGATTCTTTGTATATTTCTGTGCTTTAACTAAGTCCCAAGAGGATACTACTCACCTATCTTCCCCACGTCTCCACAAGGAAACTCATCATTAATCGGTGCTCTAGAATATTTGAGGACCAAGGGAAACCTTTTATAATTTTTGGATGTGGGAAATCTGACAAGAAACACTTGTCACATATCCATCTAAGGTGCAAAAGTGACTACGTATCAAAAAACTTTGTGAACTATCAGAAATTTGATGACTTCCATGTGTTATTCTGAGCCACTTGTCTTAAATTGGTGATAGAAGCACTTGAGAAACATAAAAATGTTGAGAGAAACAAGGACTCATCCTGCTAAGATTTTATTAATGAGGAAAATGTCAAGTTATAATGCAAATGGAGGTTGCAATACTTATAGATATTGCACCGCCTGAATACAAACAGATAATTGTTACACATGTGCAATAATAAATCTACTATATGTTGTAGTAATAACCATATGGGAATAAAACAATATAAATGGTTGTAAAAATATAACCATACAACTATATAGAAACCACCTAATTACCTAAGTAACAAACTAGTTACCATATTAACATAGTAAGAAATAATTACCACTGGTAAAAGGTAAAACATAAATAACAATGCATAATTACCTACGTAAAATGTTTTACCTAAAATTCCTCTGTAATTTTTCATTGCCTCAAGATATGAGGAGAGGAAATACCTAAACAACTCTTATTTTTCACGTGAAAGTGACTTCATGAAAATATTTTCTCGTTGTTCAGCTGTTGGAAAAACTAAAGTTATATATTTTGTTTGAAAACATGCTCATGAATTAAATGAACATGTACCTCAATATGCTTGGTTCTCTCATGAAACATTGGATTACTAACAAGTTTGAGAACACCCTCATTGTCAAAATATAAGGTGGTGCATTTATCCCATGGTACTCTAATTCGCTCAAGTATGCAACGTAGCCATATCGCTTCGCATACAGCTCCACCTGCAACACGATATTTAGCCTCTGTAGAAGAGAAAAAAATAAATTTTTGTTTCTTGTTTCCCAATGATATTGGTCTAGATCCCAAAAAGATAACAAATCTAGAAGTGGATTTTTGTCATCAATGTTACTTGGATGATCTAAATCTGAATATCCTGTCAAGAAGAACTTATCATTCTTCTTGTACTCTAGACCAAGATCCATAGTTCCCTTGATATATTTCAAGATCCACCTTGGTACTTTCCAATGACAAACTTTGGGTTCCTACATTAACCGGGAAATATAGCTAACTGTAAAGTTGATATTTGGTCTAGTACATGTCAGGTAAATGAGACTATAAACTATTGATAGAGAGTTACATTCACTAGAGGAGATGGATTTTTATGAGATAACTAAAGTATTAACTCTATATGTGTAGCAATCATTGTTTAATCCATCATTGGTATATTTAAATAGAGAAACTAAAATATGATTCTCCTTCTGTCATACTTCTAATCTAAGACAGTAGTGCATGAGTCTGATATCTTTCATGTCGAATGATTGATTAAGATCTTTCTTCATTACATCGATCATCTTCATTGTGCTTCCAGTGATGACTAGATCATCGACATATACAACAACTATTAGAATCTCTCCTCCTCACCTCTTGAGGTAGATATTGGTATCATATAGATTTATCACAAATACATACTGAATGAGATGCTCATCAATCTTAGTTCACTAAGCCCGAGGTTCATGTTTAAGCCCATACATGTATTTGATGAGTCTATATATATATTTTTCTAATCCAGGTATGACAAAACCCTCAAGTTAAGTCACGTATATTTCTTCCTATAGATCTACATACATAAAGTCACTTTTCACATCCATCTGATGCACTTTTCCATCCAAATTTTACACCTAGAGAAAAGATCATCCTGGTCATTTTGATCTTATATGTGGGATAAAATGTCTCCTCATAGCATATGTATTCTTTTTTTGCATACCCCTTTGCTACAAGTCTCACTTTGTACTTTTCAATAGTCTCATCTACTTTGTACTTTGTTTTGAATACCCATCTGCGGCCAATGGACTTCTTTCCTAGTGGAAGATCAACAAGTTGTCAGGTGTTGTTTTTCATCACTGAATGATACTGAGCATCCATGACATATTTCCAATATTTTAATCATAGGGCTTCTTAGACAGTAGAGGGCTCAAAAAATTAAACAACTCTACTCATCAAAGTAAAATTTACCTCTTCACAAGATTTGTTGCGAGTCTATGATCTAGTGGTGGATGTTTCCAGAGGAGCATCCAACTTATCATCTTGAATCATGTTTTTATACCATGTGGGTATGAATTTTATTATTCCCATGGCTTGTGGTCATGTATGATCATCACCATCATCCCCATCATCATTAGTGGAAACATTTGTTTCTATTTTCACAACAGTTGTGCTATCTACATCAGGTGTGTCTATAAAAGGATCCTTATATTCCTTATTTTCAAATAACTCAACATATTTTTTGGTGTAGACTTTCCTCATCTTTAGATCCATCAATATATACCCAAGATCCTCTTCACTATATCCAATGAAGATGAGTCTCTATGATTTCATGTCCAACTTCTTTATTTTCTGTTTGGGTATGTGCATGTTGTATTTGCACCTGAATACTTTGAGATGTGAAATGTATGGCTTCCAATTCAACCATGCCCCATGTGGTGTTACTTCATCAAGAGAAACTTTAGGCACTTTGTTTAACAAATATATTGTAGTTTTCACTTCATTGGCTGATAATGTCTTCGCTAGTCCTGAATCATCAATCATGCATCACACCATCTCCATGATAGTAAAATTCCTTATCTCAACAACACCATTTTGTTTCATTGTATATGGAGTAGGGATCTATCGACAAATCCTCTGAGATTCTAGATAGGATTTTAACTCATTACTGGTGATGTCCCCCCTCGATCTAAGTGGAGAGATATGATTTTGCAACTTTTATCATTCTCAACAACCACTTTGAACTTCTTAAAGTTCTCAAAAGCCTCACTTTTGTTACAAAGACAAAAAAATCCACATTTTTCTCAAATAATCGTCAACATAAAGTGTGAAATATTGAAATCCAAAATGAATAGGCTACATTAGAACACAAATATTGGTATGAACAAAATCAAGCTTACCTAGAGCTTGATATGTACTCTTCTGGAATGAAGCTTTATGTTGTTTACCTCCAAGGAAGTTGGAACACTTTTTTGTATCATTTTTAAGAGATGGAAAACCTATCACCATATTGTATTGGAAAAGTGTATTGAGATATCCAAAATTGATGTAAGCAAGTATTTGATTCCATAACTTTATAGAATAATTATTCTTAGCCAGTGGTTCTTGATCATCCATGTGGAAAAAATCAAGCTAGAACATCATTCCCACATTTTAATCTCTTACAACTATCTTCAATCTTCTTGATTTTTCTCGAATAAAACACACTTTCTTTCCGAAATAACTATCAAAATTAATCTTTATATTATGATCTAGAAGTTGACTAGTTGATAGTAAAATTTTCATCAAACCAAGGAGAAACAAGACATCTGATAACCTATAATTTTGTGAACCAAAAGGAAGAGTAATGTTCCCAATACCTTATACTATGTAGGAAGAGTCGTCTCCTAATGAACCTTGATTTTTGGAGGGTGTGTCTAGTATATTTATGAACCAATCTCTGTGTCCAGTCATGTGTCGAGTGGCTCCTGAATCAACGTATTAAATTTCACTAGATGACATGGTTTTTTCACTAGAATGGGAATTGTACAAGAATTCCTCATCATCTAAATGGTATTCTTACTCATCTACATTTCCTTGCTTATGGGGTTTCTTTCTCTAGTTCCCCTTCTTCTGCCCTTGCTTGTAGTGTGATTTTCCATGTTTTGATTGATCATTGTGGGGCCCAAAATTTCTTGATGACCCTTTCTTGTATATGTTGTACTAGTAATCTTTCAACTCATGTCCTCTTTTACAAATAGGAAAATTTTTATTTTTATCATCCCCTTGCTAATGTTGTTTTTGGATATTTTGGGAATATTGTTCTTTACACTTCCCTTTCTAATGATAAGATAGTGCATGATCTTCCTCTTCATCTTTTTTGTATAGTTCCTCTTCTTATTGCAGAAAATTCACCATACTCTCAAAATGATGATCTGATATGACAAGTTAATTGTCATCACAAAAATGTGGTAAGAAGGAGGAAGTTCTCTCTAAACAATGGGCATGAGATCTATATCAAACATTTCCTTATCGGGGCTAGAAGTGGAGCCCTTAATTTTGTAACTCTTCACAAGAAAGCCTCCACTTTCTCGTTTAGCTTGAATTTCAATGTATGCAACTAACTCTGCAAATTTAGTATTTTGTTCTTGTTTTGGGCCTTGTATACTGTGATCAACTCATCCCACATTTTTTTGTTTATTTTGGCATCTTGAACGTGGGGTTTCATGTCATCAGACATCACAAACAAGATTATCAACTTGGACTTTTGATTGGCCCTATCAAACTAATGTTGTTAGGTTAAATCATTTACTAATCTAGTTATTGAACCATTTATAAGCGGCTAAATTTGTTCAAACTTGAGTTGAGTTCAAATTTTGGTCTTCTGCGTGGTGTAATTATCACCATGGAGCAGCTGTGAGTTAGGAAAGAAGAATTTGGGAGCAATGTTTTCTATAGGGATTTTTTAAGTGTTTCCCAACTAGAGGGAATGCGAGCACAAAATAATGCAATAATACACTGAAAATATTAAATTGTATCTTCCTATGCAGAAAAATTGAATGGAAGGGAAAAAAATGTTTTGCGGGGCCATGGTGGCCTCTGGAGCTCAAAATTCTCAAACAGTGAAAAACCATAAAAAATGATTTAAACAACCCTTTTGGGCACCCCTCCTTTTACAAAACATGCTCAGAATCAATTTTTAAGCTATGTAGGAGGGAAAAAAAGTTTCCTAAAAATAGTGTTTTCCCTGCTATTTTTTTTTCGGGGGGCAGGGGGCGTTAGTTATTAGTATGTGATTTAGAGGAGTTAGAGACCATTATCCTTGGCATGTTCACTAAAAAATTCTCCAAATTTCAAAATATTAAAAATAGGGGTTGTATAGGGGGTTCAACCCCTGAACCTACCAACTCCTAAAGCCCTCCAACCAGCCAAGATAGTGCTTTTAGTGCAATGTAAAATGAGAGATAATGTATTTAAACACTATGTAAAAATACTTACCTTTGAAAAAATGTGTAGCTCTATTTGGAGGATCTATGTGGCTCTATGTGGAGGAGGGAAGATGGAAATTTAGGGTTTCCCATAGAAATTGGATTTCTTTGTTATATTCTTCCTTTTCTTTTGTTTTGTATTCCACTTTACAATGTTTTTGTTATTTTTTCCACTACTCTATTTTTATGCTATGTCGTTGGGTTTTGGTGAGGGCTCGACCAAAGAAAATAGAGTTCACTCCATACAATTTTGGCACATCCAACTTGGTGGAAGATTCAATGTAAGGTAGATGTGTTTTCTTATTCATTGGCTCGATCAGTCTTAGAATATCTCAACGGGGTTTCTTGGTTGAACCAATGTATGTTTGGCTCAATTTGATTGGCACTTAGAGGATCCTCTCGGTCATCGCCCATCTCTTGGGCTCAACTCCTTAGTTAGCATGATGAATGGCTCAGTAGTAGACCTTGTCAACTCAACACGCTGATTTGCACCTTATCTTGCCTTGAGTTCTTCTCAACTCACCCAGCTTGTTAAAGGTAGAAACCTCCCAACCAACCTTGGACCAACTCTTGCAACTTTATTCTTAGCAACTCAGTGCCCAGGTTGTTGCAGAGGGTCAACTTTCCAAGTTCATTAATTTTACCAAAATGCATATGCACATATCACATAAATTTGGCAAAAAAAGTATAGTTAGTTGTAACTAATATTTCCACTAAATTTAGTAGAAAACCCCCTATTGGGGAGAAAAATCTTTTCATTGATCCATATTTTCCTGTAGAGTATCCTGGTGCAGGAGGCGATGCCTGGGGACCCCTCCTTTCCCAATGCACATACTATCTATGCAAACTACATGGAAATAGAAATATCAAATTATGGTGATGTAAGGGTGGAGTTGGGAAGTTGTTGGAGGAATCACAGGCTCTCCAGACTCCAAGAGGACATAAATATTATTTGAAACCTCTTACACACTTTTGTAACCTTTCCTCCATATATTTCTACAATGTGCGGGCTCCAAAAAGAGATCTGATACCACATGTTAAGAGAAACAAGGAGGCATCATGTTGAGATATTTTTAATCAATAAAATATCAAGTTACAATGCAAATGGAGGTTGTAATATTTATATATATTGCACATCCTGAATACAAACAAATAATTGTTGCACATGTGTAACAATAAACCTATTACGTGTTGTAGAAATAACCATATTGTAATAAAACAATATAAATGGTTATAACAATATAACCATACAACTAAATACAAACCACCTAATTACATAAGTAGAAAACTAGTTACCATAGTAATATAGTAAGAAATAATTACCACTAGTAAAAGGTAAAAACATAAATAACAATGCATTTTTTATTAGATAAGGTAAAAACAGGGAGCAGCTCCCAGGGGCCATTACAAGACTAGGAATAGAAACCTACAAACAAGAAGGAAACGGAAAAGTCTAAGAAATGAGTTAAACATGCTTAAAACTTACGATGAATCACCGCACTTTGTTCCAAAGTGAGAAAACTAGAGAGAAGGAGAAATAGCCTCCAAAACTACAAAATAGCAAAAGTTCATCAAAATTATGCCAACAGTCCAGAAACACTAGTTAATGTTTGGAGATCCTTCTCTACTACCATCGTGATTGTCTTTGATCTCGTCACCGTCAGCACCTTTTTCGTTAATATCTTCCTCTAGATCATCCTCAAAGCTACTAATGCGCAAGTTAAAGTTCCTTCTTTTTGTTCCCTCCTCCATCCCTTCTATCTTATCACTCAACTTTTTGACCTGGTCCTCTAGCTCTAGAAACTTATGCTTGGACTTCACCTGAGCAAAGACAATTTGCTTAGAAGCGTTAATGACATCAAACATAGTTTCCCTTTGACCAATATTGGTTTCCTCCATCACTTGAAGCACCCCTTCTAAGTATTGTACCTTTCTACTCAAATCCTTGAAACCCTTTAAATTACCATCGAAATTTCATTTTTCTCAAGGTTCTCACTTCCCCAAGACCATCATCACCCATTTCTTTACTAGAATCATCACCCACATTTTTGCATTTTCCAACCTTAATCTTAGTAAGGTAATCCGCAGGAGTGAGGTCATCCTCATCCACCTTATCTTTCAGGGAAGAGGATAGAATAGGTTTCCCATTTTCAAACAGCAAAAGAATGAGCCCTCCATGTAGAGGCATCTCAACTTTCTCCTACTGGAAAGCCATCAAGGAGTTAGTCAGAGACATAAACAGAAAGAATGGGATGCTCATCATGACCTTATGGTGGAACATATTCAAAAGGGTCATATGGTAGGTATATGTTTTTTGGTATTTTCCATCCAGAGTGATGTACTTCATGATTTGAAGGCACTCATCTCTCTGTATACCCGGAATACACAACCTAGAAATACCATCTGTAAAGAAAGAGCATCTTTCCTTTCCAACAAATAACAACTCAATTTCATGTTCTCTGCGGGTTCTATCCATAAAAAAATTTAGCCCATCCATTTTTATGTTCATCACCAGGGTGATGGTGGACTCAAAAACCACAATTTCCATACCTTTGACCTCAAACTTATCCTCTTTCCAAGATTTTCCAAAATCCTTAGACATGGAGGGGTCGTGACCGTGTAAATTAGCTACGAAATTATTGAAACCCACAATCCTAAGCTTGTTCCACAGAGGTTGATTTGAATCTTCAATGCTTTGGCTAGTAGGTTCAACTCTAATCCTATCACCCCCATCTTCACAAGATTGAACTTCCTCTGTTTACTACTACTTCTCGAAAAAAGACCCTCTTTCACACTAATAGAAATCATGGAGAACAATATATTAAGTAATTTGTCACCTCCATGGGGCTCACTCGTGACAACATAATCAAACTTAGTGTCCTCTATCTCTAATAAAGGTTTCATTAATTTCCATGGGTAATTTATTAACTTTACACCAGATCTTGTAATCATTACAAATGATTCCATAATTGGCCATCTTATCCACACATTTGTTCCCTTGACGTAAGGTATGATTATAAGAAACTCTATAAAAAAAATTGAAGTTTCCTTCGCATCATTGAGGATATTTCTTATGGCCCAATTAATGGAACCTTGATTATTGAGGGAATTAATTAAGAGGAGAGAATCACCTTCAATTTGGATATCCTTGAAGCCTTTTTCTTTAGCCAAAAAACCCCCCCCCGAAGAAGAGCTCTAGCTTCTGCCATGTTGTTGGTTTTTCGACCTAACAGGCCGCCCACATAGGAAAACAACCAATCTCCTTCACTGTTTCTTATAATTCCCCCTCCCCCAGGAGGACAGATTCCCTTTTGAATCTCCATCAAAATTTAACTTAACAACATTTTCCCCAGGCCTAATCCAACTAGAATTATTTTTAGGTATAATTCCACCGGTCCAAGGGAAAACTTTTCAAGAACTATCTACTCACTTTTCGGTTAGGTTTCTTGACTTTGCCTTTAAATATTTTAATTTTTTCCTTTATAGCATTCAAAAAAATTCTTATAACTTTCAAGAGAAGAGATTTCTGGTCATAGAAGATACCATTATTCCTGGCCTTCCAAAAACCACAAAAAAAATGAGGGAGGGCAATATTCCAGGCCCAGATCAAAATGGGAAAACAGAAAGGACTCTCCCATTGAAAACAACATTCTTCAATAGTCAAGGGAAGGATCCATTAGATATTGAATAGATCTAGAATGGAAGGAAAGAATTCATGGGGGAAGGAGCAATGAAGGAGGAGATGGTTGACATTTTCCTTCTCTTTCTTACAAAGAGAAAATCTATTAGGAATCTTCATTCCCCTTTTCCTAAGATTTTCCATAGTCAAGACTTTATTTTGGGCAGCTAGCCAAAAAAATATATTAATCTTTGGGGTAAGATCCTTCACCCAGAGTTTACCCCAATAGTCCTTGTGCAAATCAAATTTGAAATTTAACATATAGGCTGATTTAACCGAGAAAATTTTAGAATATTCTTCTTTCCATTTGATGGAATCCTCCTTGGTTTGGAACATGGGGATGTGGAAATCCCTTAGTTTATTTTTGAGATCCTGAAATGGTTGGATGTCACCATCAAAATTTGGAGGAGGATCAATGGTTTCCCATCTGCCATAATCTTCCTAGATCCAAAAGTCCCAAATCCAAAAAAAATGGATTCCTTTTAGAACTGAGCAACTTCTTTCTAGATATCCAAGTTAGCTAAGGGGGAATCCTTAATCCAATTACCGTACCAAAAATTGATTTTAGAACCCTTCCCAATCTCCCAAATAGTACCTTTGGTCAAAATTTCTTTGGAGGCCACAAAGGAATTCTAGAAAGGAGACACTCTAGGGAGGTTATTTTGATTAAAAAAGGATTCCATTCTGCCTATATTTCGCAAGTATTTCATCTTTATAATTTACACCCAAAGACCTTCCTCTCTAGCAATCCTCTAACCAGCCTTAGTAATTAAGGCCGCATTCATAAGAGAAATTTTTTTTAACCCCAATCCTCTACATAGATTAGGTTTTGTAACTTTATCCTAAGCCATAAGAGGGAATTTGAACTTCCCACCAACTCCCATCCAGAGGAACCTCTTCTGTATTTTCTCTAAGGCTTCCTTAATTTTAGCAGGGAACATGAAAATAGACATCACATAAATGGGAATTCCTTAAAGGGATCTTTGGAGCAATTTAATCTTATCAACTTGAGAGAGAAAGAGACACTTCTAAGACAAGATTTTACTATTAACTATTTCCAGTAGAGAATTCCAAACTGTGAGATCAGGCTTCTTATGGATCAGGGGCATACCCAAATAGGAATCTAGAAAATGCTTAATCTTGCATCCCAAGATGTGAGATAATTTGGCTTAAACTTGATTCTCCACATTAATGAAAAAAACAACACTTTTATGGAAATTAACCATCTTTCCAAAAACTTGTTCATAATCATTAAGATCCACCTTAAAATTTGAGGCATCATGGACAGAGGCCTTACCCATCATAAATTTATCGTCCACAAACTAATTGAGATCAATAGAGGGAAGACCATTAGAGATTTTAATACCCTAGATACAGTTAGAAACCATGGCAAGTTAACAGATTTACTCAAGGATTCATCCATTATGACATAAAGGAAAGGTGAAAGAGGATCACCTTGTCTCAGCCCTTTACCAGCTTAGAAGAAACCTTCCAGTTTGCTATTGACCAGAACCGAGAAACTGGCAGTGGATATGTAGGTCATAATCATATTAACCAGAAAGTTATCAAAACCCACCTTTAGTAGGATGGCTTGAAGGAAAGACCATGTTATCTATTAAAGGATTTATGCATCTCCAACTTGAGAAACATAGCTGATCTTCCAGAGCTTTCAATGGAGTGGATGGATTCTTGAATCACAATAATGCTATTAGTAATTTTCCTTCCCAGAACAAAATCCCCCTGATTCCTAGAGATAAAGTTAGGAAGAACCATCTAAATCCTCCTAGCTATGATTTTAGTTAGAGTTTTATAATTAGTGTTGCACAAGCTTATAGGTCTAAAATTCTTAACCTCCTTGGTCCCAGCAATTTTCGGCACCAGGACAAGAAAGGTGTTATTCATTTGCCTCAAGAGATGAGCATTATTGAAAAACTCTTAGACCATTTCAATGACCTCGTATTTTATCACCTCTCAGAATTTTTGAAAGATTTATCTGGTTCCATATCAAATATCACAAAATGGATTTCCTCCTCCAATGGGCTCCTTAAAATATATCTATTTTCAATAGAGGTGAAAACATTCTGGAAAATATCCAAGACTTTATTCTGAACCAACTCCTCTAAACTTTGCCCCTATTTGAAAATCTCCTTGAAGTAATTTATTATAGAGGCATTGATGTCCCTACTATTTGTAAAGGACTCCCCATTTTCACCTTTTATTTCATTAATCTTAAGGATATTATCTCTAGAAGTAGCAAAGAAATGGAAGAATTTAGTCTTCATATCCCCCTCCTTAAGCCATTTAACCCTATATTTTTTTCTCCAATACACCTCTTCTTTAGCTAGAATTCTATGGTAATTAGACAGGATTTTTTGTTCTTGATCCTTGAGAACCGGGTTAATACCAACGTTCTCCATAAGTTCCTCAATATTTCTAAGATCTTCAGCAATTCTACTTTTTACTTGGAAAATATTTCCAAAAGTATCCTTATTCCATCTTTTAAGGTTAATTTTAATGTGCTTCAGTTTAAAACACAATCTTAAACTAGTAACCCCACAAACCTGGATATCCCACCATTCTTGAATCTTGTTGAAAATATCAAGGTGATCTAACCACAACTTTTCAAATCTAAAAGGCCTAGTTTTTTTCAATTGGTTCATCCCCAAATTGAGAATAATGGGATTATGATCCGACCCAATTCTGGGAAGATTTTTTAGAGAATAAAGTTAATTGATCATACAAAGATGACTCACCAAAAATCTATCCAATCTTATCTGAATGAGCTCAGTTCTTGTCCTTATATTTACCCAAGTAAACTTGGATCCCTCCAATATAAATCAAATAGACTATTTCTAGCCAGGAAGTCAGCTAAATCTTCCATACTTTTAGAATAAGAGATCAAACCCCCTCTCTTTTTGCCAAGGGAAAGGGGGGTATTGAAGTCTCCTCCAAATATCCAATCTTTATCATTAAAAAATTGTCTAAAGCTAGAGATATCCTTCCAGAAATTTCATTTTTCACTGAGTTTATTAGGAGCATAAATGTTAGAAACATACCAGGATTTTTTTGAGATGATTTCCGTGAAAATCATTACCACATGGCTAGGGGAGGAAAGGATCAGAATGCCATGCACTAATCTAGGATCCCAAATATTGAAAACACATCCTGAGGCTCTAGAGGAGCTACATCCTTCCCAGGGATTTTATTTCCAAATTTGTCTCCCCACCTCTTTAAATCTGTCCATTTTCATTTTGGTTTCTCAGAGCATGAGAATGTCCAGTTTATCTTTAACTCTAAGATCCTTAGCAATTTTGTGTTTACTGGGATTATTCAAACCCCTAATATTCCAAGAGAGGGGGATCATTTAATATTTCTTATTTCAGAGAAGCAAATTCCCCATAGTACCCTAAATGCCAGCTTTCACTTCCCTCCTAGAGTTGGTCTCCCTTAATTCCTTATTACTTTTCCTACCCTAAGGATTTGAGTCTTTACCAACATCAGCTCTAGAGGTACTTCGCATGACCGGTTTTGATTTACTTATAGGGGTCTTATGAGAGACTGCTATATCGTAAGTATCAGCAACATAGTCTGCTAGAATTCTAAAAACATTAGACATGGGTAATAATTATTCTTTTCTCTGACCAATGGAAGAAACTTCATCTAGTGAAGGGCCACAGGCCACTTGCATAGCATAAGTATTACCTTCCGAAACTTAGCTAGCCCCTTCCCCTGTTTCAGGAATCACCTCTTCTAAGTCTGGATTTTCATTTTCATTCTCATCTTCTTCTTCAAAGTCGTTGACTTCAGGAAAACCAGAGACCACCAATTCCTTGCAAGGGGTGTTATATTGGATCGATTAATCAGCTTCTTTTACCACCTTCTGGATGTTAAGAGGATCCTTTATCTCTACAACTTTTCCATTTTTCTCAATCAGCATCCATTCCTTTGCCTCCTTATTATTTATCTTTTGTGGACCAAAAAAGGGATCAATTTTTTTCTAGTGAAGAGGACAATTTATTTGATCATGAGCTAAATGCTTAAATTTTCTATAGGAGAAGGGAGATGAATCATAATCAAATATCTGCATACAAACCCCTTCGGAAGTCAAGAGTTTGATATTACTCACTAAGGGAGCATCTTGACCCATATTGACACAAAATCTGGAATGGATGAATCTAGATTTATCCTTAGTGACTGGATCTAAGGCTATCATCTTTCCCAAGATTTTAGGAATGCCAATAAGGACTTCCGACTCCCAAAACTCCAGGGGTGAGCTCGAAAGGTTCACCCAGATAGGGAACTTAGAAACAGATGTCACATACAGGTTAAAAGTTGATTCCCATTTATGAACAACCACATGAAATTTTCTAATAAACCAGGGACCTCCAGCAAGAATCTTTTCCACATGATCTTTACTAGGAAAAAAAACTAAGAAGAAACCATTTTCGTAAGCTAAAACTTCAATAGTTCCATTAGACTCCCAACATCTCTTGACCCATCCCTTAAAGTAGTCAATATTCGGTCTAGAGCCAAGAAATTTAGCAAAGAGAGTTCTTTTCATGGAGGATTTTTTTCTAACCAAAAGAATCTCAGGGATTTTAAGGGATAAGTTACCTTTTTCCTTTGATGGCTCCAGTCCCTCCAAAATTGCCTTATCCAGGATTTTTTTGACCAAACGTTTAGCCCATGTGCTCGTAGCCCCATCCCTTTCCTTGTTGTCCTTGTGGGAAACAATCATGTGATCATTTACCTTGTGTAGATATTTTTTAATCTATTGCTCCGTCTGACCCACTGGAGATTCCTGTTTAATTCCTTCATTTAAAATTTCCAGCAAATCCCACTCCTGCTCCCACTAAATAACAATGCATAATTACCTATGTCAAATGTTTTATCTAACAAAAAAGTGGTTAGTTATTTAATCTTTGGATATTTCATTTATGACACTCGTCATTTTTTTAGGTTATTTATGATTGACAGGTTATCCTTAATATAAAACTAAGGAAATGGAAGTCTTTTGAACATTTTAAGGTTAAAACTCATTAAAATATCTAATTTCCATCATGATTTAGCTTGTATGAATAGAGAGAAAAATAGAGTAAGCTATTTTGATGAGTTTCAAACATAAGGACACCTCAAACTACGTGTAAAACCACCATTAAATCCTTTATGTTCTAAAATTGAAATTAGTTCCCTACAATGAAGTATGGTGCTCATTTTGACAACATTTTTCTTGACTTAGAGGGGACATTTTCCTATTAAATGTAAGGACCAGTGGGCTTTGCTTCCATTGGGCATAAATTCCAGTGTACAACTTGAAATAATCTAGTTTTTTAAGATGAAAATCCTTTGAAAAATTAAGGTTACCTTCCTACAACTTTTGGACTCAAACCTTATCTGAATTAGAAAGTGTCTACGATGTGAAAAGATCAAGAGGTATTTCTTTACCTTGAAATATCCCTAGAAACTTGTAACTCTACATTTTCCATGGAAATGTGAAGATAGACATTAAACATTTCTAAAAAGTGACTCAATAAAACTTATTTTTTTAAAATCATATTAGAGTGTGCAAAGCACTTGGTATGCCAAAAGTAGTACTAAACTACTCCTAGTCTAACAAAGTATATAACAAACTATACAAAGCCACAAACAATTTGAGAGAAGTGAATTCTTATTTTAATGAAATTAGGCCATGGGATCAAATTTAGAACACCCATGGAAATGAGGAGAACTGAAAACATGGTTTGAAACTCCTATTTCTTCAAAATATCAGCTTCAAATAAATAATACACCTCTATCTAGTGTGTACTTTGTTTTTGGAGGTGTTTGGGGTGCATTTTGATGCTTTAAAAATCCTCCTTATTCTCTGAAGTGAACATGGCTTGTGGAAACTCTGGTCTAGACTCTAATCTAGCTAGACATATGATAGTACATATAAATTTCAAATCCAAAGGAAATTTTTTATGTATTGCCCATCTTATTTGCATTGAACTCCATAATTAGAGCCATTAAACACATATTCATTCAATTTAGATTGTTTTTGAGTTATTATATCTTCTCTTCCTCTTATTTATTTTCAAAAAGCATTCCTCTCTCCTTACATTCTCATAATTTCATGATCTCTTCCCATGTAGGCTCTACAAGTGAAGGTGTATTCTAATCATCTATTGAATCTCCAATGGAAAGTATGAAACCCTCAAATTATTAAGGAGTTAAGTAAAGATATTTTTTCCCTCGCATGAAGTATCTAAAAAATTTATTTCCTCCTCATCCAGAGTTGGCTTCATTTAAGCATCATTGATTTTTAATGGCATTTATTGTTTTGTCTTAGGTTTGTGGGAAGTTTTACACCAATAAGAGTTTTTTTGGGAAGATTATGGGTTTAGATGGGGTCTATTAGTCCTTCTTCCTCATCCACATCTTCAAGATCAAAAAATGCCTCTTCCCCTTCATTATTTAGATCTAAATTATCATCCTCAAGATTTCACACCTCAAGGGGTTGACCATCACTTGGAAATTTAGGAATAATTTGTTCAAGTTTAGCCTTTTTTTATTTCTTCCTCCTTAGTTTAAAAGTGATCTTACAAGGTGAATGAATGTGTAGACACCAAAATTGGGTCACACTCCCCTTGACCCCTCATTAAATAATCAACTTGAACACACTCACCTAAACATGGCCCCTTACACCCCACACTAATATTAATTTAATTCATTAAATTAAATTAATCCATTTCCTCACAATATTTATTATTTAATTATCATAATTAAGATAATTCCCACCCCACCACCTCACTTAGACACCTCACCTATCCACCTAGCCCTAAATTTATTCTTATTATGTTGCCATAACTAACTAAGACCTAACTAAACCCTAAAAATCAATGCCAACATCCCCTCTAACCACATTCCCGCGTAAGAAAACGTAACTCTCGCTCTTTCCTGGATGAATAAAGAGATCGGGTGGAAATCATTGCCATGATCTCCTATTTTTAGTAAACCTAAGGAATCTCACCTTAAATGATGTCGGTCACCCCTGAACGGAACCATCGTCAATTAACTTTTATTCCCTTTAGTAACCTTATTTGGAGGTTCACATATTCTGAGAGAAAAAAGGAGACCAGAGCTTCATGTAAGTGAAACAAGCATCCTTTTACGCATTCATACATTGAGAGCCATCACCAAGATCAATCATAGAGCCATTGCATTCACAGGAGCACTCTGAGAAATCACCGCAACAGGAACATACATGTATTTTCAATCAACCACCTCCACCACTCATCCATCAGATCATTAACACGATAAGTATGGCTCTAACCAGTATGGTTTATTTCAGTTAGTAATCTTTATTACTCCTGTTATTAATCTATTCTTTGCATGCTTATTGCTTCATCACCCACTTACCTGTGAACTCAAAATCCCTTCACCCATATCACCAAATCACCTATCTTCACCTATTGTATACTTCTGAGCATACCTAAGATCTCTACAAACCTCCCCATTCACTCTCCCAAACTTTATTTGACCTCAGATCACCCCTGTCATTTAATCTATTTGAGTTTCTCTCACCTCAACCATACCGATGCCGGTTATCCACAACCGTCATCAGTCCTACCTACACTGGCATCGGTCACATTTAGCGACATTAGTCTCTATGTTTTACACCTTGACCAAGAACAGACCCAACAATCACCCTACCAGTTGACCTAAATAACCCAGAATCAGACCCTGACCAGCCCCAGAACCTTGATAGACACCTCACCTCTCAGATCCAACTATAGCCTAGCCTGTTGTGATTGGATTTGCTTATTGTACTTGAATGAGATACCTAAATCATATCAACTACAGTAGGAATTTGTTTATTTCTCACATTAACTTGTTTTAAATAGTGGATTGACAGCCATCTAGGAAGTATCACACTTCCCAAAACTAGCATATGCTAGGCAGTCCACTGTCATATATCATTTAACTATATTTTGTGGTCTTTTTGTCTATTACAGGTAGTTCCTCCTAGCCAAAAAGAAGCTCTCACATTCAGTTGTGGATCAAGAATTCAGAATTCACACAACCATCAACCAACCAACATTTAACAGGTATTCCTCCTTGGCCCTTACCCTTATCTGTTTCGTCATTTCAAAAAGGTAAAGAAAACGGTGAAACATTTTGGCACACCCGGTGGGACCCATCAGGGGTTCTTTTGCATTTATTCATTCCTAGGTGAAATTTGTGTGTTTCTTTCCCTTTGAAAAGCTTCCACATTAATTTTCTTCTTTTGGAATCATTCTCCTTATTTCTATTGTCTAAAAACAATCATGTTTTTGGTGCTTTAAAAGAACACACCTTCCTTTCTTTTGCATTGCATTAGTGAAAGAACATCCCTCTTCCTATTTATATCTTGCTACATCAAATATTTCACTTTGATTTGGGTTTAAAACACTTGCATTTCATTCTAATTTGTTGCATTATTAGCTCACATTAAAACTGAGGGAAACCTATATGCTAAAAGTCATGCCCAGCTGATGGTTGACACAAAGAATTGTAGAAAGTGCATTTTTCTCTCTCTCTGTGTCTTCCCAAAATTGCACAAAATCAAATATACACATCTTTCTTAAACAACATCTTACCCGGGAAAAATTTTCAGTGATCACATGATCTGGTTGGTAGGTACTCCCCAACTCGTTGTCGAGTCATCATCTTAGAGGACGGCCTGCCCCTACCATAACATACCTGAAACCTCTCCTTTTAGATATCCTTCTTTGTAGGATGCCTTCCCAACCAAAAATTGTGTTCTAAATACACATAGTCAATCCTAAATAGCATAAGCTAAACAAACATAAGAAAATCATTGTTAGGATCGTGTTTTTTCTTAGCATTCTTCTTGACTTGTGTTTTGAGGTGTGAGACTACGAATCTCCATTTTTCTTCTTCCTTGCACACTCCACCATCATAGTTGGAGTATTCTAACTTTTTCTGAGTGTGTCAGGGCCCCATCTCCTCATTCTCAGGCTTCTGAGTTTGATTCTTCACTTAATTTAATTCACAAAACCAATTTTCTTCATTTCTTTCTAATTTCATAGTCACCAATGTTGGTCTAGCAACCATCGATGGTTAAACCCTAACCAGTTTCAGCTTCTGGATTTCTAGTTACTTTACCTAGAATAGCTTTAATCACTATTTCCATATTGCTCCTCTATTGATACTTACTATCATACATAGTTTCCCCAGTACAAATTCAACATTCCTACTTCATTCTTTGCGACTCGTTTTCTTACACAGTGACCGGTATCGGTTTCAACAACTGTCATTAGTTTCCCTCAACCAGTCACCGGTCAGCTTGACTATCATCGGTTTTCCCTCAACCATCACCGGTCAACCTAACCGTCATCGATTGTCTATGTTTGATTTTCAAAATCTATACATTGACTAGATTCATCTCCCAGACCCCATTATTCTTTGTTTTCATTATTATTATTTTTCATTTACATAGTACAGTCTTACTAGGTCAACAGTTGTTCACATGGTGCTGACTCGCAGCTAGACTAACACCCTCATATTCCACACTAGTCATCAACCACTCCCACCTAGTCCCTCACTACCTTCCATCCTATCACCCATGGATCCAACCTTACCTACCACCATTACTACAAGCGACGAAGATTTTGGATGACTCCTTGATTAGAGTCCCGCAGCCTTATAGTTCTACCTTTCCCACTCTTCCACCCAAGACTCCTCTGGTCATTTGATATACAGCATGTCTGTATCAATTTCGCCTGCCCTTATTCCTACTGCTGTATCAGCCCCTAATAATATGGCGTTACCCTCACCTTCTTCACCCCTGGTAGTTTCACAGCTAGGACCCATACCCGCCATGACTGTTGCATCTGTAGTTTCCCTCATGCTTGTCGTATCTATTGTCCCCTCTTCAACCACCCAGACCATAGCACAATCTACACCCATTGTCTCACAAATACCCATTACAACACAACCACCCATGGTGTTGGTGACCCCTACTCCATTCCATAATCTTGTCCTCTCCATCCCACAAACACTACCTTCAATCGCTACCAGAGTCACAATGACCATCCCACCTACATACACCTACTATCAACAACCCCCTATCTCATATTTCACCCATTCTAGATATGTGCCTTCTATGTCAGTTCCTTATTCTCAACCTCCCTATCAGGTTTAGTATCCACCTCCTTATGCCATGGGAGGTGTCCCCCGATCACAACCTACTAATGACCTCATCAAGTTGATGATGGAAAAGATGCAGACACTAGAAGCATCAATTTCTAGCTCGTGCAATTCCCTCACCTATGATGAAATTTGTAATGAGCCTATTCACCTATCCATTCTCATTCGACCATACCCTGTACATTGGGAGATGCCAAAATTCAACCACTTCAATAGCAAAGAAGATCCACAACAACATTTTCTGTCCTTTAAACATGGGTGTTACCTAATTTCCCACGATGATGCTTTACTTTTGAGGACTTTCCCAATGTCCCTAACAGGACCTGTGTTAGACTGGTACAGCGGACTACCAAGACACTCCATTTACTCATTCAATCAAATATCCCAAGCTTTCCTAGATCACTTCTCCATCAACATTTTTAAGAACATTACCATGACTGATCTTTATTCCACACGACAAAATGACGATGAGTCTATCACTAAATTTTTCACTTGCTGGCGCAGCCTCATTAACATCTCACATTCCAATTACCTCAAACCAAGCTTATATAACTATTTACTTAGGCATGTGCTAGACACATCTCACCAACCCTACAAGTGCAAACCTTTCACACTTTCGAAGAGGCATTCACCATGGCACAGAAATTGGAAATTTGTGCTATCAAAGAAAAGAAGATTCAACTTCATAACAAGAACATCAAGTTCAAATCAAATGATGCTTCTTCACCTTCGAAACCCCAAAACACCTATTCAAATCCCAAAGGGTCTGATAATGTTGTAGTTCTCAAAGCTGGTCCCCCACATCAATCAAACCTAGCCAAACCCCCTTCTAATCTCTCTCCTGTCCAAGCTTTCCAGTTTAGACGAGAACAATGAAAGTACACTTCCCTAGGAGAATCTTATTCTTCCGTTTTGGAAAAGCTTGTTAAAGCTGGTGTCATTACCCTTCCACCTATAAAACCACATACTGGTTTTGACCCTGAGTGACCCATGCCCACGTGGTATAAGGAACACAAATTTTGTAACTATCATCGTGTCAAAGGTCACAGTGACAATAATTACATCACCCTCAAGAATATCATCCAAGAAATGATAGACAACTGAAGATCTAGTCTTGGATAGCCTGAATGCACCTGCTAACCAAAACCTGCACATCTTCAAGAAGCCATTCCCTAATCATGCCCCATCTTCCAACCAAGCTGGTGATACCTCAAACAATGATAGCAATGTCCACGAGGTACACACTATTTTCAATGATATACCAGTTGCTTCTCAATTGCCTCATGTTCCTTCCATAGATGAAATCTTAGCCCACACTCCCCTACCTGCACCAGAATCTATTTCATCTACTCCTCTACCCACAGAGGAACCCCCTTCATGTTCCCCTTCACTAGTGGATGAGCCTATAATCAACATGCCGCCTTTGACCCCTCAAAATTCCTAGCAGTTGTCAGTGGAACCTCTCCTACTCATAGAAGATGCATGTTCACCACCTACACCAACATAAGGAGAGCCTACTTTGGCTGGCCCATCCTCTCCTCTACCCATGGAGGATACTATAGAAGTACCACCTCCTGTAGATGACCATTCACCATTAGACCTTTAAGATCCCATTGATATTCTTTCGGCTCTCTTACCCACAGAGTCCAAGGCTAGCCATTTCCCTGTATCTCAAACACATTTTATGGGGATTTCAACTCATTCCATGTCAGATCCACTTACAACAATACCATTCTCACGTTTGGCCAGTCACTTAGACCATGTCGATAGAGCCTTGCTTTGGGGGCATCTTCTACTTCTTGTTTCAACACAAATGCAGCTATCACTCACTGACACCTCCACTATCTATCCAAAAGTGTTTCGAGCAACCAAACCAAACACAACCACAACTATTGCAATACCTTCCATGACACCACTCATGGCCCAACTCACACCTCTACCCATATTCCAACATGCATCTACACCCAAACCCATGCCTATATCATCTCCCTTGCCTAAACCTATCACTACCTTAGGGGTCATACCAATAGCTAGCCTTACTCACCCACCCATCAAATTAGATTTAGCTACATCTTCCAAAACTAACACCAAACTTAACCCAGCCCCTAAAAAGAAGATCCAATATCCTAGATCTCGTACCCCAACCTCATCAACCACACCCTTATCACCTTCACCCCTTCCATCCATCCTAGGACCTCATCCCTCGACCCTAGCCAAGAAACCCCCATCCACTAGTAATCCAAGAACGTAGCAATGCATTTCCCCATCACAGACCTCTAGTATACCCAAGCAACCCACACAACCTCCTCCCTCACCTGTAACCTTCTTACCACCCATACCTCCAATACCATCAATAACTTCTTCACTACCCATGACACTTCCTTCTCTTTCACTCACGCTTCCTTCCCAACCCACACCACCTACCTCCACAACACCTCGGTTACCCCCATGGGTAACCCGCCCTCTTCCACCATCCACTTTTCCCTCCACATCTCGTGTGCCCGTATCACCTTTACCCAAGAAGATGTAACCTAAAGCCAAAAATCCACTACCCTCTAATAAGGTAGTTAAACCAACCACACCTTCTATTTCCAGTTCATCTACCATGCCCCTACCCAAGCAAATACGACCAACACCTAAGACCACACCACACACCAAACTAGTAGCCCAACCTACTCCCCCTCTTGTAAAGACTCTTCCTCCACAGTTAGCTGCACCTGTACCCAAACCCACATTCACCTCCCATTGTGATCCATTAGTAAGATCCTATGCTAAAATCCTAACCAACCTCCTTGAAACTTTTGTCATCACATTACCACCTCTTAGACCTTATGACCCACTCAAACCCAAACCAAAAGGGTTTGACGAAACCAAAATTTGTGCCTACCATCATGTGCCAGGACATGATGTAGAGAACTGTAAGGCTTTGAAAACCACTCTTGTCCAATTGTGTCCTCCTAAAGAAAACTTTGACGATGATGATCTTCTTGATGAGGACCCCATTTCACCTTTACCAATTTCCACAGATCTTCCCTCATTACCTACTTAGTGACCAAAATCTCCACCCCCACAACTCTTAGATCCATCCCCAAGATTTGAAATTAACATGGTTTGCATAAGAGAGTTGGCCAAACCACCACCCAAATGCCAATGCACCCTACTCATCTCATAAGGCTCATATCCACCACTAGGGTTTTGTCCCTCTTTCTGCTATACCTTCCATGACACACCCTCTTCATCCACCTCCCCTCAGATTAACATGATCAACATTGCCACTCTTTGCTCAGAAAGACAAGGGCAAGGAGAAAGCAAGTGGCCCATCAACCAACCTGGTACCAAACATACCATCTGTACCCACACCCAAATTCATCATTTGAGGTCCTACATATCCCATTTCCGATGGGGTCACACATCGCACAATGCTAAAACAACTACACCAATCCCCCCTCAAAATGTCTTTATATGACCTCATCCAAACCTCAGAGTCACATCGTCAAGCCCTCATGGAGGTCCTTCAATCTATTAAAGTCTTACCAAATGACCCCACACCCATAGCCTCCATCATTACCCCTCACCACGTGGCCTCTCTCACTAGGTCTTCACCTTCCTCTACACCTCCACCCACTCACCAAGTGGCCACCCTCAGCTTTGCAGATGAAGAGATCACTCCCTTCTAGTCTGATGACCCTGACCCTGCTCTTTTCATCTCTATCTTTATCAATAATATATGCATACGACGCGTGTTATGATCGATGGTGGTGCTAGCATTAACATCATCTCCTCCCATGCATACGACCAAATGCAAATACCTGCCCATTGCATGCATGGTAACCCCGTTATGTTGTGTTCCTTCAATGATGCACCATGACCTCTACACTAGGTACCGTTGTTCTCCATGTCCACGTAGGCCCCCACACCATCCCAGAAATTTTCTATGTCCTAGAAGGGGAGTTCCAGTATAACTTGCTTGCTTGGCCGACCTTGGATCCATGCTATGGGTTGTGTCCCTTCGACGTTACATCGATGCCTCAAATTTGAACACGAGGGACATAATTACACCATCCCTACCGACCCCTCACCTTTCAAGACCTGTAACATGCTATATCAACCCAATGATGTACTTATACTGGTCAAGGCATCCACCACCACAACCACTTCACCTCCACCCATGAATCCACCAAAATTGCCACTACTTCTGTTGCATCTAACCTCGCTATCCCTACTACAGCTGTAGCCTCTACCACTAGCACCCATGTTTCCCCTTCATCTAGCAAGCCATCTATACCTACTACCCACATACCAACTACTGATCCCTTAGAAGGTGTTTTTCAATGCCTCACTCTGGGGGAATACTACCTATACAATATTGATACCTTCCTCACCCCACAAGAGTATGGGAATCTACGTCAACACCCCAGTTATGACATTCACATTGGTGATGTTTTCCCTTATGGCCCTCCCCACCTTCGCACCAATCTAACGTATGGGGGACTTGATATGGCCACCTATAAACCCAAACCTCCATCCCAAACCCAACCATTTTCCTTTGACCTACACTCCCTCACTAACCACCGTTTCACTCACACTTTCCTCCACCGGTGCGCATGGAAAGGATTTGGCTTTGGTTTTTATGAACAAGGCCACCACACTGTCATCTCCTGTACCTCTCATAAACACAATGACCATAGTGGCATTGGTTTTGATGCTCCATCTTCTAAGAAGGTTCGCATCGACCTTATTCAGGAAAATAAATCTTCCCCCTCTCATTCACCCACATTACCATCCTCACCCATGGAGTCCATAGATCATGAATCTATACCTCTTAAAAAAATTCATAAACACCATTTCCCTGGGACCACTGACCTATCAATGTGATGGCGAGGCTCCCTCTTCTCTCCCATTCCTATATCCTGACATGATTGATGATGATACACCTTCAATTAACGTCATTCAATGTCAGGATGATGAGTCCATCCTCACCTACCTTGGTGCAGAAGACTCTTATGTCGTTACCCTCTGAGATGAAAACCATGTTGAATGAATCAACCATCGAAATCAACATTAATACTTAGGATGACCCACACATCCTAAAGATCAGCCAATCTTTAGACGCTACTGAACAGGAAGCCTTCACCTCTTTCCTTCAGGACCATAGCAATGCATTTTCTTGGTCCTATGTTGATATGCCTGGTATCAATCCTAAAATCATGGTTCACAATATCGTAACCATTCCTGATGCCAAACCTATCAAACAAAAGCTATGGAAAATGCATCCTCACATTGCTCTTCTGGTCAAAGAAGAGCTTCAATTCCTTCTCTCGGTTTCCTTCATTCTACCCATTGATTATCCCCAATGGATTTCTAACATTGTTCCTGTCATGAAAGTGACAGGGGGACTCCGCATTTGCATGGATTTCCATGACCTCAACCTCACCTATCCCAAAGATGATTTCCCACTACCAGGCATTGACCAACTAGTTGATCTCACTACTGGCCATGAAATGTTATCACTCATGGATGGTTTCTTGGGCTACAATCAAATATTACTAGCTCCCGAGGATCAACACAAGACTACCTTCATCACCCCTTGGGGGACTTTCTGCTATCGAGTCATGCCCTTTGGTCTCAAAAATGTTGGTGCTACATATCAGCGGGCCATGACTTACATCTTCCATGACATCATGCATCACATATTGGAGGATTATGTAGATGATCTACTTGCCAAATCCAAGCATCGAACCAAACACCTACCCATTCTTAAATTCATCTTTGACCACCTCATCAAATATTGTGTTCGTCTTCAACCAAAAAAAAATGCATCTTTGTGGTACTTTCCAGGAAACTCCTAGGTTTCATCATTTCTTTGCATGGCATAGAAGTTGATCCTACTAAAGTCAAGGCTATCCTTGAAATTCTTCCACCCACTAATCTCCTTCAACTTCATAGCCTACAAGGAAAATTGCAATCAATTCATTATTTTATCTCCCAGCTTTCTGACCGCTGTCAACCATTCCATCATCTTCTCAAGAAATATGTTTCATTCAAATGGGATGATGACTACCATAAATCCTTTGAAGCCTTGAAATAATACCTACTTCAACCACTAGTGCTCATTCCTCCTAAGGATGACCATCCCTTCTACCTATATATTTCCGCCACTAACCATTCTCTAGGTGCCATGCTCACTCATCGCGACGACCAACACCGAGAGTAAGCGGTTTATTACATAATCCGTACCCTTCTTGACTATGAAACTAGATATACCCATGCCAAAAACTTTTCCTAGCCTTAGTTTTTGTCGCCACCAAACTCTGCCATTACCTACTCAACCACAAAACCTTCTTCATTACTAATACTGACCCATTACACTACATGTATGCCAAACCTTATCAAAATCAACGTGCCACATGTTGGCTTATGCTTCTGGCTGACCTTGACCTTGAATTCATCCATCAAAATTCCATCAAAGGCCAAACTATCGCTGACCAATTAGCCAACACACCCATTTCTGGGGATCAACCCTCTAACTTTGACTTTCCAGATGATTCTATTGCTACCCTTTCCCTGGACAAACCCACTTACCAAATGACACTCTTCTTCGATGGCTCCAAGTGTTAGCGTGGGGTGGGGCTGGTGTTATCCTCATTCCACTTGATGGTGAACCTATGCCTTTGTCTTTCAAACTTGATTTTGATTGTACAAATAATATTGCTGAATACGAAGCACTCGTATTGGGTCTCCAGGCTGCTTATGCCTTAGATGTTAATTCAATCAACATCTTTGGTGATTCTCAGTTGGTCATAAACCAAGTCAATGGTATATACCAGTGTCATAATGAGATACTTCAAAAGTATAAGCATCATGTGGACATACTTTTGACCACCTTTGACCGTTATGCACTTCAAACCACCCCATGTTCTACCAATAAATTTTCAGATACCATGGCCTGCTTGGCTTCTCAGATACCTGCTTTGACTGCTGACTCTAAAATATTTGTCACCATACAAAGACTACAATCACCCTCTTATTTTCCTCGTGAAGTCTACTCTATCAAAACCGCTGCTCCTAACCCAAGTGACCTTTGGTATAAGCAATATGTAGACTATCTTTCCCTTTCCATTTTACCCACCGATCTCACTCATAATGGAAAACGTGCCTTTCTTAAAAGTGTCTACCATTATGTCATCATGGGTGGTCTTCTGTACAAACACGGTTTCGACAGCATTCTCTTGCGATGCCTTACTAGTTCTGAAATTCCTTACACCATTAAGGAAGTCCATGATGGAATTTGTGGAGGCCACTTTAGTGGTCTCACTGTCACAAAATGCATTCTTCACCTAGGCTATTACTGGCCAACCCTGAACCATGACTATTGTGATTATGTCAAATGCTGCATAAAATTCCAGCAACATGCTAATCTCCATCACACCCCTAGTCATGCCTTACAGGTTGTGCGAGACCTTTGGCCTTTCTCTCAATGGGGTTTGGATCTTTTCGGTGAGATCAACCCCCATTCTTCACAATGCCACCAATGGATCATAACCGCTACTGAATATTACACTAAATGGGTAGAATCCATTCCCCTCATTTCCACCAAAGCTGAGAAAATATGTGAATTCATCAACCATCACATCATCTGTCACTTTGGTGTCCCTCACCACATTATCACAGATAATGGAAAATAATTCAAAAACAAAACCCTACACAAACTATGTGATGCTTTTGGCATCCAACTCAGTTTCTCATCACCTTATTACCCACAAACCAATGGTCAAGCTGAATCAACCAATAAAACCTTGAAAAAAATTCTTATGAAGGTGGTCAATGATACTGGGAAGGATTGGCATATGCACATTCCTTTTCCTTGTGGGCTTACCACACTAGTATTCATACTTCGACTGCTGCCACCCCCTTTTCTCTGGTCTATGGTACTGAGGCTGTCTTACCTCTCAAAGTCTAGATTCCATCCCTCTGCATCTCACTACAAGACATGCTCAACGACGATGACTTTCTCCAAGATCATTTGGTGCAACTTGAATTATTATATGAATGTCGTCTCAATGCTCTTGACCATCTCCAAATCTACCAAAAACATATCAAACGTGCCTATGAAAAACATGTTCACAAATGAACCTTTCAAGTCGGTGACCTCATCTTGAAGGAAAATCAACATGTAACCAAAGAGGAGAAAAGTAAATGGGGAAAATTTTCTCCTAATTGGCTTGGACCCTATATCATCACCCATGCCTATGGATCAGGTGCTTATCATTTGTCTTCACTCAAAGGTAAACCCAAACCTGAGCCCCTTAATGCCTTGCATCTTCAACCATTTTATTGTTGATATCAAGTCCTATATCACTTTTTGTCAATTGATCGCTCGTCCCTTGAGCATTTTTCACCTTCCATTATTACCCATTTTGAGGATCCTCGACTAAACAAGAATCATGTGATTACCCATCACCTTTTAGCCTTGTCTTCAATATGAGTACCATGACTCTACTCATAGCATGATTCTCATGGATACTTTTCATCTTCTTCAAGATGGAATCCCATGGTCATTCATCACTCAAAACCACCTATTTCATAGTTAATCCTTTGTGTACTACGATCTTGTCTTCTAAATTAGGAACCTAATCATCCTCTATAATCTTGTCCATGACTTAAACATCTAAAAATAAAAAGGGATATAACTCCTTGAGTCAAACTTCCAGCAAAAGATGAATCCCTCAAAAGGGACATCTCTTCTCCATATTCTACCACTATCAATAGACTGCTCCCTCGAAGGACAGCTATATACGGTCATTACAAAAATATAATAAATATTCAGAAGCTTCCCGCATCGATCAACTTCACGAAGACCTCAAGGAGATAATATATTCATCCCATATAGACTTCCCGCATCGATCAGTCTATTAAAAACAAAAAAATCAAGAAAAATATGAAATTTTTGTCATGGACTTGCCTATTTTGGATTTTGGGTTTCTTGTTCCGAAATACATGTCATCGTACACTAAGTTACGCTAAACCTCTCATTCTCACCTCCTTGTCTTTTTCACCTAAATTCCTCGTTACTCAAGGGACTTGCCGCAAATGTGACATTTCGTGATCATGTGACTTTTCTTCACCCTTAAAATAATCCATTATGCAAGGCCTGTAGGGTCTTATGTTCATAAGCCCATCTAGGGTATGGTAGACTCATCAGGGTTCTTATCAATTAAGCAACTCTTTTACCACCTCTTACCATTCACCTTCCTCATTACCTATTGATTATCCTATACAGGACCAGATCCTCGACACATGTATTTAAAAATCAATCAACCATACCTACAACCTAAACTCAATCATGCCTATGACCTACATCACCCATGCCTAACACCTATTAGACCATTCCGCTATTTCACCCTAATCTTCCCTAGCTTATGGGAGAACTACATCGGCCTGAGGTTCCTTTCACTGGGACTATGTAGGCAACACTCTGAGGGCATGGGGCCCTTAGAGGTTAGCTCGGCCACTCTCTACCCTAACCAATTCCCTTTGCCCATTTCCTATTCACATTATACCCTTGTTAGTTTCCTTTTATATCAATAATTGGAAATTAAACCAAACAAACAACAATTGCTTCACATCTTTATCATCATCACTCATACATTCATTTCATCTTGTCTACCATTTCTTTACCATTATCATGCATTTTCCTACAAAACATCTTAACATGATCCACATCATCATTAATTGCACAAATTCATGAATTAGAAACTCACCCATGCCTAAAACTTAAACTCAACCATACCTAAGTCAACCTAAACTCATCCATGCCTATGACCCTGACGCAATCCATGCTTATGACCTGACTTTCAATCCATACCTATGACCTAACTCAATCCATGCCTATGACCTGACTCCATCATGCTATAAATCATGACATGACTCCACCATATCTACACATGACCCTGAATCCATCATACTTAATTCACATAGTTTCCATCACATACACAAAATAAATAATGGAAATTAAAACAAGTACACCATCTCATAGTATAAATATCATCATACTATAAATCATGACGTCTATGCATACATACATATGTACATAGATACAAATGAATACAAAAAAAAATATAAAAACCCTCATGTACATCCTCACCATCTTCGGCACACAGGCTGGTATATCATCACAACAAATAAATAAACCCTAATGTAACCTCACGTATATTCGGCACAAGCTGGTATATGATCAAAATCAATCAACCCTCATATACATCAATCTCTAGGCTAGGCCGGTGTATATAAAACTAATAAAACAAATACATAAATATGGAGGTCCACATGGCTATCAATCATTATCATGGATATCCTCCATCTCTGTCTCGGCTCCTCCTACTCCTGTATGGCCTGCTAACATCTCACCACCCATCATGGGTCGTGGCTAGGTCCTGATTGGTTCATCACCTAGGACTGGCCTCCATGAACTAGTAGCCTCACCCTGACCCTATCTCGGGGCTCGCTGGCCCCCTATGCTCTCCACAATATGGGTGCACAACCTAGTCCTCTCACTCGAGGCCTGTTGTGCCCTGTACTCTCCATAGGATAGAAAATATATCCCTGTGCCGCCATCAAAATATCCTGATAATACCAAGCCTCACCTAGGGCATCCTATAATCTGGCTATAGGTACTGTCTATGGTGGCCCCATTGGCCTCTGACCCTTGTCCTATGTCCTATAAACCTATCCTGAAAGGACCCTCATCCCACTCCTACCTTTATCTGGGTCTGAAGAGTCACACCTTGTTCCATTGCAGTGGCCAACTAGCCCTACAAACCTGTAACATGTGCCTATAGGGTAGCCACCTGTATCCCATCACCATCACCACCCTATGCAGGTGCCTGTCCCTGTGCTATCTGGGCCTGTAAACTAGCCACCTGTGCCTGTAAAGTGGCCACCTGTGCCTCTGCACCTGTCAACTACCCCTGCACCATCCCTAGTTGTGTAATCAAGGTAGCCACCTACCCCTGTAGGGCATCCCTCTGAACAGTGATGGTGGCTAAATTTGGACTTGCCCGGCCTCAGTGGTATTTCTCGTAGGTGTACAACCCACCACTTTCTATATCTGTCAGTTACCCCGGCATCATCAATCTATTGGTCTCTCACCTACTCCTCCTACCCTATAGGTACTGTCAGCTGGGGTAGAGGCAACAACCTCTCCATGTCATCCCTCTTGTACTATGGGAAGGGTGGAGGTATATCCTGTGATAACTCGAACTGTCATCTAACCCTGTCTACGGGTATCATCTCATGCTCTCCAGCATGTCACCCCTCTATCCATCTGAGTAGCTGTAGCTCCATCAAGCTCTACTGTCCATCTACCCATATGATGGATAACCCACATAGGGCCTCCAAATGATGTCCATGCCAGAACAACCCCTCCAGTAAACTGCCTGTAGTAGGTGACATCATGAGTCACCATGTTCGCTTGATACTCTCCAATAATATGCACCCATCACCCTTAACCCACTCGAACAAAAATTGGCTTGAATGTATCAACCCGAGGCATACCAACTGGGCGCGCACACACACAATGTGCTCATATGCCCAACAATGAAGTAGGAAAGTGCAACATAAGCTGAACCTCCGTAGCTTCCCATATGCCCATAACTCCCTATATAGCTACACTAGGAATTCTGGCACCCATGCAAAATGGGTCTTGTCCACCACCATATCATGTAACACCCCATCAATGATCATGGGAATCTCCCACCCTCTGCATCTGGCAAGTGCAAAATAGCAGACTGCCTCCATCAGCAACACTACTAGCCTAGTCTCCTCTAGAAGAGCCATGTACATCTCCCCATAGCTCATGTTAGCACTATGAAACCTCATCTCCACTAACCCCTCGCCAAAGATTGTCAACATCAACTCCTCAGATGCCTTTAAGGAGATTGAATATACATGCATCCCCAATATTGGTAACCACAGGATCTTGTACACATCCTCCAGGGTGACTGTGATCTCACCCATCAGTAAATGGAATGTGTTGGTCTCCAAATCCCATCTGTTGATGAGGGTGACCATCAAAATAGTTACCAGGACTACATGTCAGTAGCATCTGACCCCAATCAGGCCAACCTCTACAACATGCCGCTAATCCTCAGTTGTCACACCTCCTCAAACTACCATGAGTAGGGGTGGCACCCTATCTCACATCCGCAGCTGGTCTCTCACCTGCATCCAACAAAACATCACATTAATACACCTTGATCATACCCACAATCACTCTTGACACTTCACCTACACCTATTACCCTCCCTCTTTTTCCCCTCACAACTTACCTTCTTATCACATATTCTATCTACCCACCCCAACCCTCACCCACTATTAATCATACCATACCTCTTTCAACCTCTTACCCATGCTCTATTTTTCATCACCACAATCCTTTTTTTTCCCACTATCTATCTCACCCAACCACCCTAGGGATCTTTTGGCCCCCTTTTCTCCACATGATGACTGGTACCCCGGTTACTCCTAACTGACCAGGGTCTATCCCAAACTGACATCGGTCACCTTATCTATGACTGGTACTTACTTGACACCACCGACGTCGTCCACCCCTTGATCGACACCAGTCACTGTTGTGCAGAAATTTACGACACCTAAAACCCCCTTTTTTCCTAAAACACTCCCTTCTTCTCACCCATTCCTACCTAACTCTACCCTCAACTCCTCCTCAGCCCTCATTCACCTAACCACACCTCTACCCATTCCTATTTTACCCAATGTTTCCTTCCCAAATTCAAATCCCCTTTTCACCCCAAAAAGCCTGTATTCCTTTCCCTAACCTATCTACCCAATCTACCTCCCAACCCAATGCAAGATATTGAATATTACCTCATCACATTACCATCTTTGTGGTGGCCACATTGGGCCACCGCACTAGTTTTCCACCTGATCCCTCTCTCACCTCTGCCATGTCCAATCACCAAATGTAATCCTCCTGACCTCCACCCAATCACAATCGATCCCCCTTGTGCTCGTGAACCCATCTACCTGGCTCCTCTAACCAATCGGATCTCTCCACCTCAGCAGGATATTGTCCCTCGTCTTTTCCTCCCAAAAAATCACAACTCATTCAGCGCTTTGTCATTTTCACAAAATCCAAACCGTACAAATGAATCTGTATTATACTAATTTTTTTCTTTTTATATACCCTTGTCCACCTGACCGACGGTGGTTATACCTAAATTGAAATCGGTCCTATACCTTAGCACACTGTGGTCAGTTATATCCAACTTGACATTGGTCCTCTGCCCTAATACACCGTGATCGGTTTATCTAGACTGTCACCAGTTTCGTATTACCAGCATCAATTACCTGTCATACTCTTTGCCTCTACCCTTTCCCCATTTCTGACCCCACTTAACCAACCTCAGCTGTCATTTGACCTTACCCACCCTTATTACAACCAACCTCCATGTCTACCTTACCTATAATTGTCCTTAATTGCATTTTTGGCACTTGTTATTTTACCCATACCTCGGCCCTACCCATGTCTGTGACCTAGCTACTTGGACCCGAAACATTTTTAGTAACTTGTGAACTCATGTGCTCGTTATACCTTGTGACATTGTTACCATGTTGTTTGACCTAATGACCTTACTTTACCTATTTCTAGTGACCATTTTTCTTGACCCAAGCTTTGGTGTACCGAAACATACCTAAACGTTCCTGCACCTGACCTATGAAGTGCTTTCGCACCATATCCTATACCTTGGATTCCAGAATCACCTCAACCTTGTTTGGATAAACCTAATCGACCTTAGACAATTTAGAGTGTGCATGTTCTTCAACCTGGTACTGTGCTACAATCTATACAGTGTGCGTGCATTTTACTGTTACTACCTTTGACCCTCGGCCCATTACCTAGATTACTTGATTGGACCTTTACCCGCTTACCCTCCATTCTCCCACTTTCATCTTCATCAAATTCACCTTTTATAAAACCACTCATTGATTCTATCTTCTACCACATTAGTTCCTAGTTTGAGGGGGATCACCTTCCCCCAAACATGGGGGCAACCACATCTTATTTTTGTCAGCATCGCTTACTAATACAAGCTATAAAAAAAAAAGGGGCAAAATGTAGACACCAAAATTGGGTCACACTCCCCTTGACCCCTCATTAAATAATCAATTTGAACACACAAACATAAACCACGACCCCTTGCACCCCACACTAATATTAATTTAATTAAGTAAATTAAATTAATCCATGTCCTCATAATATTTACTATTTAATTATCCTAATTAAGATAATTTCCACCCCACCACCTCACCTAGACACCTCACCTAGCCACCTCATCCTAAATATATTCTTAGTGTGTTGCCATAACTAACTAAGACCTAACTAAACCCTAAAAAATCAATACCTACATCCCCTCTAACCACATTCCCACATAAGAAAAGGTAACTCCTGTTCTCTACCTCGGATGAATAGAGAGATCTGGTGGAATTCATTGTCATGCTCTCCTATTTTTAGTAAACATAGGGAATCCCACCTTAACTGATGTCGGTCCACCCCCTAAACTGATGCCAGTCAACCCAGAACCATCGTCAGTTACCTTTTATTCCCTTTGGTAACCTTATTTTGAGGTTGGCACATTCTGAGAGAAAAAAAAGAGACCATAGCTGCATGCAAGTGAAACAAGCATCCTTTTACGCATCCAGACATCCAGATCCATCACCAGGATCAATCATAGAACCATTGCATTCATGGGAACACTCCAGGAAATCACCGCTACATGACCATACACATATTCTCTGATCAACCACCTCCACCACTCAGCCATCAGATCCTTAACATGGTAAGTATGGCCCTAACTAGTATGGTTTATTTCAGTTAGTAATCTTTATTACTCCTATTATTAATCTATTCTTTGCATGCTTATTGCTTCATCACCCACTTTCCTGTGAACTCAATTATCCCTTCACCCATATCACCAAATCACCTATCCTCACCTACTATATATTTCTAAGCATACCTAAGATCTGCTACAGACCTCCCCCATTCACTCTCCAAAACTTTATTTGACCCCAGATCACCCCTGTCCATTTAATCTATTTTGAGTTTCGTTTCACCTCAGACCATATCGACTGCTGGCTTATCCACAAACCCTCGTCGGTTCTACCTAAACTCGACATCAGTCACATTTAGCTGACATCAGTATCTGTGTTTTAAACTTTGATCAAGAAAAGACCCAATAATCACCCTACCAATTGACCTAAATAACCCAAAATTAGACCTTGACCAGCCCCATAACCTTGACAGACACCCCACCTCTTAGATCCAACTATAGCCTAGCCTGTTGTGATTGGATTTTCTTATTGTACTTGAATGGGATACCTAAATAATATAACCTATAGTAGGACTTTGTTTATTTCTCGCATTAACTTGTTTTAAATAGTGGATTGGCAGCCGTCTACGAAGTATCACACTTTCCAGAACTAGCATATGCTAGGTAGTCCACTGTCATATATCATTTAACTATCATTTGTGGTCTTGTTGTCTATTACAGGTAGTTCCTCCTAGCCAAAAGGAATCTCTCACATTTAGTTATGGATCAAGAAGTCAGAACTCGTGCAACAACCATTAACCAGCCAGAATTTAACAGGTATTCATCCTTGGCCCTTACCATTATCTGTTTTTTCATTTCGAAAAGGAAAAGAAAACAGTGAAACAAAATGATTGGGCATTAAGGATTTCTTAGATATTTATATTCATTTTTGAAATTTGTATTCTTAATCTATTTATTAAAACTTAGAGAACACCCCTTCTCCTTCATTTATCATATCTTATTATACCTTTGTCTAATCAGAAATGCATTCTGTAGGTATGTCAACAATTTTTTGTTTATTTTTTGTCTCTAACTGGTCATCCTTAGTGGCAAAAACTTCTTTCTTCTCATAACTAAGAACAAAAACCACATCTTCAACCATGGATTGATCACTATATCCATAAGGGATATCTTGAAATATTTGATTTATGGATTCATCATGAATTTCATATTCATTCCAATCTGAAATAATTACTTCTTGATTTTCAATGATGAGGCTTACTTTAGAAGACCATGGTACACTTGGAAGAGGTTAGCTACTACATATATCTTGATGAGGATTTTTCTTGACCTCAAAATTCTTCTCAAAAGCCCACTCCTTGGAATATTACAATATTTCTTGTTTGGTTTTTTTGTCCTTAGGTTGTTTTCCCCAAAAAATCACTTCATCATGCTCTAAAGGATGATTAGCCTCCTTATCCACTGCCACATATTCATATCTAGGCTTGTACAAGGTTTTCCAATGTGTTGACCAAGTGTATGGCCATTCAAATTATCGATTGGTCTATAAATAATTTTGATTTGAACATGGTTATTCATAAAGCTCTTGTGGATTGGGTGATACTTTTGGAGAGGGTGGAGAATGGTGGGATACTGCTAAAAATTTTCATGAGGATATAAGAAATGAAAATATACATACACCTTGGGTTAAGAAGGAACCAATATTTCAAGTTCTTTAGTAAGAGGCTCATAAGAATACAAGTTTGGACCCAAGAAATGAGGACAGGAATGAGTCCTAGGTGGATTTTATAAAGGTTTAAATGGTAGAGAAGGTATGTTATCCATTTTGGGAGGAATATCAACCTCAGGTGGATCCAAGAAATGGAAGGAGGTGTAGAATTTAGGATGATAGGATTGCAAGGATTCAAATTTATGATCTGAAAGACTAGATGAGTATAATAAAGGATTACCATATGGAAAGGGTTCCTCAAAAACTCATAGTTTAGTCTCTATTATTTCAACTAACTCTAAAATTTTATTTAGTTTCTGCCCATTGACTTGTATATTTTGATGAGGATTCTAACATTTTGGCAAATTGTCACCCCATGGAAAGTGTTCTCTAGGACCATGTTGTCTAGTTCTCACCTTTCCAATTATCTCTTGTGCTCTCCTCATGCTTCTCTCACATGCATACCCCTACTCTTGAAAACCACCAAAGTTATTAGGATACCCATGTACATCAGTATGACTTGATGCATATGCACATCCATCATGATAAGATTAATATATATGGTATTTTAGGGAAGCTTGGAGTGAGTAAAGATGGAGTGGGGTGATGTATATTTTATTACACATGAAGGTGAAATAAAGAATTCCAACAAGGGAATTAAATATCCATAAATTCATAACCTTGCGATAATATGGAATGGTATGGATGGAAATGGTGTAAAAATGAGAGAAATTAGTTTTTAAATCATTGGAATCATCATGTACTTGAGAATATGGTTCACGAATCAAATGAGATAAGAACACAGCAAAAATTTGCTCTAAGTTTTAAAATAATTCATCCTTGTCATGAAAATATTGAAATTACTTAACAATAATGTGTTGGTACTCATTTTGAACCAACACCTACAATTGGAGTGAACTGGTATTTTAAGACTTTTCTTCACATGGATTCAATAACACCAGAGATTTTTGGTGTCCAAAAATTGGCCCCTCCCAAAATTTTGAAACAACTTGTAAAATGGGCTTGGACATTATGTTGTAAGAAGGTCGTGGTACAAAAAGATAATAATTCATGGAGTGTAGAACTTATTGTTATGTGGGTTGTTTCCAAATATATAGAATAACATGAATTAGCTTGGGAATTAAGAAGGATTTTAGCATGGTTGGTTTTCACAGAATCAATTCAGTCGCATAAGATAAAACATGTTAGAGTACTATGGGTTTTGAACCCATGGGAGATTTGAAAACTCAACTAAGGAAATAATCTGTGAAGGAATAAAGTGGATAACTTTTTAGGTGAAATTGGTAAATTTATGAAAGATCTAATACTGCAAGGAGCTATTTTTTACAAAGGATTGAGAGTATGGATATGGAACAAAGTCGTGGCACAATGATTCAATGTTGTGCAGGTATTTTAGATGTTAGTATTCCACAGACTTAAAAAGACATAAGGTACCCAAGAATATGTCAAATAAGAAAAAAATTGCGGGTATTCAAGAGATTTGAAAGACCCGTGAGGAAAATAAAAATGCAAGGAAATTCATGGAATGAGCGATGGATCATTTTCACCTATAACTCTTGTTTTTGGTAACCAAATCATGCAAAATTGATCTTGTTGAAAATATAATTAATCTATCATCTAGAGGTATGTTCATTTAAGAGAAATGATAGCTAAATTGACAAAGAAAGTAATAAATAATATGTGTATACTAGGAACAAAATTGGGATTCTATAGACCCCCTAGCTTCAAATTCATATAACCTTTTTGTATACATATACAAAAAAGGGTGTTTTGTAACTAAATGCATTGTCAATTTATGATTACAAAATCCTCCACAAAGGTGGGGACACAATCTAACACCGTTTTCACCCTAAACTAAAATTATTTTTGGTCATGAGTTCTATAAACATATTGGACATATCTTATTAAACCATGAGTCATACCCTTTTCCATAAGCTCCTTGATACTTGATCTTGGGCCTTCCAAAATCTTGATCAAATCCAATGTTTTCATATAATAAGAGGCCCATTCAAAAATATTAAGCCTCTCTTGTGAGATATGCCATCAGTACCTTTCACTGAGTAACTTTTTTGGAAGTTGATGGATGGCCCATGTACATCAAATGACATAGAAAGAATTGGCTCAGATACACTAATCTGATCAATGGAAATACTGGCTTGGATGCACATGTACTAGATTGACATAGACCCCTTTTACATCTCTTCAATTGAGGTAAAAGACACTTCAAAAGCTTTCTTGGAAGTAGATTTCACAAAGATCTCTTTCAATATTGATGAGCCTTTGCTATATTTCTGGCTATTCTATAAAGGGAAATCAAGGATATGTTATCTTCAGGATTGTCATTAAGACACTACATGGACATCATCTAGGATTTATTCTCTCTTACCAATTCCTCAGATGAAGAATGTGGGAGATATACAAATGGTGTTATTGCCAAAAGTTGTCGCTGTAATGGATTTAAAACTTCTTTCATCTTCTTATGAACCACGAAGTCTTTTGGGAAAAACAATATGGTGGAAAACAAAAATTTGAACATAGGAGAAGAAGGGAGTCATTTTTATGAGATTCCTCATCAAATTTAGTTCAAAGTATGTGCAGGGAGTTAGTGGTTCTATAGGCTCCGTCTTGATCTTCAATTACTGAACAATATCTTTAAAAAATATCCTCTCACTTGAGCTAGAAAGATTGAAGATCGTGTACAAAGATTCTAAAGAAAGCTAGTTCAAATTTATTCCCAATTCCATTTCCACCATTTCTAGAAAATGGACAACACTAATTTTGTCTCAAGAAAATTCACTTTTAATACTCAAAGGAAGTTGCAAATTCATAAGAAATTATTGAAAAATTATAGGAGGATGAATCTTGGAGAGGTTTGCGTGAAATATCATGTCAGAATTGAATGTGAGGTCAATTTTGGATACTCACACAGATTTGGAAAAGAGAAAGGAAGAATTATGTCTAGTCAAAAAGTTGTTCTTTTAGCTTGATTAAAGGTTTTATGCAAGGGAAACATTAAATTCAAATGAATATCCATGGTTATTTCCCAAAGAAATTCATCTAAAAAAGACAAGTTTCAAATCAGTTTGAATAACAACATCAACGAACAAATGGTTTGTGAATGAGCACATGAGTGATTATGATGACAAGATAAGATAAGACAAAAGAGGATTGGATAACACAAATGGAATATCTTATACACGTACACATCTGTAACCAAAAATAAAATTAGGGTTGATGGATAATAGAAGAATATTTGTAGTTGAAATATTTTTTCTAAAGATGGAGTTCATTGTCCACACCTTCCAGTATTTCTCGCATATGATTTTAGGGAAGAAAATCGAAGAGGAAATCACATAACAAATATTGTATAAATATGAGGGTATTTCCTCATATGTTAAGATGAGGTTTCTAGTTTTTATACTTGAGATGTTCAAAGAATGTAATGTAACTTTGTATGTTTCCATTTTCTTATATGGAATATGCATATAAACTTTGAGTTTTTCAAAGTTTTTGTATCAAGGTGGCTACAACGTAAAACCATTGGAAAACATTGAGACAATCTTATTACATGTCCCCTTGTTACAGAAATTGAAAGTTTGAATGAAATACGTTTGTCTTATTATTATAGTGTTCTATCACGGATATTATATGTTGAAAAAATAATTAATGAGTTATAATTTTTACTGCAATTTTTTGTTTATTGCTTATGTATGTCATACACTAAATCAAATTTATGGTAAGTTGACATATATTTTGGTCACTAAATCAATTATTTCCTTGTAGATATTTACTCTTCAATATTTGAGGTGGTTATAAAACCATGTTGCAACCTACTAGTTAGATGGTGTTTGTTATCATCCTTTGAGTGTGTCTTTGGTGTATGATAATATAAGCAATAACTACTTCATTATAGCTCTTGCATAAGATCTTTTATGTTAAGTGTTTTTAATGATTGTCATGAAAATATTTGTCAGTAGTTGAGTATCAATCAATAAAAATCTTTTTGTTTAAGAAATTGTTACTACTTAATCACATGTTCTTTAATTTCTAGGATAATATGTATGTCATGGTAGTTGTTGATGCTTTATTATAAGAAATCAATCATCATTTACTCCACCTCTTTTACAAATCGAACCTACTATACTTTTCCCCACACCATCACACTTCCATCTAAAATATCCATTTACCACCATGTTGTTCCATTTCTAAGCATCATTGAAGACACTTCTTATCACCCATATTCCCATCAAAAAGTGATGCAAGGACAACTAGACTTTTTTGTCTCTAGTAACTTGTGTCTGATGCACAAAGTATATGTGACATTCTTGTGACACCTCTTGCGAGTGAATGTTATATTCATGGCCATACTTAGCTCATATTGACCTGTCATTTGACAAATCAAGAGGAATTCAGTGCAAGTTATCCTCCATCCATTCAAGTTCCCTAGTGGTTCCTCCCACCTTAGTTTAAGGCAAAACCAAAAGTAGCAAGATTATGACATCCCCTTTTTACATGCCTCTCAATCATCCCAAGATCTTGGTTATAAAGATAATGTCAAACATATTCCCAGCTGCAAACAACATGTATAATGCAGCATTTCATCCTCTAAGCCTTCCCATTCTCTAAAAGAAATTTCAGGCCTTGGGGGTGTAAAATTAGGATCCACCATAATTCACATAAAGTATACAATATAATACTTATTAAATGAGAACAATATATAAACAAAGTTTCCAAAAACAAAATCCCACTAGACATGCAAAAAACTATTGAATTTGAAATGCATGCATCCATGTAAAATCACCAATTTTGAAAGGACTTGGATATCTCATAAGCAAAATGGGAATTTCCCCAAGTTCTGGGACTCTTGGATCCTGGGGATAGACCTCCAAAGAATTTTGGATTCCTACACTAATCACCATAATGGTAATCAAGTTTATCTATTATAATCGATTGATTATAGGAGAAAAGTGGTGAGAGAAACATGAATTGAAATGTGTGTCAGCCATTGTGTCTTATTGTTATCATTGGCGTAAAACAAATTTATGGAAAAGGATGTTGAGGTGTCATGTGATTCTCCATGAGTTGTTAGTCAAGGTCAAACATGAAGGTTGATTGGTAGTGACCTGTTTTGGTGAAGTCCTATGGTGTTCTAGAGCATGGTTTGGTGTGCATGGTCATAATATGTGTCTTTATAAGGTGTTATAAGGATGGTATGATGTTGATAAATTTCCAATAATTATGTAATAGGTGTTCAAGTGTCTGCATTGAGTCATCATGGCCAATTCATGGGTTGTATATCTTGAGTCAAGTCATTCTAGGCCTATTACTAGACTTAGATCAATAAGTATGAGATAGAGATAGAAGTTTTGGAGTAGATCGATATATTTTAAGCATTTTCATATCATGGTGACATGTTATATATAGTTTATGATGATTTTAATGTCAGTTCTTATAGTTATGATGATGTTTCATGGTCCTTGGGAAGAAAGAACGTGAAGACAAGCTAAGTAAGCACAGGTAAATCACAACAGATAGAGAGTTTCATGTATATATAAGTATGGATGAGGCTTGGGTAAGTTATATGATGTTTTCATGATGCTTCATTCTAAGTTTCAGGTTAGTATGATGATATTTTCTCAAGATATGAGGATTTTACCAAAACTGGGTTTTCAAGAGTGTGTTTTAGAGCCAAGAGTTGACCTTATGATGCTTGTTGTAGACTGTGTGCTTTATATGGGGACCTAAGATATTTTTCAGAGATAATTATTTCATCTATGAATATTTTCCAAATAATGAGGTAGTTTTATTCTCACATTTTTATGAACGATCGTTAAGAATGTAAACATGTTTCAAACCCTCCCAAAACCTTAGGTTGAAAGAAACTTGGAGAAAAATGTTTGTCCTAATATAGAATTTATTTTTTTTCTAAAATTGATGATTTTATGTTTTATATGATTCCTCCAGATATCTCTAGGTATGATTTACACTTTTTTATAGTATGTGGGCCCCACTCAAAAATGCTTGTTTCTGGAAAGTTTCAATTTGTGAAAAACAAAATTCCCATTGAATGTATTGAGTAATTTACCACTTATTGAAGCATGGGAGTTTCAATACATGTCTATGATTATTTTAGATCATTTTTTAGGTTTTAAAATGCAAGTATGCCCTATTTATGAAGGTTGGTTTTTAGGCAATTTTAGTGCAGTTTTGAGCAGTATATTGTAAAAGCATTTTTGGAGGATCTACCAATGAATTTATGACTTGGTTTTAGATTTTCATTATCTTGGTTCCAATATATTTCCAATTATATATCACATTTTATTTTTTGTTAAGGTATGAGGAAGTTATGACCTGTTCTTTGAATGTCAATCTTGAGGGTGTTTAGCTCAGCATGGTTCTGAGAGGCTTCGTGAGGTTTTTTCATTGTTCTGAGATGTTTAATGTTTTATGGAGGTTTTTGAGTTCTTATATAACATTTATAATTGTGTTCCATTATTTTTTGACCTTAGAAGTAACTTTGAAGGTGTTTTGAGCTTGATTCCTCAAGACTAGTTTTTGAGTCTTGTTTGGCATATTGGAGGAGTTTCAAATATTGTCTTAGTTGGAGGCCTTCCACTATGAATTGGAAGATAAAGTGAGTTGTTATAGAAATTAGACTCAGATATATTTCCATTGATATATTTTTTTGTCTTGATGAGGTGTTTTGATAGGTGAACCAACTCTGTTTTGAAGACATAGCTTTGGGGTCTTAAATCCATTTTGGAGCAATTGTAGTGTTTGAGATGTTTGGAGGTATTCCATTATGATTTGGATGAAAATGTGTGTTTTTACAGAAAGAGAACTCAAAAAAAATTCCATTTATATATTATTGTATGTATTATGATGTGTTTTGCTATGTGATGTTGGTCATTCTTCATAACTGAATTTTTTGGCATTGAAGACCTAGTGGGGTTTGCTTGCTTCTTGGCATACTTCATGATGTTTGGAGTTGAAGTAGAGGTTCTTGGGATTTCTGATAGTTTTTGGATTACTTCCCTATGTTTTTTAATTCTTTTTTAGACTTGAAAAAAAAACTTAAGACATTGGAGGTGCTTGAACATTCGCTAGAGTTTGAAGTACTTTTTCTTGTGCTTGTTTGTGTATCTTGGAGCTTGTCGGTGTTGTCTTGACCCCTGTAATCTTACTTGGGTCATTATATGTGTTTTATATGATGTTATTGTTAAATTTTTGAGTTGGAGTGACTAACCTGAATGATCATGGCTGACCTAGGGGTGTTGTGAGCTTGAGTTATGTATATAATCAAGTGTAATGGTTCATTTTGAACTCGTTGTGAGAGTTGAGATAAGGAAGAAAAGTGTGACATAGAGGGGATTGAATAAGAGTGTTAAGGGGTCATGGATAGAGATTATAAGAGGAATGAATACCTGATAAATATATAGGATCATATGTGTAAGGGAATTTGGCATACTTATCCCATGAAGAAGAAGACTTGAGTGAGTTTGGAGAGAGCTTATTTGGATGAGTTTTGGTGTGTTTAGAGCTGAATTTGGATCAAAATAAATTGTGTGAGTAGCCTATTATATGTGATAATTCATTTTTAAAATCTCTTATGATGTTTAATATTCATAGGAATCCTTTTTTTGTAATATCAGCACATTTTTAGGGGTTGGTGCTCTTTGTGGGGTTGGTGCCTCCCTAAACAAATCTAGAAGGATGTGTAATATTCTTGCAAGTCCTTGATTTGTGTAATATAAGCTAAGGTTTTAGTGGGTTTTATTCCCCTTGAAATTTTCCCACTTATATCTTGTGTCATGTGTTTTCTCTTTTGATTCTTGCACTTGTTATTGTTTAATACACACCTAATAAGCTCATATGGTTCATGAATTATTAGATGAATGGTTTGAATGATGCATGTATATTATGGAAAATGAAATGAAATTTTTATAGGAATAATTCACCCCCCTCACTTCATTTTTCTTCCAATAATTGGTATCAAATATGGTCCTTGAGAATCAAGATTGAAAACTTGAATGAGATCTTCTTGAAGCACAAGTAACGGGTAAATCTTTTGATGTTAAAGTAGCCCTAAGAAAAAAGTATGATGTTACAGAGTCCTTGATTCATGGTTTACAATATCAGATCAATTGCACAAAGAAAGAGCATGGTCAAGACATCAAATATCTAGAATCACATGTCGAGAGAGTGACTAAATCCCTAAAGGACAAAGAAGAAGCTTGTTCCAGGTATGAAGAAAAGTTGAAAGCTCTAGAAAATCATATAAAATATGCATCTAGCATGATGAAGATGTATGAGAGGTTAGAAAAGAGTTCTGAATACCTTGATGGGATCTTGGAGATTCAAATATCTTGTAGTGATAAGACATACCTAGGTTTTAAAGGAAATTAAGAGGAGAATAATGAAGAAGATGGACCAAGCACTCAATTAGACATGAAGGTGACCAATAATGTTGGTTCAAGAAGGTCTAACCCTATTAGATAACTTAATGCAATTAGGTATGGCTCTTCATTTAGTGAATATTTCTATTCATGTATTGATTTTAGTCATAAATATATAGATTGCAAAATAAGATCTTATAGGAATGGTCTAAGTATTTTCAAAGGTGAATGTTACTCATGTTGTGAGTATGGTCATAAAGCTAAGGAATGTGGTTATAATCTAAGTGTATATGAGTAAAGAGGAAAGAAGAAAGGTATTGTGTGCTAAAATTTCCACAAATAGGGTCACATTGCAAGAAATTTCTATTAAGGTGAAACTTCTAGGTTCAACAGTAGGTTTCAAGCTCAAAATGGAATATTATTCAAGAGGGAAATCAGTCCCATTAATGATTCTAAGACTGTCATGTCAGATCCTAAGGTTAATAAGATGGTTGATCAAGAAAACGAGTTCAATAGAACTGATTCTCAGTCTAATATATAGAGTATGAGGGTTGAATATTCAAGGCATGATAAAAATGATGCTTCAAAGCCAGAGGTTCTCACCAGAAAGGCTAAACCAAATAATTTTTTCAAAGAGGGTCCTAGCTATATCAATATGGAAGACAAGTTCATTAATCCCAAATAAAATCAAGGAGGTATGTTTGCATTGGTTGAAGAATCAAGGTCTAAGGAAATTCATATGTTCCTGACAACTATCCATCCTCCTATACATAACAACTTGAGAAAACTGTGTATTTGGGATACCTCAAGAGTTATAAGGTATGAGCTCTGATCTATTCCTGAGATTTTTAGTCATGAGTCTTTGTTGATTGTTAATATGTCTAAGTTTGTGAGCATGATTAAAGTTTGTGTGTATGTCTGATCTATCAAGGTATGTTCTTGTTGTTTGTATTAGCTCCATGTAAATATTTCACAAATTTTAGTGTGATCTTTCCATCAACATAAGTTAAGTATTCTTGCTCAAGGTGTTCTTTCTTTCTATACTTGAAATTTTGTCTCAATATGTGGAGTCCAATATTGGGTGATTGTTAAGTTATGTCTAGAGTTGAATAAAATATGCTTTGGACTAAGTATGAGGTCAAGGATGTTTGAGGGTTTATTGAGTTTCTTAAAAATTTGGAAAAACTATGGAAAGGTAGCTTAATGTCATGTCCTTGCATAATTTTTTCAAGTTTGTTCTCTATCAAGTCCATTATGTCTTGGTATTACTAGTTTGTCAAGTATCTATTTTTTAGATATGAAGTACTATCAAACCTTCAAGTATGTTGACAAAGATGAAGGTATTTTGGTCTGTCAAGGTGTTTGAATTTGTGACTATACATCCTAAAGGGAGTGATCATGACAGAGGTCAAGAATTCACCTCTTGAGTTAAAGACATGTTGTAAGAGTGTAAAAGGTATATGGAAGTAATCAAGAAGATATGGTTTCATTAGAAGTATGAAATTGGTGTCTTAAATGCTTTTAAATTCAGATAAAGTTATGAAATCTTGAATTGGTTTTATAAAAGTGAATCCATGTGTGTTATATAAAGAATTCTTGAAAATCCTACATCCACATGAGCATGTGAAAAAGGATTTGTATCTTCAAAGTGATATGTATCCTTGAGCAAGTAAGATTCCAAATGGTTATATCTCATTCCTTCACAAGTGTTCCAAAGATGTGTGTTTGATTCAAAGTTAAATTAAACTTTGAATGTAAGAGGTTAAGGTAAATTTCATGAAGTGGGTGGATTGTTCTAAGAAGATCTGTAGGTTGCTAAACACACATCCTTGAGATGCTCTCTATAAATGAAGATTTGAAGTTCCTATATTTTTTTAACATGTACAAAAAATGTCAAGAATTCTGTAAGTGTGTAGCTTCAGTGGAAGTATATCCATGAAATGAAGATGTTTTGATCTATTAATAAGTCTTGGTGCTAAGGTATGTGTGAATTTGTACTAAGTATTATTGAAGCATTAAAATATGGTCTTGAGAATGCGATTTTGATTTTTAAGGTCCATAAGTTTGAAACAATGCTCTTGAGAGTGAATCATAACAAGGAGAGAAACTATAGGTATGTGTGAGTTTGAATATTACCATGAGAAGGTCTGATTCATTTTTTGAGGAGTATCAAGTGTGTGTGTTCTAAGCAAGATAAGTAGAGTATCCTAATTCATTTTCTCAAATACATGTTAGAAATGTATTTGGTGTAACTCTGCATTATAAAGGTTGTCTTAAGACTATAACAGTGATGGATTTCCTAGAGGTCTAAGATAGTAATGTTAAGCATGATAAGTTGAAATCATGGAGTGTGAATTTCAAGATCTAAAAGAGATTGTATAAGGATTGTGGTGAGGTATTTAATATAAAGGCAAGGCATCATGTTGAAAGTTTCTCATGTGTTGGAAATGCTCAAGGTAAGACTGAGGTTGAATTGAAATGAAAGAGTGATAAAGGTATGTGTAGGTATAGAGGTTTGTTACTATGTGACTTGGTTTGTGATCCTCATAAGATTTGAAGAAAGGTTTGTATGGTATTGGTATGCAGTATATAGATTGAGTACTCTTGAATTATTGAAGGTATACTCTATAAAGATGTTGACCCTAAAAGGCATGCTCAGTAATGAATGGTGTTGAATGTCAAACTCATAACTAGCATAAATGTAAAAAAATTTGGTGAGCTCCATAGATGTATGTGGACATGTTAATTATGTCTTATATCATCATACATGTGCTAAGGAGTATCTAGTATGATCACACATCATGGAATATGTATGGAAATGATTTATCAAGACAGTAATGTTCATGTGAACACTTAGAACTTGAAGATTGCATCATCTCTGTGTGGAGATTGAGGTAAAGCATTGACATGGTTTTACAATTTCATTGACCTAATTTTAAGGTGATGACAAGGTCTCAAATGTGTTTACCTATTAAATACATGAGCTAATTATTGTAGGGAGTTCGAAAACATGATTTTGGGTATACATATTGTGTCATTCCTTGAAAAGTAAAGTATTTCTTGATGTTGAGAAAGTTTGTGCTGTAAGAAAAAATCTCTACTATACTCGTACTATTACAATATAGTCATGATGATCATAATGTTTCTAATGGTGCATGTGGTTAAAGGGGATCATGAATGTTCTCTATCCCTGGAAGGTGAACTAGGAATGTTGCAGGACTTATGTTGTTATTCATTTTTCATCTTGGCAAAGTAGTGTAGGTGGTTATTATGCACTAAAATGGTGGGATACATGTTTGATAAGTCTTCTTAGAGTAGGGGGAGTTGATATTCATGTTAAAAATACTAGTATAGAAGAACTATTGTGTTTTTGCTAGCACAATTACCTGGGGAGTTAGCTATATGACTAAACAAGTTGGTTTGCATACTAACAAGGCTAAGAACACTGAAGAAATGATTTAGGATTGTGATATTCATGATGATTCATCTTCTTGGCATATTGTCAAGGTATGTGTCCTAATGTTTTCTTGGACTATGAGTATATGATGATATGAGATCAGGGGGAGCCATAAGTTGGATTTTCACATGCTTGATATGATTTTATTGCTTGAAACAATTTAGCAATGTTGGACTAAAAATGTGTTTTAGGGACAGTAGTTCTAAAGGTGTTCATGATAGTGCTTAAAGGAAAAACTATGTTCTTGGCATGCTAGAGAACTAGAATGATAAAAATAGGTATGAATGCAAAATTTGGAGAGTATACACTCAGGGGGATCATTTATTACTGTTGGTTGAAATCAAAGAAGACAAAATACAGTCTAAGGGGGAGTCATTTGGGCAAGTAAGTTTTTCATTTGCATTCTTTCCGTTATGTGTTGATATTTTTCATGTTGATTTTTCATTGTATCCTTTTTCATAGATGTCAAAGTGGGATATTTTCATCAAAAACATGCAAAATAGGTCATGTAAGTGTTTGGTTTTGTTAGATGTCATTAATGTTTCTGAAAGGGGGATGCCATAAATGAAAAAGGGGGGTATTATTAGCCATTTTGTCTTAGTTTTTTCATTTATGTCAAATCCATTAATGGAAAATGATGTTTAGGTGTCATGTGAGTCTCCGTGAGGTGTTATTTAAGGTCAAACATGAAGGTTGACTAGTAGTGACCTATTTTGGTGAAGTCCTACGGTGTTCTTGATGGTCAAGCTATGGTCATGGGCCAAAGGATGGAAAAATTGTGAAAATAAATCAAGCAGCATGGAGAAAATAAGTGGTTTTCAGGAGCATGGTGATATGTTATATGACATGTGTATGATGATTTTTAGTGTCAGTTATCAGTTGTTTGATGAGTGTTTAAGTCATTCGGGTGAAGACACCAAGAATTTCAAGCACGGAGGACTTAGGTAAGTTATAGGAGGTTTTCATGCCAAAATTTTAGGTCATTAGGTGATGAATATTTTCTGAATGATATGAAGATTTTAGTAAAACTGAGTTTGTAAGAAGTGAATATCCAACTCGAATTGGAGCCAAATTATTTTTCTCATGCCATTGTGGACTGTTTTTCTTTGACACGGTGACCGTTAAGGTTTTCCAAATAAGAGTGTTTTCACAAAATAATTAAGTGGTTTTATTTTTTAGTTTTTTTTACCCTAACAAAACCCTCCTTCTGAAGTTGGAAAAATTAATGATACACGAAGGGCGCGATATCTCACATTTGGTGTGATGTTCTTGTTGTTTTGGCGCCCGGGGTTTTTAAAGTTTTAGCCGAAAAGGAAAATGGTTTACTACATTTCTATGAAAATTTTCAGATCAGGGACAAAATCGGACATGTGCTCAAAGTTAGCCTACCATTTTGGGACGTGGAGGGACGTTTGAATTTTTTGCATAGATTGTGCTTTTTTAATGGTCATGTTAAACATGATACCATCAATACTGATGATTTAAGCTTTGATTTTTATGTGGTGAAGTTATCATTTTTTTTTGAGTTCTTAGACTAAGAAGGCTGACGAGGAAAATTTAGAAAAATTATGAAGTGGGGTCCAAGATTTTTTCACATGGAATATGGTAGTCATTAGTGCTTGTAAATAAATTCTAAGATGTTTTACTGAATTTTAAAGTTGATCTTTTCAATATGGATCATGAAGCTATTTTGAAGATCCTCTTCTCTCAAGACTAGTTCTTGAGTCCTGTTCTGGCAAGCAATTTTATAGATTGGCTTGGTTGGAGGCCTTCCACTATGAATTTAGAAGATAAAGGAGTTGTTCTTGTGGAATTAGGCCATTCATAAATATTTCAATGATTTGGGAGGATGTTTTGATAGGTTAACCATCTTATATTTTCATGACCTAGTTTTGGGGTCGCGGAACCACCCGGATCAGCCGATTTTTCTAAATTTGGAAGGAAATTTCTATGCATTGAAGACCTAGTGGGGTTTTCTTGCTTCTTGGCATACTTAATGATGTTTTGAGATGAAATGAAGAGTTTATTAGGAGTTGATCGGTGTGGATTCTGATCTTAAGTTCATCAAAATTTTTGAATTAAGATCTGGGTGTTAAAATCACGCTAGAGCTTGGAAGTGCTTGATTGGATCTTAGATAGGATGAAACCTAGGGTCGAATATGATATTATTGTAAATTTATTAGCTATTTGGTGACGAATACAATACTACACCGAGAGCTTAGATCTAGAATAGGGTAAGTGTCTAAGCCATTTTTAATCAGGTCGAAATAAAGTGATTTCATAAGGATCAAGGGTTATATAAGGGGTGTATGGTCCCAAATTGGGATTATAAGGTAAGAACCGATAGATAAACAAGAACAATTTAAATTTATCATAGATCTATGCATGAGGACATGAAAAAGAAAAACCAATAAAATATAGGAAACAATAAGTTAGATATACTTACCTACTTGAATACACCATTGATGCATTAACTTCCCCTAGTGTGTTAGTAGAACCTAATGAGATATTTGGATCAATAAATGAATATAAGAGTAGGCAGCATTTCATTTATTCCAAAGGTCTGTGTATGAAAAGTGGTAACCAATGCTCCAAGGATTATATTCGTATAGGATACAACACATAGGGCTAACTAAACTGGCTGGTTCGGCCAAATGATAGGAAACTTCAGCACAAGGACAAGTGGGACAAAGGGACGTGCGGGACGCGGCAACATCAACCATGTCGGAGGAGCCAAACCTATATGGAGGGAACTTCACCAGCCACTCAGATCAATACCTAAAAAGACGTGTCACAGGCAGAACCCTAAGAGTGAACTTACACTAGGAGGTCTGTAAAGAAGCTCATTTTGGGTAAATACAACCCATGTAATAGATCTCCTCACTTCCTAGTAGAAGTTTTTGTAACTCCTTGATGCTTCCTAGAGTGCTCTTAGGTGCCTCAGTCTTAGATTTAATTGTTATCCAAATCCACCCGCAGGGTTGATTTGATAACATACATCAGAATTTTCAAGTCCCAGGCAAATGGATGGATTCAGGGCAAAAATCATGTTTCTAGGGTCCCCTCAGAAATTTTTCTAACTCTCCTGTCCAAGTTGAAAAGAGCAAGCTCTGAGAAAATGTGAAAAAGTTGCAGAAAATAAGCTTGGGCCAGAAAAAATTGTGAAAATCGGCTAAGTCCTTGTCCTAGGAATAGTTGGGACATTCGGGACACCAAGGCACGGTTCGGCCGAAACGCCTCCAGGTGGCCCGCGAAGCACTGGGACAAGTGGAACAAATGTACGCGAAGGGCGCGAACCGGCCGGTTCGGCCGAAAAGGAAAATTTTAGCACAGGGACAATCGGGCCGTCGGGACGCGAGGGACGCGGAAGGCCGGTTCGGCCGAAGGAGAAGAAAATTAACTGCTCGGGACATTTGGGCCAAATGAGGACGCGAACCACCCGGATCAGCCGAAATGGAAAAATTTCGTACTAAGCAGTTGGGACATCTGGGCCGCGAGGACGCGAAGGACGCGAAAAGGCGAAGCGGCCGAGAGCAAAGGAAGCCATTTCGGGTGGTTCAGAAGAATTTTTCCCAGACAGCACTGGGACATTTGGGACAAATGGATGCGAAGGATGCGAACCGGCTGGTTCGGCCGAAATGGGAAACTTCAGCACAAGGACAAGTGGGACAAAGGGACGCGCGGGACGCGAAAGCCAGAGGAGCCGAAAGCCAATCAGATCACGCCACGTGTCACCGGTAGAAAAGGGACATGGAAGCCCATTTCAGGTGGATCGGAAGTTTTTGTCCCGCGCAGCACTGGGACATTCGGGACAAATGGACGCGAAGGGCGCGAAGAGCCGGCAGACCCGCGGACCAACCAAATCATGACACGTGTCACAAGGAGGAAAGTCCAAAAGTCAAAGGGTGAGGTTTCAAGCACTGACCCGAGCCAATAAAAGGAGGACACGTGTCCAATGAAGTAGAGAAGGAGAGAGAATCATGCGACCAATCAATGCATGCCATGTGTCATCCAGGTGGCAGAGCGCGGGAAGAAATTTCAAAACACATTTTCACCAGTTTTGTGCCCTAAATCTTCAGATCGACATATCTTTCGATCCAGAGCTCGGATTTGCACGTTCTTTATATCAACGGAAAGCTTATGAAATTCTCTACATGATTCTGGGGTTAATCTCGAGTTTTAGTGTATTTTAGAGAGATAAAATTGAGAAACGGATCTGATGCGTGTTCATGGCCAGAAGTGACATTCCAGCGACCAGATTTAATGCAGAATGGGTCGCATTCTCCTGAAATCCAGTCAAAATGATAGGGTATGGGTTTGTAAGGTCCCCCATGCCATTTTAATGCATCTGCAGTCAAGGAGGGATGGGCTCCCATGTTTTGTACATTTTCTGTCCCCTGGGCTCGACCCATGCAATGTAAAAGCCAGATTTGGCTCATTTCTGAGGGGGGAAACATTTTCTTTAGATAGAAAGCTTCTTCTTTCACTGATAACAAGTGATTTTTGGAAGTATCAGACCTCTTCTAAAATTGTAACAGGTTTTCTACCTTTTTGATGTTGTAATACAAAGATTTTGACAGTGGAAATGACAATACAGGCCCTGTGATCAGTTTTCAGTCCTTTGTTTGTGTTGTTTGTTTCATTTCAGACCTCTGATTACATCTTATCAGCTTGTGCATGATGTTTTATGTTGCATTTTTATGATCTGTGTCTATCTGCAGAAAAAGAAGTGTTCACCACTCCTCCTTTGGTGTATCACCTGTTAGTTTAGTTTCATTTTTTTCACTTTCTATCTCTGTCTCCTTGGATTTTAGAGTAGGATTAGGTTTCAAACCTCTGTAGTTTTGCAAAAATATAGATCTAGATCAGAGGAGTTTGAGGAACCAGCCTCTAATCTGGAGATTCCTCTCTCAGTTTCACAAGTCCCCACACTTGGAGAGAGGTTTCCATGTTGTGCAATCACACTGGATGCTAGAGTGATCAACCTAGAAGCCTGATCTGCATCCAGGGGTGCTGTGAGTCTGCAACAACAGTTTTGGCACGCCCGGTGGGACCTAGAGGTCTCATTTTTATTGCAGCAAAGTTGATATGCATCTGCTGCAATTTTCTTGCTTATAAGAGCTATTATTTGCATATCTGGCGACTCCAAGGGGAAGAATCAACTGGTTTCAGCAGTGCAGGCCTGAAAACTCATGAGAAGAATCACCACAAGGTCAAGAGTTGGAGAAGAAGAAGTGTTGTTTGAATACCTGCAGTTATCTCCAAGAAGAAGGCAAAGAGGAAGAAGGATTCAAAGGTCTCCATCTCCACCAAACAGAACTCTCTCAACTCCTCCACCTGACAGGCCTTTCATTCAGTCAACAAGGGTTTTAAGACCAATCAGAATGGCTCAGAACAACCCCTACGTCAACTTCACAGGTAGCAGCCCACTTGCTCTCAATGCACAACATCCAGTTCCTATTGCAGCCTTGAAGAACATTCCCTACTTCACTGGAGAAAATCAGACTACTCCAGGTGATCATGTTAAAGATATTGCTAACCTTTGTGCAATCCATGAAATCAATGAAATGCAAGTGGTTGTCAAGTTACTGGCATCTTCATTCAAGGGTAAAGCATTGCAATGGTTTAGGAGCCTTGGAGCTGGTTCTATCACAAACTGGAATCAGCTGTGTATTGCACTTCATGAGCAATTTGGAGAGAAGGGAGACAACTTGTCTCTTTTGGAGCAGCTGACAACTATCAAGAGAGCCCCCAACGAGCAGCTGACTGACTTCAACTTCAGATTTCAAAGGTCTTGGGATAGGATTCCAGTGGCAGTCAGGCCAACAGCAGAAGGTGCTTTTCTATATTACCTTAAAGCTTTGAATTCTGATATTTCTATGTTAATTCAATCTATGGGAGGCACAACCTTACCTGCTGCTTATAGCATTGCCATTAGAGCCAAAAACTGTCTTATTCAAGCTGGTAAACTGGCTCCTAGGCCTCCCATGCCCTTGTATCCAAACTTAGAAAATCCAAGCACTAGTCAAGCACCCACTTTGGCTCCTGTTCCCACCCCTAGAAATCAAAGTTCAAGTGAAACTTCTACTTCATCCTCTAGTGCTTCAAATGAACTCCAAGAGGTCATGAAACAGTTGCAAAATTTGGGAAATGAGCTGGTTACTATCAAAAGACAACAAGCCCAAGGTTTCAGACCTTCTTATCAACCCCAAGCTCAGCCTAATAGGCAGCCATACCAACCACAAAGACCACCTAATCCAGCTGCAAATATGAATCAAAATCAAAGCCAAGTAAGGCCTCCTGCCAATAGACCATTCCAGCCCTATAATCCAAATGCCATATCTGCCTCTAAGGCATTAGTGCCAACACAGAACAACATTGCTCAGGAATATGATTGGTGCTTTCCATGCAACGAGCCTCATAACCAATCCATGTGCTTCAATGGTTCTCTCAATCAAGCATTGATGGTGACAACTATTGGTGTGGAGGGTGAGGGCAGTCAAGGAAACAGCCAACAACTCGAAATATTCCAACAGCAATCAGCCCCAAATGACACCACATTGGTGAACTGGCAAGCAGAAGATTTTTGTGGCATGAATCAGGTAGTTTCTCAAGGTGTTGCAGCCAACACAAGGTCAAAGAGGAGGAATCTGGGTGAAGAACAGCCATTAGCCCCAGCCAATCCACAACCTTCCACGGCTCCACAAATGATTGGCAAGCAAAGTCCAGTTTCAAATACACAAGGGCAGCCAAGAACAGCCCCTAGGCCAACTCAAATGCCAGCTGTTGCTGCCCACGTGCAAGGAGTAAATGTGCAAACCAAGGGACAACAAAAGGATACTTCATCCCCGTTCAGTATCATTGAACAGATGAAGAAGACTAACATCAATATATCAATGTGGGAATCCCTATCCATCCCAGGACAAAGAGATTTGCTACAAGCTGCCATGAAGGACTGGTCAACTTCGAACCAACAGGTCCAAATGCAAGAGAAGGTACTCACAAATGCTGCCCAGCCTGAAGGAAATCATGGAAGATAGCAAGGTAAAATGTTGAAGCCCCCTCCTTTCTATGTTTCATTAATCATTGGGGATAAACTAGTACACAATTACATGATTGATTCTGGGGCAAGTAGCTCAGTGATGCCCAAGAAAATAGCTGATCAGCTGGGTCTCCAATATGAAGTAATATCTAAAGGGGTAGTGCAATTGGATGGGACAGCAGTAGAAACCATGGGAGTAATTAAAGGTTTGAATCTTACCTTGCATACATGCCCCAACGTTACCGTTTTACAAGATGTGTCAGTGATAGATTTGCCACCACTCTTTGCCCTATGTTTATCAAGGGATTTCATAGCCAAAATTGGAGGCTACTTATCTGTTGATTGGTCACACATGTTGTTCAGAACAAGATATGGTACTAAGGTCACAATCAGATCCAAACCAATTGCAAACTTTCATATTGAGCCTCATACTCCAAGCCAAATCAATGCCAACTGTTCAGCATTTGATCAAGAAGATTATCCAAACACAGATGAAGCCGACACCAAAGTTGGAAGCATTCCAGATTTGACTCTTGATGAATGGGCAAGCAAGATACATGCTTTTGATCCCTACCAAGAAGTAGAAGAATCTGAACTAGGAGTCTATTGCATACATGAAGAAAACCAACCTATTCCTAGCATCACCAAACCAAACCATAAGGATGACAATGAGGTATGGAAATTATTTTTCGATGGATCAAGGAGTAGGCAAGGTGCAGGAGGAGGAGCTATGCTTGTTTCACCTCAAGGCATCAAATATTATTCAGCTTTTCGTTTCCAGTTTTCTTGTTCAAACAACACAGCTGAATATGAGGCCTTGATTCATGGACTTCATTGGGCTGGGAAAAGGGGCATAAATAACTTGCAGGTGTTCGGGGATAGTGAGCTGATCGTCAATCAAGTCAGGGGACAACATGCTACAAAGAATGACCTGCTGAAGAACTACAAGAATAGGGTATGGGACCTCATTGAGGATTTCGAAGCTTTCAACATCGTGTCCATACCCAGGAAGAAGAATGAAGCCGCTGACAGACTGGCAGCAATTGGGGCTGCATTTGATGTTGTGGAAAGTATCAAAAGTGAGAAATCTCAGCCTCATATCAAATTGGTTGTGAGACCAGCTGTTCCAGACAACAATACAAGTTGGCAAGTCTTCGAGAATGATCAGCAAATTGTCAATTTCCTACAAGAAGAAGCTGAGTTCTCTGCCAGGAATCAAGACAAGCTGCATCAGCAGTATGGTGACCAAGTGGTGCAGCTGAGAACCAACAAGTTACCAAAAGGCCTCATAACCTTGGAGTCAATCTTCAACCTGAATGATCAGTTCCGGAAGGAGAAAGTGAACATTCAAGTAAAGGGTGAAGATTCAGAGCCTATTTTAGTGGGAGAAAGCAAAACATTGCAGATTGGCAAAGTAAGTACCTCACAAGAGAAATCTAATTTTGTTCAGCTTTGTCAAGAATTCCCAGATGTTTTTGCTTGGACTTACAAAGATCTGAGAGGTTTCAACCCAGAGTTGGCACAACATACTATTGAGCTGGATCTGGAATCCAAGCCTGTCAGGCAAAAGCAAAGGCCAGTGAATCCCCATATTGAACCTCTAATGAGAAAAGAGTTAAGCAAGCTTATTGAGGCCAGTATCATCTTCCCCATCAAACACTCAAGCTGGGTCGCCAACTTAGTCCCAGTCAGAAAGAAAAATGGAGAGATCAGGTTGTGTGTCGACTTCAGAGATTTGAATAGAGCCTCTCTCAAGGATCATTATCCACTCCCTTCCATGGAGTAGATATTGCAGGTGGTGGCTGGTTCAGAAAGGTTTTCACTACTTGATGGCTACTCAGGCTATAATCAGATTATGGTGAAGGGAGAAGACCAATTCAAGACAGCCTTCACAACTAAATGGGGCACATATGCTTACAAGAAGATGCCATTTGGGCTGTCCAACGCTGGTGCTACCTTTCAAAGGGCAATGGACATGGCATTCAAGGGGTTAATCAATAAAATAGTTTTGATATATCTTGATGATATCACTGTCTTCTCAAAGAATGCAGCAGACCATCTCTTTCACCTCAGGCAAGTGTTTCAGAGGTGTAGAAAGTTCGGAGTGTCTTTGAATCCCAAGAAGTGCATCTTTCTTGCACACGAAGGAAAGCTCCTTGGCCATATTGTCTCGAAAGAGGGACTAGAAATTGATCCAGAGAGGGTTGAAGCCATAAGAGCACTACCATTGCCAAGTCACAAGAAGGCTCTTCAAAGCTTCTTGGGAAGGATCAATTTTGTCCGCAGGTTTATCCCAGATTTTGCAGCCCTTGTCAAGCCCATCACCAAAATGTTAAAGAAGAGCATGGCTTTTAAGTGGACAGCAGAAGGCAAGGAGAGTTTTGAAGCAATCAAAGAAGCTATCTCTCAGGCACCAACTCTCATCAACCCAGACTTCTCCAAGGATTTCATCCTCTATGCATTTGGAGGTGATGACACTATTTCTGCCATTCTAGTACAGCAGAACAAAGATAATGATGAGCATCCGATTGCCTTTTTCAGCCAGAGCCTAGATGACTATGAGGTGAGGTACTCTTTTATTGAGAAGCATGTGCTTGCAGTAATTAGAAGCTTGAAAAAATTCAAGCATTTAATCTCAAACAACAAGGTCCAATTGCTGGTCTCACATGTCGGAGTTAAGGACTTCCTCCTCAACAAGGATTTGAATGAGAAAAGGGCAGGTTGGATCACTCGTGTCATGGAATATGACATTAATATCAAGATCACCAAGCTGGTAAGAGGTAAAGGGCTGTGTGAGCAGCTGGTTTTGGGGAAGCAAAAAGAAGTATGTAACAAAGAAGAAACTGTTTTGACAGTCCTAGGACAGCCATGAGCCAAGTGGCAATCATGAAGAAGACAATGCTTCCCCCACTCCTTGCTGGACCCAAGATATTATGCACTTCCTAGGCATAGGCCTATGCCCTCCAGAGATGAACAAGACCCAAAGGAGACACTTCAGGTTGCAGGCTGTTCCATATGCCATTGTTGATGGAGTTTTGTTCAAGAGAGATGTGAATGGAGTGCTGCTGAGATGCATTAGCACAGGTCAGATTCAAAAGGTGTTGGAAGAGTTTCATGGTGGACCATCTGGTGGCCATTTTGCACCAAGAGTGACAGCTCTAAAAATCATGAAGGCTGGTTATTATTGGCCTAAAATATTCAGTGATTGCTATGCATGGATCAAGAGGTGTAAGAATTGTGCATTCTTCACAGGAAAAGAGAGACTTGCTGCCCTTCCATTGCATCCAATCTCAGTTGACCAGCCATTCATGCAATGGGGTTTGGACTTCATCGGAGTCATTAATCCCAATTCAAGCCAAGGGCACAAATGGATTTTGACAGCCACAGACTACTTCACCAAATGGACAGAAGCAGTAGCACTCAAAGAGGCAAATGAGTCTAGCATCTTAGACTTTTATGAGGGGATAACAACCAAATTTGGTGTACCTGCTACAATAATCTCTGATAATGCATTGGCATTCATTGGATCTAGGGTGACTGAGTGGGCTGTCAAGAACGGTATTTACCTAAGCACTTCATCGAACTATTACCCTCAGGGTAATGGCCAGGCCGAGTCTACAAACAAGAATTTGTTGAGGATCATTAGGAGGACTCTTGATGAGAATCAGAGGTCTTGGCATACCAAGCTGAAATCAGCCTTATGGGCTGATAGGATCACTCCCAAAAGATCCACAGGTAACTCTCCATTCAGGCTTGTCTATGGAAGAGAGGCAATCTTGCCCATGTCACTTGAGTTGCCAACATTGGAACTCATGAAGCAGCTGGAGTTGCTGGAATTTGAGCCCATGGAGGTGAGGTATGCAGAGTTGATGGAGCTGCAAGAGATCAGAAATCAGGCATCCCAAGCAATGGAAAAGGATCAAGCTTTGATCAAGAAGACCTTTGATAGAAAGGCCAAGGATAGATCTTTTCAAATTGGAGATCTAGTATTGAAATGGGATGTGGATAGAGCAAAACCGGGAAGGCATTCAAAATTTGATGCCATTTGGAGTGGCCCATACGTGGTCACAAAGTGCAAGAACAACAATGCTTTCCAATTAGCCTCACTGGAGGGTGAAGAACTGCAGATTCCAGTCAATGGAATCTATCTCAAGCGTTGCTTCTAGAGGGAAGTTCACTACCTCTGTAAATATTAGATTAGATTTTCTTTCCTCCAAGTGCTTGTGCACATTGTTTTGCTGTAGGTTAGTTTTGTTTTCCCTAAGTGCTTTGGCACAGCTTGCTATTCATGGAGATGTTTTGCAGTCCTTTCTTTTATCAGGAGACATTCCATCTTCCTCCTTGCACATTCTGAGTCAGTTGAGGTTCTAAACAGAATATTTGATGACTCCATGCCCAATGGACTGCTTCAGGCAACTGGTATCTTCTACCTAGCAGGCAGGTATCCCCGCTGAGTCGCCAAATTGTTATCCAAATCCACCCCCAGGGTTGATTTGATAACATACATCAGAATTCTCGAGTCCCAGGAAAATGGATGGATTCAGGGCAAAAATCATGTTTCTAGGGTCCCCTCAGAAATTTTTCTAACTCTCCTGTCCAGGTTGAAAAGAGCAAGCTCTGAGAAAATGTGAAAAAGTTGCAGAAAATAAGCTTGGGCCAAGAAAAATTGTGAAAATCGGCTAAGTCCTTGTCCTAGGAACAGTTGGGACATTCGGGACACCAAGGCACGGTTCGGCCGAAATGCCTCCAGGCGGCCCGCGAAGCACTGGGACAAGTGGAACAAATGTACACGAAGGGTGCGAACCGGCCAGTTCGGCTGAAAAGGAAAATTTTAGAGTTGGGACAATCGGGCCGTCTGGACATGAGGGATGCGGAAAGCTAGTTTGGCTGAAGGAGAAGAAAAATGACTAACTGCTCAGGACATTTGGGCCTTGAGGACGCGAACCGCCCAGATCGGCTGAAATGGAGAACTTTCGTACTAAGCAGTTGGGACATCTGGGCCGCGAGGACGCGATGGATGCGAAAAGGCAAGTGGCCGAGAGCAAAGGAAGCCATTTCAGGTGATTCGGAAGAATTTGTCCCAGACAGCACTGGGACATTTGGGACAAATGGACGTGAAGGACGTGAACCGGCCGGTTCGGCCGAAACGGGAAACTTCAGCACAAGGACAAGTGGGACAAAGGGACGCGCGGGACACGGAAAGCCGGAGGAGCCGAAAGCCAATCAGATCACGCCACGTGTCACAGGTAGAAAAGGGACATGGAAGCCCATTTCAAGTGGATCAGAAGTTTTTGTCCCGCACAGCACTGGGACATTCGGGACAAATGGACGTGAAAGGCGCGAAGAGCCGGCAGACCCACGGACCAACCAAATCATGACACATGTCACAAGGAGGAAAGTCCAAAAGTCAAAGGGTGAGGTTTCAAGCACTGAACCAAGCCAATAAAAGGAGGACACATGTCCAAAAAAGTAGAGAAGGAGAGAGAATCACGCGACCAATCAATGCATGCCACGTGTCATCCAGGTGGCAGAGCGCGGGAAGAAATTTCAAAACGCATTTTCGCCAGTTTTGTGCCCTAAATCTTCAGATCGACATATCTTTCGATCCAGAGCTCAGATTTGCACGTTCTTTATATCAACGGAAAGCTTATGAAATTCTCTACGTGATTCTAGGGTTAATCTCGAGTTTTGGTGTAGTCTAGAGAGAGAAAATTGAGAAACAGCTCTGATGCGTGTTCATGGCCAGAAGTGACATTCCAGCGACCAGATTTAATGCAGAATGGGTCATATTCTCCTGAAATCTAGTCAAAATGATAGGGTATGGGTTTGTAAGGTCCCCCATGCCATTTTAATGCATCTGCAGTCAAGGAGGGATGGGCTCCCATGTTTTATACGTTTTCTGTCCCCTGGGCTCGACCCATGCAATGTAAAAGCCAGATTTGGCTCATTTCTGAGGGGGGAACATTTTCTTTGGATAGCAAGCTTCTTCTTTCACTGGTAACAAGTGATTTTTGCAAGTATCAGACCTCTTCTAAAATTGTAACAGGTTTTCTACCTTTTTGATGTTGTAATACAAGGATTTTGACAGTGGAAATGACAATACAGGCCCTGTGATCAGTTTTCAGTCCTCTGTTTGTGTTGTTTGTTTCATTTCAGACCTCTGATTACATCTTATCAGCTTGTGCATGATGTTTTATGTTGCATTTTTATGATCTGTGTCTATCTGCAGAAAAAGAAGTGTTCACCACTCCTCCTTTGGTGTATCACCTGTTAGTTTAGTTTCATTTTTTGCACTTTCTATCTCTGTCTCCTTGGATTTTAGAGTAGGATTAGGTTTCAAACCTCTGTAGTTTTGTAAAAATATAGATCTAGATCAGAGGAGTTTGAGGAACCAGCATCTAATTTGGAGATTCCTCTCTCATTTTCACAAGTCCCCACACTTAGAGAGAGGTTTCCATGTTGTGCAATCACACTGGATGCTAGAGTGATCAACCTAGAAGCCTGATCTGCATCCAGGGGTGCTGTGAGTCTGTAACAACAGTAATCTTAGGTGATGATAATAATGTTTAGTTCTTTGTCCTTTCTTTTGAACACATAACTATGCATTTATATGATTCCCATATTTTAATTTCATAATTGACAGCTGGAATGTTGACCCATAAGTGAAAAATATTTCAAAAATATAAAAGAAACCCAAAAGGAGTGAGTAAGGTGAAAAAGGTTCAAGGGTGCCCAGAGGGCATAAGGGCACCTGGGCATTGTTTTCCTAGTTGGGCGCTGATATATGAATTCATAAATGATAAATCAGTATAATTTTTACTGGGATATAGGGTGTATAAGACAAAATAGAAAACAAAAGATAGAAAAAAGCCAAAGATAGTTGTCAATTACTAGTTTTCTTGCTTAGGAATCATATAAATTCTAGTATGCTTTTAGGACCTATAAATTTACCCAAGTGTGTGATTTTGTGTCTATATGTGCAATATTCATAGGATTCCTTTGTTGTGTGTAATATCAATAAAGGTTTAGGGGTTGGTGCTCCTTGTGGATTTGGTGCCTCACTAAAAAAATCTTACAGGATGTGTAATATTCTTACAATTCCTTTCTTTGTGTAATATAAGCTAAGGTTTTAGTGAGTTTTCTTCCCCTTGATGGTTTCCCACTTATATTTGGTTTCATGTGTTTTCTCTTTTGATTCTTGCACTTTTGATTGTTTAATAGACACCTAATAAGGTCATATGGTTCATGGATGATTAGATGAATGGTTTTAATGATGCACATATATTATGGAAAATGGTGTTAGGTTGTGGAGCTAAATAGTTTCATTGGAACATGCATTACAAAGTGACTTGGTTACACAGTGACCGGCATTAGTCAGACAATAACCAACATTGGTCATAAAGGGACCCACATCAGTCACCTATGACCGACATTGGTTAGGCAAGTAGGAACCGTCATTGATTAGGGATAACCAGCATCGGTTACCTGTGCATGAATGTTTTATTTAACTCACGGGAATTAGATCTATATTTAGTATTCAAGCAAGATCTATTGATTGTAATTACATGGCTAAGTGTCCTAAGTTTGTACATGCCTATATAAGCATGAAATATAGGGTTATAAGGTGAATTAAGAGAAGGATTGAATTAGATCCTTGATTGTCCTAGATTGAGAGGATGAAGAAGAAGAGAAAGAAATAACATGTTACATGAAGACAGAGCTTCCATGGAGAGGAGTTGGATAGAAGGAAATAACATGTACATATCAATGATGAAAAGAGGGTAACATCTTCTAATGTATAGTTATTTCCTTTGTATAGTTATTGTCTCATTGTAATGTATTGTATAGTATACAAAGCACATAGAGTTTCTTCTTGTAGATCCACATGTTATTGAGATCTTGTATTATAGATCTATGTAGATCTAGTTTTGTATTGTAGATCCATGAGATCATATTATATTTTTTATATATCACAAGCAAATAAGTATATATCCAACAAGATATACTACTATGATAGCAGTATACTAGATATACTAGTATTGTAGCTATTATAATATTTGCTTGCGATATATCATAGTAGATATGCCCTGAATCGCAAGCAAATAAGTAGATATTTGTTTAAGGATTGATCTCTAAAAAGACATTGTATTCACACAAAATTACACGGTGTTACATTGTTAGACACTGTAAAGATCCCCTATGATGATGATTTTCTCTTTTCCAGAACAAATGATGAGGTCCATGTCCCATTTCCTTGTCTGCAGCATGTCTATATTACTTGTTCTTCATTGTTTCATATTTCCTTAGCTTTTATTGCTTTCACATATGATTTTCCTTATTGTTTTCCTCTTTATTCACACAAACACCATAGAGGTTATGTAATCACCATTATTCCTAGACCGTTGGTTATAGAACCACCACAATGGTTGTGTAACCATCGGTATGCGCAAACCAACAGTTTCATGTACTTTAATCTGAGACTCTAAATTACATGCTCTGAATGTGTGTTGCAATATTCTTATTGTTTTTCTTGGATGTTTCTTGATAGTTTCCCCTTATTTAAATCTTGTTAGATGTGTATGGAACTCCTCTTCCTTCCTTAATATTCTTAGAATATTGACTGCCCCTTCCTAGGATGATCTATCATTTTTTTATTGTCGAGTGTGTTGGACTTGTTCCCTATTGTTTTTCTATCAAACCAAGATTTTTCCCAAAGCATTGTTTGGAGATTCTTGATTTTGATTACACCTTTACTCTACTTAAATCTTGTCAATAAGTACACAAGAAACTCATATCATTGCCTTGTTTCTTCATTGCCTACATTTGAGAACAACTAACCTGTAACCAGCTTACTCCATCATCTTCATAATTTCTTCTATAACCAACCAGCACTGCTCCCTAGACCAATTGGATTCATCTCTAGAAAGGAATATGAGGGGATAAAGTGAATAATCACCATGCTTGGGAATCTTCCCATTTCTATGATAACCAGGTTGGGGGTGTCATTTTAATTTTCTTCAAAGCTTTTAATCTAGAATCGATATTTGTTGTTAAATCAATAGAAGTAATAAACTTTTTTTAAAGTGGTATAATTCATAATTTTTCATTTTCCTATAAGAAGCTTCCATTTATACTTCCCTCTGGATTTTCCCAGGAAAGGATTTGCAGGAATATCTGGTGCATCATTTTTCTTATTTCTTCATTTATAATATTTAAATATTTTAATTCCTTCATTATTAGATTAAGGTGAATTCGAAAAATATTCTAGTGACAAACTTATTCCCTGCTTAACCCTGTGGATATGTTAGGAAAATAAGCTTGAGGAATTTTTGGTATCTATGTTCTTGTTGTGTCTCTTCACTATTAGTTATTTTCTGTGTAATCCATTGATCTACCAGGGAAGTCTCATGGGAAGTAGAAATTTCTTTTGAGAATCTTTATTTCTTCTCGTGAATCTAAGGTGAGGCAATTATAAGAAGTAGAAAATCCACAATTATAAATCAAAAAATTATTTTGTTTAAATTATATTAAGCTCCACATTCTACAAAAGAGGAATAGCCACATCCATCTATTCCCTGTTTATTTTATTTTAGTGTAAAAGTAGGCTTTATTTAATTTAGGAGCAGTTTATTTTATCTATAGAGTTATCTTGTTTTAATTAATATAAAGTAGATAAATATTAATGTTTGTTTAATTAGTTGTTTAAACTTAATTCTTTTAGATAAATAGATTAGATTGTTAATTTAATTTTAGTTAATTAATCGGGAATGAATTTATCTAACTAAAAGATTAAAACACACATGTATTTTATTTAAGCTATATTTACTTTTCTTAATTATTTAAAACAAACTTTCAATGTAGTTTATCAATCAAATCAAATGAAACAATCAAATAAATAGGGATCTTATGCTACTCGTGCATAGCCTCTAATTTCCCCTTTGTCAACTCAACTTGTAAGAATTCACACTACCTGTTCTTATTCCCTTGTTCTCATATAGCTAGTGTTCAGGATCCCCTTAATTCTACACATTCTGGCTATCCCAACATGAACTTGGGAAGTTGTGTGCATCTAGAATCATGTGTTGATTCTCAGGTGTAAAAAATTGGTAAACCCAACATGAAGGACTAGTTCCTTCTTGTTTCCTTTTAGTTTCATTTCCATTAATCCACCTTTCTTCTTATCCCTCTATTCAATAGGTATTTTATACATCCTAAAATATGTCTGGTATATATTTTGGTCAGCCACTTGGCTTTGATAGATATTACACCAGCATTCAACCAAAACAATGCCCTTCCCTTTCCAGATGGGATGACAACTACAAAAACAATGAGCAAACATCCCCTTGTTATGTCTCAAACCCCAGTAGTCATGTGATAATAGAGGAGGTCAATCAACCTTTAAATATGTAATACAGTCAACCCAATTCAAACAACATGGATTTTATGAGTGGAACAAGTCCTTACCCTAGAGTCTTGTCAAGACCTCACATTAACATGTAATGTATAGAAGATGAAATTTTTGCACGAATTGTTAATCCTATTTTAAAAATAGAGAAATCATTGGACAAGATGAAGATCCATAATGTATTGAATGCCAATCCTAAGACTCCTATTTTCAAGGAACACAAAAATGACAACACAAAATAATTCATAAGAGGGTATCACACGTCCTCCCAACCAAACCCTACACCACAGACACCCAAATGAGGGACTCAATCCTCATCCCATGATGTTATTTCTACCTTAGTATGGAGGATTAGAGAACTAGAGAGTGTCTAACCTTCATAAATTACTTATGCAGTAGGGCAGAACATGGGTTATCCTATTAATAGTAAGGGATACACCCCTACCAACACACAACCAATTCAACATCCTTTGCAACAAGGTTATCCAGTCCAATTGAATCTATGTTATCTTCTCAAAAGTTATGACACACTAGGGATGGCTCCTCATCCATCTCATGTTTATCCTACACAAGGGCTAGCTGGAAGTGCACTCTCAAATGTCATTCCTTCGAGAAATACGGCATTCCCTAGTTTCACACCCACTAGTCCATATCCTAGTGTTCTTCTACCTTACCTATATATGTACTCAAAATCCCCTCAGATGGACATGTATACTTTCCCTACTCTCTATGCACCTCATCAAAGAGCTCTATATATTCCCATCAATGCTTACACTGTGGATTATACATCTCCTCCTCCTCACCAAGAGGGGTCGATGGTGGGATATTATGTGATGAGAACTTAAACTGAGTAGTTCTTAGTCACCTAATTCATGTTACACCTCCTCCTGGGGCTCAAATCAAACATATTGACTTCATTCATCCTCTAAGACAGAGAAATAGGGATATTGGGTTCATCTTTGATATAAGGAAAATTCCATCTGACACTAAAATAGCCTAAAGAGGAGATCCTATATTATATCTACAAGTTTGGGTCTATAAAAATTACATCAAGAGATCTATGATCGATGATAGGGCTGTTGTGAATGTAGTTCCTTTTTAGTTCTTGTATAAGTTGGGATATGGGTAAACTAATTACTCGTCTACAAGGAACATATTGTGAGGGTATGGCATTCTTAAGGTTACCTCAATTGGGATTATATTCTTCATGTCTCCCTTGGGATGAAGACTATCCTAACATATTTTTACATCAATGATAGGGGGAAAAATTATAACATGATCCTTAGTAGACCATGGATTCATCATATGAACGATATCCCTTCCACTTTGTTCCAAGAAGTTATATTTTTCCATTTAGGAAAGGTATTTGTTCCTCAAGGGGATCCTAAACCATTTGATGTACATCTGGAGAATCTCAAGAAGAAACCAAGGATTCATTTAGAGTATGATCTCCCCTCAAACCAGTTAAACAAATTTATTCCACCAAAATAACTTTTTCTGACCATCGAAAGTGTTCTGAAAGTTGAGGACAATGACCCAAAAACCTTGGAGGTAGCAAAAATAGATAAGGGTAAGGTGATATCTATGGAAACCTTGTCCACCAAGACTATAGCAGAGATCGTAAAACTCTTAGAGAGTGATGATCTGATTTTTCTCCCCTTTGAACCATAAGGAATTAGAAATCTCCTTGGTTTATCTTCTCTTCCTACTAATGATCTTGGTCTAGACATACATATGATAGAACTAGTAGAAGAAGAAGAGGATCTCAAAAACAAAACAATACCCATCAAATCCATCTCTAGGGCTTCTTCCATTCCTAACCTTAGTCTAGATACAAACGTGTAAGAAACCTAGCTCTTCATGTTTACAAGACATGACCTCATAGCACGACAAATTCCAAATGCAATCATTACTCCCTATATAGGAAGTAGAATTTATCGGCACCATCACGCTCACATGAACATGATACATCGAGAACGTGACAAAGGGTTTTGAAAATGTCTCATAAAAATGGATGGTCATACACCAAGACTGGATATTCAGATAAATATGATAATAGGAAAGGGTTTTAAGTTTAAACAAAAAGTAGTAGGCCATTGTCAAGAAAACTAAAAAACTTCAAAAATCTGTCGTATCATGTTATGATCCTCATGTGCTTATTTCACTAATTCCTTGAGGTTTTGGTGCAATGGTTCGTTACATTTGGTATCAAAGTGACCACCTAGGTTTAAATCCTGGCACGGGTAGTTACACCAGCATTGCAGTGTTTTCCTGGGGCTTGTATAGGGTAGGGCAGGGTCCCGCTATATGGGCGCAAATCTAGCCCGGGGTCCAGGATACAGAAGCATGGTGGGATGTTATGATCCTCATGTGCTGATTTCACTAACGCCTCGAGGTTTTGGTGTAATGGTTCATTACATATCATTTGTATACCTTGGAAGGTGGGGAATTTAGTGATTCCATCAATTCACTTCACCTTAAACACTTCTATGTATACTCACTTACATTACCACATTGTACATTATTTTATTCATGTTGCTTTTTCATTTGCATTATCATCTTGTGAAATTATGAACTGGAGACTTACTTTTCCAGTGACTTTCAAACTTTCAAAAATTGGAAAAAATATTAATATAAATTATTTAACATGCATTACACATCTTCAAATTATTCAATCTATGTTATCATCTCCGCTCATGGGACAAAATTTTGACATTGATACTAAAAGGACTTGTATGATTAGTATTCTTCATGGTTTCTCCCAATTCGGGTGTTTCCTTCTCATGGTTTTCTTTATAATCTTTTTGATGATAAATCTTCCACTAAAAATATTTCTAGAACAAAAACATTCTAAACATTTCACCCAGAATATTTTTCACCTATGTCAACCTTTGATGGTGAGCCCTTGCATCTTACTAGTTGTGTGGGGTGGAGGCTAGGGGAAAATTTTCCGTCATAAAATCACAATCCAAGGTCAATTCAAAAAAATATATAAATAAAAAATAAACACAAAGTTCTTTCATTTAAAAATAAAACTACACTTCTCATCCCCATAAACCTTTGGTGATGAGACCATGCTTCTTACTAGTGGCTTGGGGTGAGATGTATGGGGTCGCATTAATAAATCTCAAGTTACAAATAAACAAATAAATAAAAGTTCTTCTAAAAATTCCAACGAAAATGGATTGTATATGTATGTTAAAAGAGATTCATTCCTAAAAACTATATTTTTTCAATCAATGGTCCATCCATGAAGCTAATTCTAGTTAAACTTGCAAGTAGAATTCATTTCAAACTGGGTAGTTAATCTTGGTTAGGGTTGACTTACAAGTTTCTAATTGGGTCTTTGTCAAAGCCTTGTCTCTTGGTCATCGTTCACATTCACATTCTTCAAATCATATAACTCACCTCCTTCTTGAATTTTGGTGATGAGCCCTCACATCCTACTAATTGTGTGGCATTAATAATGGAGTGAGTTCATATTTTCATCATACCATATTTAACACTTTTTTCCAATGAAATAGAAATGTTAAATATTACATGAGAAACAAAGTGTCTAAGTTACAATTTGTTTTCATATGCATAGTCATACAAAAAAAAATTCTACCACATTGCATCATTATCCATAGCATACATTTTAAAAACATAAAAAACCAAACATCGTAAATTCCAAACCATCTAAGAGTACACAGATGAATTGAACCATAATGAAATCAACTCTTACAAGGAATGTCAAGCCAAAAATATGTATATATAAATATGTAATATCAATTTTCTTGTATATAATGTTATCACACCATATAGTATGTGTGGTCAAATATTCTCAATCATGAGCCTAAAATGTAAAAAAAATGATATACGTGTCAAAAATTGCCTCAAAACAATAAAGGCCCCAGGCCTATCCATCCCACTTAGATCCTTGTGAAGGGGCAGGAGTGGCATGATTTTTTATGTTGTGGATCCTATGATGAGAACAGATCGATTCAGCATAATAACCTCCATGTGTAGACCTATGATAATAACAGTGCAACTTCCCAGGTGAGTGACAAATAGTGGTGACTCCACTGTGTGATTTTACTCATCACTGTCTCTCTTGATCCTCATGTAAAGTGATTTTGGTACTCATTTGTGTCATCACCTTTGTGGCATGTTAGGTTACTGCAAACACATCAGTATAGTGATCAGTCATCATCAGATGCCTTGTGTCAGTAAGAAACTACTCTCAATTCATCTTCATGGGGATTGCAAACATGTCCATAAGTGTGCGCCGAATGAGATCTCACCATCCATCTTCGGTGGCTATAAAGTGAAAATAAATAATGGTGAGTTAGAAAACTTTTAAAAATAAAAATAAATTGGAATAGCTTACTAACATCCAATCTAGGAAGTGAGTGTATGAAAAGAGTGTTTCACTCACTCATATCCTCAGGTATCTAGCTCAAATCAATAGTTGGTGCTAGTGCACGAGCTGTTGTATCCTCCTCCTTTGCCCTGACCTCCTTATACACCCTCTGTGGGTGTAGAGATGCCTAATTTTTATCCTTGGTATACATTGTCTCCTCCTCCACATCTACCTCAGCTTTAGCTGTTGTTAAGGCATCTCTCATCCCTTTCCACTCTAAGTTTGTTTCATCCTCTAAGTGTGACTTTGTCTCAGCATCCTCCTCCTCCTCCTCCTCACTCTATCTTGGGCCTACATAAATCTGGAGAACCTATCAGTCTAATTTTTAACCCAATAGTTAGATCTGGTGTAGCCTGTCATATACCAATAGGAATCCAAGTAGTAACAATTGTCCACTCTAACTATCCTCTCTGAGTTTCTCTTGACTCATATATCCCTCTATAAAGTATGGCGAACATTGGGAAAGCATCTGTATAAGATAACCCAAATTGTTGTAGTACCATGAGCATCGGATGACTCTTGAATCTACTAGTCTGATCAATCAGCTAAACCATAGTGTTTCACGTGGTCAAATTGATATCATCCTAACATAATCTACCATCCATATCTTTATATGATTGTGAAATCATGTCTATTTTGGTCAATGTCAAAACTAACTTTAGAGGTCCCCTAAGTGGGGCCATATCCACCCATAAAGTTATTATGATCGTTGTGGGATCTGGTATACCAACTCCCCTCTGGTAGGGGATCATCCTCTCATACACCTAGGACATAGCAAGTATGGGATGGCTGAGGGACTTAGCCACTAACCTAGAAATCATGTAAAGGTCATGATATGTAGTCTCCAAAATTTCTACTCCCCATGCATAGACTATGCCATATAACTTGATATTCTAAACGATGGGGATCCTTGTCATAAATAAAATGTAAAGCTAAGATACCAATGATGGCCTTACGTAGAGTAAGGATAGGTGTGGTGCTAACTGAGACCAATCTAACACCCTGTTTGACACCCATATAAGGTTCTTGTGCATCTCCCAAATAAGCGAGTCTTAGCTGCTGAACAAGCACTCTTCAACATGAGATTTCTATCAGTGATAGGAACTCCAAGAATCTAATATACATCCTCCAAGGTGATGTTCCACTCACCTTTGACTCTTGGAAACCATAAAGTATTCTGGTCCACATCCTAGTAACTCAATAAGTCACAAAGTAGATGGCTTACAGGGGCAACAAGCCGTATTTGAGAGATCCTCCAAATGTCATCCCTCTCTAATAAGTCCCTCAATGCTTGAGCTAATGACTCCAAAATATAGGACAACCAATCCTTCTTTCAAGATATCCACCTAATATTAATTCCATACATCCATAAATAACATTAAAAGAGAAAGTAAGAACCTCATAAATACATAACAAGCTCAGAAAAATAGTATAAATGTAAGTTAAAACCAAAAAAAATCCATAGTCAATAAATATCAAATTACCTTCATGGTTACGAAATTGTTGCTCAGGGAAGAGTGGTGGTTGTGCAACTGCCATTATGTGTAGATTGATGGTTATGTAACCACCATGGTGGTTCCACCCAAAAAACTGGGGCCGTACCCTAAAATCAAAAAAATCAAAAAAAAGCAAAAATGCATCAAAATTAACCAAATAAATTACATATCCTAAGTGGCGCCGCTTATGATCATTTTAACTATAAAATTATTAAAAATGACCCCCCCTACAACAAGTTTTGAATAAATCCTACATTTTAGGGTAAAAATGAATAAATGTAGATAACTTACTTAATCATGACCCTTTTTCACTGCCACTGGTTGCACTGCCATTGGCTCGGAGTGCTCATCAATTTGGTTGTCCTCTCACGTGAAAAGGTCATAGGTATTCCAAATCTCCAAAAATCACTAACTGGGTGGGTGAGAATGATTTTATAAATAGTAAAAAGTGATATTTTTAATGTTCTTTAATGTCATTTCAAGTGTGTGTACGTAGGGTTGGAGCGTTGGTGCAGGTATATTTATTATCCTTGCGGATATGGTAAGTCCTCTTCTTATTTTAGTTCAAATTATTTTTTCAATTATGTTTTATATTTGCACTTGATTCTTGTCATTCTATTACATTTGGAAGGAATCATGGATCGGTGTGATTTCAACACAAGGAAGAATGAGGTATAATCTCTAACTTTCCAATTTAGGAGTGTCATACTCAGAATTTGTGTTTTACACCCATTCGTGGCTAAATCGATTCTCCGAGGGGGAAATATGTATGCACCCAAAATTTCATGGTGTTACATTTTCAAACATGGTAAAAATCCCCTATGATGATAATTTTCTCTTTTCCATAACAAATGATGAGGTCGAGGTCCCATTTCCTTGTTTGCAACATGCCTACATAACATGTTCTTCATTGTTTTCTAGTTATTTATATTTTCTTGCTTTCACATATTCTTTTTACTCCTATTCTTTAATTTTTTCATCTTTAGTCATGCAACCCCTATTTTATGTAGGATGGCAGTTGTGTAACCACTGGTCTGCGCAAATCGGTGGTTCCATGTGCTTTAATCTGAGACTCTAAATTTTGTGTTTTTTAAATGTGTTTTGCAAGCTTCTGAGTGGTTTTATCACACATTTATTGATTACTTCCCCTTATTTAAATCTTTTTGGATGTGTATGGAACTTCTCTTCCTTCCTTACTATTCTTAGAATGTTGACTTCCCTTCCTAGGATGATTTGGATTTTCTTGATTACTAAGTGTGTTGGACTGCTTCCCTGTTGTTTTTCTATAAAAAACAAATCTTTTTCCTGAAGCATTGTTTGGAGATTATTGATTTTGATTACACAATTACTTTGCTAAAAAATTTCCCAAAGTACACAAAAAAACTCAAATAATTGTCTAATTTCTTCATTTCCTACATTTGAGACCAGCTAGCCTATAACCAACCTGCTTTAGCATCTTCACAATTTCTTCTACAACCAACTAGTGCATCCCCCTGGACCAATTGGACTCATCTCTGGAAAGGAAGCTGGGGGATAAAGAGAAGAATTGCCATGCTTGGGAATTGTCTCAGTTATACGATAACCGAGTTGGGGAAGTCGTATTAATTTTATTCAATGCTTTTAATATAGAATCAATGTTTGTTGTTAAATCAATAGAAGTGACAAACTTGTTTTAAAGGGGTAGAATTCATAGTTATTCATTTTCCTGTGAGGATATTTCATTGATACTTCATGTAGTCAGTTTTGTGTACCTTTAGTACAACTTTCTAACCCCATGTGTTTCGGCCTATCACCCGACGAGTGTTGGGTGCTCACCCGAGGCACATGCAGGTGGCTAACCCCTCTTTTATGTGAGCATTGTGAGAAGGTTATGCCATTAATGGGGGATGGTTTACAGAATGAGAATACGTTTACTTAGTTAAAATAAAAGTGGAAGGGAAGCTTACAGATCCACATATTAATGTATTAAATGAACTAAGCATTATTGATCAGATCTGAGTCATGACAGTCACACAACAATAGGGTTTACACTCTTAAACATGATATACAAAACAAAACCTTAGATATATATTCATTTAGAGTGATTTTGGTAGCCACATTACAATCAAAATAGGTCATTATAGACTATACATATCAAAATAATAGGACTCATCTCTCACAAATCTTCCCTGGTATGATATTCCAACTATGCCTTCCCAGTTCATCCTTTATCACAGACTCTAATGACATACAGAGGCTTATTACATCCTTCAAAACCCTTAGCACTAAGTGTTCAAAACCCTATCACTACTGCAACATTTGGCTACTCCACATCTTACTCTCTATGCATCCTTTATTCTACTCGAGTCTATCACTCGATGTCTTCCTTTGCTTCTGAGCATCTCTCTTTATAGGTTCATCATCCACTGTCATGCCTTCTCTCCTGAAAAGATCACATGTCAAGTGTCAAATGTGGTCCTCCAATGGTGAATGCTTATCCCCTTTCAAACCCTCCACTCACTGTAATGATGTCTTTCAGGAATATTTCCTATGTGGAAAATTATTTTCTTGACCTCCAAGGTTCCAGGCTAGCATCTTATCCAGTCAGCACGCCTAGTCTGGTCATGTAATTCCTCAAGTGCCTTCAAAATTCCAACTATGGCTAAGTCCTATGAACCCCATGTTCTACCTTCTACACACGCCTTGGTTTCTCCAAAACCCTTCTTAAACCTTTGTCTTACACATTTCTTCCCATGCATCCTTATCTTTATTGGTCTCACGTGTGCATGCCTTTTGGTACTTAGCCAATATTCAAGGCCCAACATCACCCCACACTAAGTGTGTTCTCCGTCCTCGAAAACATCCCGCTTATTCAAAGAATAAATAATGGTTGGACCTAGAAAATTGAATGAAGAATGTAAGAATGGAAAAATGGAAGAATTAAGAATAGAATAATTTACTACCACTATAAGAGGAGTGGGAAATTCTTCCTTACTATCACCTCAATCTTCTCCCAAGCATCTACTTCACCCTACACCTACTTAAGTAGGTCACCTACTAGAGTTCTTACCTCTTCAAAACTTAATTCATCGCCCTTAACATTCAATGTATCCATTATTCCTTCTAACTACTTGTTAAGGTTGTTCAACACGTCCATCCTACGGGTGATTTGGGGATACAGCTCCTTAATCCAAATCTTGATCGAACCTCATAAGGCTTCGATTGCTTCCTTCTTCTTCTCAACCTTGGCTATGATTTTATCCCACTCTATCCTATTTTCCTTATTCTTCTCCTAGAATTATTTCAGATATGCCTCATGTGTAGCAACTAGTATGTTTGTCACCCTGTCTTTGTCAGCGCATTTATCACACATGGCCTCGCCCATTCACATGGTGGTCTACACTGTGGCAAGGAGTTCAAAATACCGAGTAACTCTCTCCTTAATATTCTACTTCTCTTCCTCCTTCTGGTGTGTCAATGACTCTTCTATTTATTCCAATGTGAGTGGACACCTCACCATGGTAAGGATGCTAGTTAAGTATTCCAAGCATTGCAAGGTTGACTCATATTTCTACTCAAGTGGGGCTAGGTCTAGGTGTTTCAAGATTATAGCATCTATGATCATCTTTATATTTTTTTACACCTCACACACCTTTGTCTTTTCCCCACTTAATTTTCACCTTAATTAGGTGTTGATCAACTCCTCCTGCTTCATATCCTTACTCTTCTCAATGATTTATTTGTTCTTCCTCTCCAGCTCTTCCTCCAAGACCCTTACTCTGTCATTCCTCCTAAAAAGTCTCACCTCAACCTCCACTAATACCGTGTTGAGTGAGTTACGAACATGTTCATCTAATAGCTCCTGAGAATTCACTAGAGGGTTTACTCCCTTAGACTCTGGTATTTTCATCAACGCCCCTTGGTTGACCTCAAATTCTAGCTCATCAAAATGGGACTCAAAAGCCCAATATATCATATTTCTCATACCCGAGTATTTGCCTTCTTCTTCGAATGAAGACCATGCAAGGAGTTGGTTAGAGCGCATGGTACTTTGGAAGTGTGCGTAGTACCTTATTTGGATCATTGATATAACTCATCCCTTGCTCTAATGTCATTACCACACCCTTTCCTCCTGTGTGCACCACCTTACAAAATATTACTACTAGGCTGGTATCTCCACCCATCCTTCCATATTCCTTCTCGACACTTTATCTCTCCATTTCCTTGAGCAATTCATCAGTGTTTTGCTCTACCTCTTACTCCACCAAGTCCTTCATTATTCCTGCTACCTCCCTTTCTGTGGCATCCTCTATATGCTCCTTGGTGAGGATTGGGGTCCTCTAATCCATGGTGTTTACCTCCTCACTTCCCCCTTGCCATAAGCACCTTCTTCGTCATCATCCTTCTCTTATTCCCCTTCATCCTCTGAGTCGTGTACATCGTACACAGGATGGTCCAAAGCCTTTTTATGCTCATTGTCATCTTGTTTGCCTCTGTAATCCTCCAAGATCTCCATTTCTTCTAAGTCCACCTTTTATACTACTTTATTATTCTTCCTAATCAGTGATTCCAGTATAGTATATTCTTCTTTCTCTTCTTATATCGGTGACTCCTTCATTGCTGGAGACTCTTCTTCTACAGGGGGCATCTCTTACTCTGGTACCTCCTCTTTAGGTTTCTTCTCTTCTTCTTTTGTAGGTGACTTCTTCCTCTGTGCATATGTATTTGGCCTTTTTCCTGACTCCTTCGCGCCTACAGATTGTGTTGTTTGTGCACTTGGTTCCTTTTTCTCAGGTGCCTCCTCTCTCTCCCTCTTCCTTGGTATGGACTTCTTCCTTTTTATAGGATCCTCAAGGATAGAGACATCATTTTCCACATAGGTTCCCTTCTCATATTTTGGCCTTATGCACAGATATACTCTTGTTACAGTTCTTGCAGTAACAGGAAAGGTTACTAGTTTTATCATATGCATGTCATATGAGACATACTTATCCACATATGCATGATTCATTGGGTATATCACATTCCTTTGCAGCTTATGGTAATATTGGTCCACCGTGCTGAGATTGAACCTCAACCACTTTTCCTCCTTGAAGCGGTTAATCTCGGCTTGGAAGTATTGTATAGTGAAGGAGAATGGTAATTTGCACCATGAGCTTTTAATTTTGTCTACCAAAGTGAACTTGTTGATACAAAAATGTTGGTACAATGCACACTCAGCTTCTCCTTGCACTAGAGAGGGTAATTACTTGGGTATTCTCAACTCTTCCCTGAACACATCATACATTCACTTGTACCACTTCTCCAAGAATGCCTTGTGGGTGGCCGTCATGGTGTCACAAGTATATTTCTCTAATTGACCGGGGAGGGGTTCTCATCTGGGCACTCCCATATAAATTTATCTGGACCATCAAGCACTCGAATTTCTAAAAACATTATGGTAAGGAGGATTGTACCAAACATTATCTTATCCTTGTCGTGTGTGGTACTAATGATCTCCTTTGTTATGAATGTTGAGATGTTGTAGATGGTCCCCTCTGAGATCTTTTGGTAAACGTTCAACCATGCCTTGTTGATATGGGTCTATCTTTCTTGTCCATTTAGTTTTGTGACCAAGTGTGTAGCCATCCTCATTACAAGGTATGAAATCATAAAGATGTCGAAGTACCATGACCCCTTCTTGTAGTCATAGGCCTCCATAGTTTTATTTATGGCCTCTTTGTCATCCAAGTCATCATCAAATGAATCCCCCTCATAGGAAAGACTGGTAAATTTTTGAAATTATGTGGGGATTATCCTCATCATTTGTCCTTGTAAAGTAGAAATGGTCTTCATGTATGCATGACATTAGCCATTAGTACAACTGCTCAGGTTTTCTAAAATAGGGAAACTCATAGAGTTTTACAACAACTCAACCTTCTCCATCCTTACCTTCACCTCATCATTGTAGATAGGTATTCCGTCTGGTGTATGCTTAACTATAGGTCTAACCATCTCCAATGCCATCTCTTTCTCTATGGTGCTCATTCGATGGTTGTAGTCACTTATAGCCATTTTTCTGACATGATAAACCCACTCGTTTCCCAGCAATACACCATCTAGGTGTTGCATCTCTATGTACCATTCCTCATTGAAGATAGTAGAAAATCTTGTTTCCCTTTTCCCTTGCCCTTCTTTGGTGAAACAGTGATTACTTTCCTTGGTGCCATTTTCCTTGTCTAGTTGTTTAAAAAATATTTTCTTCCTTCTGATCTTGACTCTGCTCAACTCTACGGCTCTACTCTTACATAAATATCCCTTCGATCTTGTGCCCTAGCTCTGGAACCCTAACCAGGAAAAATCCTTCCTTCCACAAGATGATGTATTCACTTACGGGTTTCAAAAAAATCAACAACTCTCTCCTTTCACGCCCATGTTTTTTTTTTCCACATTGGTTTGCTTCTCAAACTAGCTATGCACTCAGATATTTATAACCTCCTTTCGCACAATTTTTCTCAAGGATTCCCTAGTTTGCAAGAGCTCTTCAATATCACAAATGTAAGGTAATAACATTGTATCTTGACCTTATACTTATAATTTTTTCTTCTTTTCCCGTAATAAATGCAATGCCACCAACCATCGTACTTTTGCAATAAAGGTGGATTTTTCTACTAAATCCAACCTTAAGTGCTTTTACCCCTATGCCCAACCCTACACAAAAAACCCTTACAACCTTCTGGCAACAAAAATCCTTAACTGAATGAAGATCCTCACGTGCATGCATGCAGTGCACCGAAGGAACTTCTTCCTTCCTTACCCTGATTTTTTCCCTCGTCCTGTTGTTCCTACACTTCTCATCCTTGTACATGGTCTTTGTAAAGCTCTCTTGACACCAAACTCCTTATGTCTACCTTTTCCACATGTGCTCTTCCAAACTTTGAACTTTTGATTCTTCAATCTGGGCCATCAAAACATAGCTTCCACTACCAACTTCTATTTTACTTCACATTACTCCACCCCACACTAAAATGGATGTGCGGTCCTCTATGCATAGAAAACTTTTGAAAATAATAAGTGGCTACCAGCACACAACATGCACACAACAAAAAAATAAAAGGAACAAATAACGAGAAGGGGAAATACATAAAAGGAAAATGCATTAAAGGAAACCCTAGGATAAATGGAAATATTTCCTTATTTATGATTACACAAAATCCTTATTTATAGTAGGGCTTCAACCTACTCCCATTGAAATGGCCTGGTAATCTCATCCCATCGAGTGCTTGTAACTAGCATGCACCTAAATCAAGGATGTATGAGATGATATATGGCCCTAACCAATGGAATTTAAGTTTCCTAGGATGGCAACAGAAATTTGGAGTCATAAAATAAGATCATCTACCCAACCTCGAATTTTATTTTTTTAATATGGTGATCATGTCATGCTTTTTGTCGCATCTTTTTAGCCTTCTAAATCCACCTAGATAAGTGACCACCTTTCATCCAACTACATTAATTTCTCCATGTGCTCCTGTAGTGATTTTTCATTAGCTAATCCTCCCATGCATGCAAATACAGTATATGGTAGCATGAATTCTACTAGGTAACACAGCTTCTGTGCCAAACACTAATTGGAATGGTGTGGCCTTATTTAATTTATTGTAGGTAGTCGTATACACCCATAGTACAACTGAAACTTTATCATCCCAATCCTGTCTTCCCACATCACAAATTTTTGTCAGCATGTGACTCATAATTTTGTTAAATGCCTCAGTAGTTCCATTAGCTTGTGGGTGATATGGGGTAGTCTTATGGTGGGATACCATGAATTCTGCCAGCAAGATCCTGACTTTCTCATTCAAGAAATGAGTACCCCTATCACTCATTAAGTTCAGACAGACATCCATATCTGCGTGATTATATTTTTCCATAAGAACCTAGCTTATTGTTATTGCTATGTATAGTCCCTTGTAGGTGCTGCCTCTGCCCATCTTGTTAAGTAGTCAGTTCAAGTGATGATATAGTGTGAACTAGTCCTTCATGAAGTAGGTGAAATTGGTCCTACAAAATCAATGGCCCACTTTTTGAATGGTTTTGTGCTAGCTATCAGCCTCAAGGGAATCTCATCCCTTCTTCCTGGCTTTCCAAGGCACTGGCAATGGTCACAAGCCTTGAGAAACTCAATGCAATCCTGGTAGATTTTTCCCACCAAATCCCTGCCAGTAAGATTTTTCACATGGTTGCATTCCCTGCATAGTTTCCTCCTGTAATCCCACCATGTGTTTCCTCCATGATTGCAATGCATGCTCATGCTCCAACACACACCAGTGTAAAACCTCATCACGACCTAGTTTGTATAAGTCTCCATCTTTTAGCATATAGGGTGTGAAGATGCGTATGGCTAACTATTTTCTTTCCAAAGTCTTCATTCCTTCAGGTGCCACGCCCATTTTGAGAAATGCAACAATATCTTCTAAGTCATAGGGTGCATGTTGCCACAACCTAAATAGTTGCGCATCTGAGCATAGCATCCTTAATTCTCTGTGCATCCTCTTTCTGATTCAATCCTTGACAAATGATCATGCCTTAAGTTACTCTTTCCTGGTTTCACAACAACTATAAACTCAAATTCTTGAAACAACAAGACCCACTGACATATGCACCCTTGCAAAATGGGCTTGTTCACCAAGTACTTCAATGTCATGTGGTCTGTGTAGAATATGAAGGGTGTTGCCAACAGATATTTCTTGAATTTTTGCAGCGCATAGATCATTAATAGTGCTTTGCACTCAGTAGTAGTGTAGTTTTATTCTACTTGTGTTAACTTCCTGCTAGCAAAACACAAGGGGTGGTCAACAATCCCTTCTCCAAGTTGTGCTAAGACTACCCCAATCGCCATCCCTGAAGCATCAACATGTACATGGAATGGCTTATCCCAAGAGGGAAAGTGTAATATGGGTGCAATGATAAGCCTATTCTTCAATGTCAAACAATCTTGTCTACTGCACCTCTCCCCAGTGAAATGCACTTTTGTGTTTTAGTAACTTATCCAATGAAGCATAAATCTTGGCATACCCCTTAATAAATTTTAGGTAGTACCCTCATATGCCCAAGGAATCCTTGCACTACACTCTGGCTGGTAGGCTCCCCCAATCCCACAATAATGATAACTTTGGCAGGATCCACCAGCAAACCTTCCTTACATATGATGTGCCCCAACAAGGTTCCAAATGGAGTAGCAAAGAGACACTTCTTGATGTTGAGGGATATGTGCAACTACCGACATCTTTCAAACATCAAGCACAAATTTTCACAATGGTCTTTCACTAGTCCATACACTATCCAGTCATCAAGGTAGACCTGAAGGAACTTATGGATAAAATCCTGAAATGCTTGGACCACTATGCATGAAAACATAGCAGGCACGTTCTTTAGTCCAAAAGGCATGACTGTGTAGGAAAAAATTCCCCATTCAGTGGAAAAATTTGTATTTTTCTAGTCTTCATTTGCAATTCTAACTTGATGATATCCTAAGAATCCATCCGTGAAGGAATATATTTCGCGCCCAGCTACTCCTTCCCAAATTTCTTCAATGAAGGGGGTTGGAAAAGGGTCAATGACACATACTACATTCAAGTCCATGTAGTCAACACAGATCCTTATCCTTCCATCCTTTTTAATACTTATGACCATGGGGATTATCCATTTTAATTCCTCATATGGCTTCAATGATGCCTGATGTGATCATTTTGTCTATCTCCTCCTTGACTTTGATGCAAGATTCAGATTCATTCGATAAGGCCTCTTCTGAATTGGGTGCACCTTCCTTTAACTTGTATTTTCATTTCTCCCAAGGAGTGGTGAATGCCTTTAAGCTCATGGTATCCATGGAAATAATTCCTGAAACTCACACAATAGATCAATGATATTTGAAACCTCCTTCTCTAACCAATAGTCTCCAATAGTGGCCTCCTTAGGTTCCATTTCTGAGTCAATGTTAACCTTCTTTATTTTGAGGGGCTCATGGTAGGCATGTGTCATTTCTCATCAGCACTATCAATAACTTCACGCGTACCTTCAGTATGGTTAACATCTAAACTCTCCATCTCTTCACCATCTATCACATAGACCATCTTTCCCTTCTCTTTCTCCATACATGTGCATGCTCAAGCTACACCTCTTTTGACTCTTCCTCATCAAAGAGCGGTTCCAAACTAGGTTCACCCAATAAATCCAGTATTCTATCTTTTCCATGGCACTATCTCCCATCATTAGGTGCTTTAACAACCTGCAACGCCTTTTCCACTGATGGTTTAGTACTCTAATATTCAAAAGCTTGAAGGAGGTCATTTTTCAACTCCTATCAATTTCCTATCTATGATGGTGCACATCTCAGAGTGAATATACCATGTGCACGTGCACAACCTTGTAAAGTGGAGTACAGCTTATGCACCCATAAATAAGGTGGCAAGGATTCTAGTGCCTTTCATCCAGGATTTCTCACATGCTTGGATGTGGAACAAGGAGGGTTCCTTCCCATGATAGTCTTGTATGATAGTGGGTGCATTGCTTTGGGAAAACCTAATAGAGAACGTGATTCTCACTTCATGCCACTCTAGAAGGCTATCACAATGTGTTTCCCACCAACACGTTGTGGTCCCAAGCAAGTTATAGTTGAGCATCCCTCTTCTTTAGATCTCATTTTTCCACTGAGCCTCCATATCTTGTAAGAAAACATCAGGGTTGGCCCCTCCATAGAGTAACTTGGTAACTTCTTTCCTCCCAGGTGCTTAAATGAGCATGCCTTTGTCACTCTTGTAACTAGAACCTCTTAACTGTCACCCAATTAACTCATAAGTCTCATGCACCCAATTTTCACATGCCACACTAGTTGTATCACTCATGGATTGAGCATCTTCAAACTAAATAACTCCTTCTATAGGGTGAATCACCTTAGGGTCCCTAATAGAGCGCACATAGATCCTGTCAAGAACTTCTTCTCCCAAGGGCTCAGTATAGGTGTTGACTTCCCATCGGTCAAGGGGATGATAACCCATTCTTCCTTGTTCTCAAAATATTATGTATCCCTTGTTGAACCATAGGTCAGCATTTTTATTATAGCACTAGGGGCACCCAAGTAATTTGGAAAGTTGTCCCCTCGGCTAGCACCAAGACTTCAAAATCCCCAGTGGAAGTTTCCCCTTGGATAGTGATAACAATATCCTTCAAGACACCAATGGGCATTGCCTTTGTCTTTTTAGCCATATACATCACATTCAAATATGGTTGTAATGGGGGTATTCCCATTTGATTCCATGCATCTAGAGTGAGGACATTGACCTTTGTGCCCATGTCAATCAAAATATTTCTCAAAAGCCACCCATCCACAACAACATTCAAGGTAATCTCCTTATCATAGTCAAGGCTGTGGGGAGGAAGGTTAGCATGCAGAACCTACCTTTCGCTCTCTGCTTCGGCGTATGGTACCTTTTCCCATAACCATTCCCCTAGTAAAGGAATGATATTCTCTTGCCTTAACATCTTTCATACTTCCCTGACCTCATCCAAATCCTTCTGTGGAGCCTCAACACTCTTTCTTTGCTCTAACTGCCTTGAATGTTACTTTAGGAATTGGATCTCTCTGTATAGGCTTCGAATTACATTCATGGTCTCCTGATAAACCTCCTTCTAATGAGTAGGTTCCAGATACTTCCCATGCAGAACCTCTTCTCTTATAACCAATGGTCTTTACCTTGGTATCTCCCTTACGCATGCAGCCTTAGCTTGTGTCGTAACTAGTACAGTCTCTAGTTCCAACTCATGTGCCACCTTTGGCATCCATTATGGATTGGCCTTCTTTATACTTACCATTCTGACGCCTTTTTCCTTCTGGTGTTGCTGGATCATATGTTCAAATAGCTCTGGGCACTCCTCATACTTGTGTTTTTTTCCACACCAAGAGCATTGTAACATATCTAGAAATTTGCACTTATAGTGCTCCGTAGACCCACAATTGTAATAAGTTCCACATGGGAACTCACTTTTTCCTCCTCCATGGTTACCATGACCATGAAATCCTCCTCTGAAAATTCTTCCAAGCATCCCTCTATCTATGCGACCTTCATAGTGACGATCATCATCCTTAGAATTATTTGTGAGGCTAGTTTGGCACACACCAATATCAATAGCATCATGTATCTGGTCAATCAACCTACAATCCTTGGTGTCATGAGTAGTAGAGGTGAAAATATTGCAATAACAAGACACATTTTTACGGATCACTCGCTGCAGTAGTGGGCACCTACTTGCATCATGATCTCTGTGGAAAATCTCACAGTCCACTATCATGGCGCATACCGATCTCTGAGGGCAATTGTCCTTTGTATGCCCCTCTATCCTCACAATCCATGCACCATAGCCCATTGGGAGCGTCATGTGCCAAGTTTTTAGATAGCTTCTCGAGCTATTTTTCCATTGCAGCAATCTAGGCTTCAATAAAAGGGCTAACACTTGTATCCATGCTTCCAATAGCCTCAGTGCATGCAGGGCATCTCTAAGGCCTCGCATGGGTCTGTGAAATTCTTGTGTGAAAGTGCTCTCCTAAAAGGTGTTATCAACCCTCCAACAAACCATTGAACATGCTGGGAAGGATGAATATCATAAGACAAATTTAACAAGAGAGTCTTAAAACACGTGTCATATTCCCACACACTCTCTTCCATACCTTGTTGAATCTCCTTCAGCATGTTAATGCTCTTTTGTTCAAACTCAGGGATATGAAATTCAACTAAGAAGGAATTCTGTAGCATGGTGTAATCTACCACTATTTGATGGGGATCATACTTCTGGTTCCAACTATGTGTGCATCCTTGCAACGTAATTACAAACTAACTTGCCTTCCACTCTAGGGTAGTGATCCCCTTTGCATGCACCATAGCAGCTCACACTTGTGTACATGCTCTAAGCATCCTCAACACCTTTGTAGTCTGGTAGATGTAAAGACATTTTGAAAAAAACTTGTTGAGGTGGTTGAGGCCCTTGTCCTCCTAACCAGAACCTTGATTTTCTTTGGTGTTACCTCCACCACTAGATCCACTAGATCCACCAATTTCTGTCCCTCCTGACCCACCATATCCCCTATATCCACCAGGTCCACCGGGTCCTCCAGCTCCTATACCACCAGATCCACCTCTTGTAGCCAGTAATGGGCCTGAAGTGGTTGCACCTAGTGTCCCTAATGTCCCACTAAACTGTGCACCAATGGTTTGTGATATTGCACTACTACCATGGATGTGTGTCTCATGTCACTTCTTGATGTGATACCCAAGCTTTACGTACCCATACTTTTCCCAAATTTCATTCTAGACAATATTCCTCCAAACACAAGAAATGATTGTGCAGCCATAGATGTACCAAATGAGAAATTATATCTCTTAGGTGTAGATCAGTCACTCCCACCAATACCAACTGGGTTAACAATACTTATCTCTTGATTTGGAAAACTAAGCACCAGGGGTTGGTCACCAGGTGGATTCAGATGTGCGTCAATGGCTCTCCTTTCTCTAAGTGATGAACTCTCATCAGAAGTTGAAGGGGTCTCTCTCCCACACTTTCCAAGATGGGGTAGCACATACTGCTCAGGCTCCACGTCCTCTACATGAACCTCAATTCCTTCCCATAACTTCTACCTCCATAGATCCATCACTCCTACAACATCATGTTGTCTAGCCAACTCCCTTTCTTGTGCTTCACTATACTTGATTCATATCTCTTCCCTCTCCTTTTCAGCTACAAGGTTTGTCATCTTCCTCCACCCTAGCTTCCTCACCCAACACTTAGAAGAAGCTTAGTTGACCATAGGAAATGCTTCCAAACTTAGTGTAATGATCAAGATATTTATGGCTAATGGAATAGCATGCAAAAATGATCCTCTAGGCACCTTTAAGAACTCCAAATCAGGTACCTCTTGACAAGAATACGTAGAAAATAGTGTATTCTATGGTATAATAGGTCAGCACTCTTCTCCACTAATGATCAACATCATGTTTCCAAGTCAAATCAGCATCCTGTAAGCCTTTTATATTCATCTTGGGCCCATATGTGATATCTATAATACCATCTTGATCTAGATGCATAAGCCGAAATCCATTCATACAACTCCACTGGGAAACAGCAAAATAAGGTCTCATACAGCTCATGATATAGATGTTCTTCTACCCATATGTGTACATAAAACTCAGGTCCAATATTAAATCTCTGGGAAAATTCATCCTCTATGTACTCTTAAACCATGATTTGACACTGTCCAAGGTCAAATGGTATGTCATCACATGCATCATTCTCACAACAACTTTGAAAAGAGGTCCCGACAAATGGGAAACGAAGATGTAGTCATTTTTATGTACCCTTAGTACAACTTTCTAACCCCATGTGCGTCAGCCTATCACCCAACAGGTGCTAGGCACTCACCCAAGGCATGCATGGGCACTGAGCCCCTCCTTTATGTGAGCATTGTGAGAAGGTTCTACCATTGATGGAGGATGGTTTGCAGAATGATTATACATGTACTTAGTTAAAAGAAAAAGTGGAATGGTGGCTTACAAATCCACATATTAATGTATTAAATGAACTAAGCATCATTTGTACTAAGCGTGATGAATCAAATCCTATTCATGATAGTCACACAACAAAAAGGGTTTAGAACAAACCCTTAGATATATATTCATTTAAAGTGATATTGGTAGCCACATTACAATCAAAACATGAGGTCATCACAGACCAAACCTTAGATATATATTCATTTAATAGGTGATTTTTGGTAGCCACATTACAATCAAAGTAGGTCATCATAGACCATATATATCAAAATACTAAGACTCATCTCTTACAAATCTTCAGTGGTATGATATTCTAACTATGCTTTCTCATTTCATCCCTTATTACAGACTCATACACTAGAGGCTTATTACATCCTTCAGAACACTTAGCACTAAGTTCTCTAAACCCTAGCACTACTGCAACTTTGGCTACCCCACATCTTACTCTCTATGCATCCTCTGTTCTACTCTTGTCTATCACTCGATGTATTTATCTTCTTCTGAGAATCTCTCTTTATAGCTTCATCATCACTACCATTCCTTCTCTCCTGAACATATCACATGCCAAGTTTTAATGTGGTCCTCCAATGGTGAATGTTTATCCCCTTGTGAACCCTCCACTCTCTGTAATGATGTCTTTTTGGGAATATTTACTGTACGTGGAATATTCTTTTCTTAAAGTCTAAGGTTCCACGTCTGGCACCTTATCCACTCAGCATGCCTAGTCGGGTCATGTTTTTCCTCAAGTTCCTTCAGAATGCCAAATATGGCTAAGTCCTATGAACCCCATGTTTTTCCTTCCGTGTGCACCCTAGTTTCTCCAAAACTCTTCTTAACCCATTGTCCTATGTTATTATCCCCGCGCGCCCTTCTCTTTATTGGTCTCACACACACATGCGCCTTTTGGTACTTCGCCAATATTTAAGGCCCAACACTTCCCTCTTGATGCATCCCTATGGATTTTCCTAGGATTGGATTTGGATGAAGTTCCTATACATCAGTTTTCTTAATTCTTCATTTAGAATATATATATATATTTAAATTCCTTTGTTATTAGATTAACGTGCATATGAACAATATTACAGTGACAAACTTCTTCCCTTCTTATCCCTAAGGATCTGCTAGGGAAAGAATCTTGAGGAATATTTTGTAGCTATGCTCTTTTTTTGTTTCTTCACTTTTCATATTTTTCTATGCAATACATTCCTCTATCAGGGAAGTCTTAGAGGAATAATAAATTACTTCTGATAAGTTTTATTTCTTCTCGTGATTCTGAGGTGAGGCAATTAGAAGAAGTATAAAATCCACAATTACAAATTGGAAAATTATTTTGTTTGAATTAGAGTAAACTTCACATCCTACACCAAAGGAATACCCACATCCAAATATTCCCTATTTATTTGATTTTAGTTTAGAAGTGTGATTTGTTTAGTTTAGGATCAGTTTCATTTATATGTAGAGTTATCTTGTTTTAATTAATTTAGATTAAATAAATCTTAAAATTTTGTTTGATTAACTACTTTCAACTTACTTCTTTCAAGCAAATAGATTAGAGTGTTCATTTTGTTTTGGTTAATTAATAGGGAATGAACTTAGCTAACTCAAATATTAATACACACTTGTATTTTATTTAAGCTAGATTTACTTTTCTTAATTATTTAAAAAAAACTTTCAACGTAGTTTAGCATTCAAATCAAGCCAAACAATCAAATAAATAGGGAACTTACGCTAGTCGTACATAGTCTCTAATTTCCCCTTTGCTAACTCAGCTTGTAGGAATTCACACTACCTTTTCTTAGTCCTTGATTCTCCTATAGCTACCTTTCAGGATCCCCTCAATCCTACACATTTTCACTGTCCTGGCACAACCTCAGGAAGTCATGTGCATTTGGAATCATGTGTTGATTCTCAAGTGTACAGACACCAATTTAATCCCATGAGATCAGGAGAGTAAGGTAGATAATATTTTCTCACATATATGAAAAATCATGATTACACTTTGGACTACTACTAACAGTTCATTCTAGACCAACAATTTTCTAACTACATCCTTTCCATTTTAGTGGTACTACGAGGTGGTAATATCTCAAAGGAATATTCTAAAAGAGAAACATAATTACCTAAAATCATGTGAAAGTGATTTGAGAACCATTTTATCCATTTATGCACCTACATATAACCAAAACTATGTCATTAAAATATCTCATATTTCTCAACCATATTCATTAAAAGTAGGCTCAAAATGTATCTCTTCAAGACCTTTCTATTAGTACCATGTGTGGTTCAAATGGAGGTCTCATTCAAAATATATGGAGGAAAACTCATACCCATGTCATGTCATCATGAAATCCCTAAGATCAGTTTCAAATTGATCCAAACCATCAAATTTAACCTCGTGAATTAGACATTGTAGAAAATATTAGGTTTCACAAATTCTCTCCATGTGTTATTCCCCCACATACTTTCCATCAAAGGATCGGCATTTCCTAGATCGAGGAGGCCAAGAGATCATCTTTAGGAGATTCTCATGTACCCATTACTATCATTTTTACCACATTTCTACATTTCCTTCATCAGTATTCTAAAGTTCTTTGAGGTAAAAGGATTAATCCTTAAGAGTATGACAGTCAACAATGTTTGACACCTATCCTCTTAGACACTTGTTGTCAATTGATGCTTCACATAGTTCATTGGTTTAACCAAGGCCTGAAAGGATACTAATCACTTATATTTACCATGTATCAACAAGGATGTTCATCATCAATAGGTTATCTACAAGGTTTGAGGTCTAAAGAAAAAATTTAAAGAATTGTGGGATGTGAGAAAGTTGATAGGTGACACTTTTCACATTTCTTTCTAAGGTGCAAAAGTTATCTAGTATCAAACATATTTGTGAAAAGTGGGTAAATGATGACTTCCATGTGTTATCTAGAGCCACTTGTCTTAAATCATTGATAGAATTTCTTCAGAGACGTGAAAGAAATTAATTCTTGAATATTTAGAGACAGCATTTATCAACACTTGTCTCTATTTTAAACTATTTAAGATTGACAGGTTAGCCTTAATGTAAAACTAGGTAAATGGACATATTTTGAATTTTTTAAGGCTAAAACTCATTAAAATATATAATTCATCATTCATGATTTATCATGTATTTGTAGACACATAATTTTGATCGGGCAATTTTAATACTAAAATTTCATTAATTGTCTTCTTTCCTCTCATCCATTATAATTAGTGATTTTCCTCTAATTGGCTAATATTTCCCATCTTCTTAGTCAATTAACAAGATTTCGTTAAGTTATTGACCTCATCCCTCATCTTGGATACCAATTAACATCACTTCATTGATTAAAATCCTCTTCTAATTAATTAAACATTATTAATTAATTACCCTTTCACAATCTTGTATTTAATTAATAAACCCTCTTACTAATTAAATCCCCTCTCAAACCCCTTGAATTCTACTCATTTCCCTCCAAATGGATTCTATAAGATAAACTTGACCTATTAATCAATCTCAATTGATTCAATGAACCTTCCCAAACTCCCATGGGTTTCTAATCTCTAATTAATCTCTTCTAATCATGTTTATCCTTTTCTAATTCTTAATTCACTTTATCCCACATTCACTAGGTTACAAGCTTCTCCAAAATTAGAAAGTTATATAAGAAACCTAGTATACCTTTTACACCTTACACCTTGTCCTTGTAAGACATATTATATCTCAAGAGATAATTTCCCTCATAAGAAAGCTTGCATAAATTGAGAAAACCTCTTTGTTATAGTTAGTAGGAGAAAATTTAAAAATGACACTTAAGCCATATTGATGAGATCTCTTCCACTTTGATAAAAGTAATTAATCATACATAATTTGTATTCGTATCACATAAGGAATCATCTACAAATCAAAGCACATACAAACATCAAAAGGGATGCTTGCATTTAGTGTAGATTTACATTTTGTGTAATTTAATTAAGCTTTTCATTTTTATCTCAATTTTGATGTATTTGTTTAAATGAACTAAGTTAGGATTTACTTGGTGTTAAATTCATTCCATTAGCTTAGTTTAATTTCATGTGTATACATATGACACACCTGGTGGGACACCCCTTTGTCTCATGTGCATTTTTTTTTTACTTAGTTTAGCTTCATTTACCATTTACGTGTAAGTTCTTTCAAATTTATTAACACTTCTATGTTTGTGTGCATGTATGTTGGTATTCTGTAGTGTTGAGTCTTATTTGCAAGTATAAGGGAGGTGGAGTTCTATCAAAATTTGATCTTGATGAGAAAAATCCAAGATTTTAACTATTTTTGCCTCATTTTCGTGACTTTCTATTTCAGCGAACTCACCCTGTGTTTCAACGGCCTTGACCTATGGATTTTTCTAATGTTATTTTTTAGATTCAATGAATTAAAAGGATTTTTCAATGGTTTTGCATTATTCTAGTGACCTCATAGAATATTTTAACAACCTCATCTTATGTCATGACCTTACTACCTTGTCTAACAACCTTGTGTCCTGTTTTGGCAGCCTCAACATGTCAAAATACACACTCATTTTTATAGAATTTTCTATATTTTTTTAGATATCTTTGGTTATATAAGTTTTTTATCTTATATATTGTTGTCATGTGTTTTTGCAAGGTCAAAATTCAAGTTGAAAACATGAAACCTATACCCCAATGTCAAAAAATTACTTGAATCCCCTCCTAAGTCACCCTCTGGGTCAGTCTTCCTTATGTGTCATAACCCCTCCGTCCCTAAAAATCATCATAACGTGATGAACAACCTTCCTAAGTGTCTGAAATGTGTTCAAGAATTCACTTAGTTTATTCAGTTGTATGTTGTGAAAAGAATAAAAATGTACTAAGCCTAGAAAGGTTATTCTCTAGCCTATTTGGGACAAGTGTACATCCTCCGGGGTTGATCATGGAGCCTAAATTCATCTAGATATATCATTGAAGATATTTAAATTCAATAGAATAGATTTAGGAAGATTTGGTAAATTTTTTAAGGTGTTGTAACAAGAATAGTGAAACCAAGTTTTGGAGGCTTAAGGAGCTTCCAGTCGAAAAAGGTACATGAACTTCAATGAATTATTCTGAGAGCTTCGGGATGAGTCAAGAGAAAAACAATATATCATCATAAATATTATATAATCCTCTACATGATGGATTTTTCATATTATTCACAAGGCCCGAGAGCTTCTGTGCAAACCATTCTAAGCAGACTCACCTTGTAGTCTCGAGTGAAAAAATAGAATTTTTTGGAAGAGGTAGAATCGAGTATTTAAAACCCTCCCATTGATCTTAAAATTTTCTTAGGATTCAAATTTATATTAAAAAAATCCAAAAAATAGTTCCTACAACTCTAGGAAAGTTTGTTTCATGATTTCAGGATTTAGTCAAATTCACAATTAGATGGTTGGCACATTTATGTGTCCTAACTATCCCAAATGTTTAGTACAAGGGGGAAGTGGGGAAAACAAGGACAAAAAATTCACCTTACCCCTATTCGTATCCCTTTTACCCTCATCCATGTTCCTTCCCAAAAAAGTGCTAAATGATCATGTGTGCAAATTTGGCTAAGTCTTATCCTTCTTACCTTGGGCGTATTTTTCTTCCCCAACTGTCCTAATTATCCAAGACAGTCAGAATAGTTTGGAAAAAAAAAATTGCCCCACCCCCATACATTACACAAGTTCTCCATGTGACCTCAAATTTTGTCTCCCATGTTCTATAACCTTTCTCTCTTATCCTTCATGTTCACCACTCATTTCCTGCCACTTGTCAAGCATAGGGAAGGGGGCGCAATTTATTTCCCCAACTGTCCCAAATATCTTAGGGGAATTCGGTACAATTGGGACACTAAAATTTTCCCCACTTCTTTTTCTTTCAAATTCAAGTTTTAAAGCATGCTTTCAAGAGTTAAAAATAACGTTGTTTTAACCATTTAAAGAGCTCTACATGTTTTTCACTCCATTATTTCACCAGGTCAGCCTAGGAATCCATTGTTGACATCTTGAAGCTTGAATATACCTAAAAATTCATTAGATATACCTGGAATTTCTTTTGGGGCATCCATGAATACCACAAACGATTTTTTTTCTCATATCTCTCAAACATGTGATTTGATTTAAACAAAATTTTCTCAGCGGTTCTAAATTCCAGAAGCCTTCAAGAAAAAATTTACTATAAACCCTATGATGCTCTAGATTATTTATAGTATAAAACCCTCATTATGTTCCCTAGCTTATGATTTTATTTTTTTCAAGCATTTCGGTGGGTAGATTGAGACGACATTTTGATCACATGATCTAGAGAGCAAGCCTATTCTAGATAAGATATTTTCATTAAAACCCAATAGGGATAAGTTCCATTTCTATTTTTAATAAGTATCTAGTCTTTCCATTTACTATAAATATTTTTTAAAAAAAATCAAAACATTTCAAATTAGTGTAAGTAGACATCAATGGTGAAGACAAACTAGGCAAATCTGGTCAAAAAAGCAAAAAAGAAAAAAGAAAAAAACACTTTTTAAAAATAGTAACTATTAAAAATCATTCAAATGACATCAATTAATTTGTATATAGTATGTTGGGAGTTTTTAGACATTAAAAAAGAAAGAAAAAGTAAAAAAGCAGAAAAAATAACCCCTACCTCCTACTTACAAAAAATAGAAAGTGTCCGTTGTAGGTGCAGAAAGTTGTTGTCTTCTTCATTTTATCACCCAGCATATTTTTCCATAGTGAATTTTAAATTTTCTTGTTTGGATCCCATTTCAAAATTTTCATCAAAGTATCTAGATGTGGGAGATAGCGATATTACTCACATGGACTTGGAGGATCTGAAAAATTAGATGCTCGACGGACCCAGGGAAAGTGTGGAAGAAAAGATATACAAAAGTTGTTTGTTTGCAGTAGGTGACCACCCACTATCTATCCAAAGCATGAAATTGTTGATGAATTTTTATCAACACCACGAACCAGACACTCAAAGCATATAGGTGAATGACATTTCAATAATAACAGTGCTCACCCCCAAGGGAATATCACAAAGTATATAGATCCCAACTTGGAAAAATATGGTAATCATCCCAAAGGATTTTACAACAAGATAACTATCAAATACATATTCATACTTCTAGGGCCTTGCATTGGGGACTTGGTTGAAATAGCTGATAATGCCATACCGCGTAACAAATTCTTGGTCTAGGCATAAGTTTCACAAAGGATTCTTGAATGCGATCATTATTTTTTAGCAAAGTGATGGGAGAGGAAAGCACCAAGGATTTTCATGATTAGATGTAATTATTCATCCTCACCATCATCGAAGGAAAGAAAATGATTCATTGTGGTCAAATCATCAATGATAACCTCCATTTTTAGTTGCTCCATCTTCCAATCACCAGAAAGTTTTCCATGACATCATACTTAGTGTATGCTCTTGCCAGTACAAGATCTTTCAGGGGTTTGACTCTCACACCAAACATCTCCCAAAATTCCCCCACCTATGATATATATCCATAGCTAACCCTGAAAGAAAGTAATCACCACTTAACATAGGTGAATGATGCATTCACCATATATGTTGAGAGATTGCTCGAAGGAAATTTGGAATTGATATTTTCCTCACATGTTTCCACATTGATTCAAAGTTATGGATCCTTCTTCAGACAATTATTAAATTTACACATCAAGGTATGTGGATTTAAAATCACTCTGTGAATACTTCCAAGATACTCAATGACAAGATTTTCATGTTTGAGCTTTGCAGAAAACTTGTCCATGTCAATGGAAAACTCAAGAGCAGGAAGAAAAAAATGTGTCATTCCCTATCTATTTAGGAATTTTATCTTGTAAGTATCTCATTGATGCATAAAATTTGGAAGTCTCTTTCTCTCATTTTAATCTCTATTCCTAGACATCTAGGGCTAACTTTTACATTCGGGGTACTCTCGATATGTTCCATATTCCTTACTTGTACCATGTGCCATAAATTGAGGACTAATGGGTGAATTATTGTGATAATCTTGAAGTTAGGGGAACGGGTCACATGAGGATGACGAAAGACTAAATTAGGAAGCTTAGATTTGATTGGCTATAGGAAGGCATTGATCATGATAAAACATAGTTTTATAACCTTGAATATTAGGTCGTTAAAGTTTTACCTCTTCTGCAAGTTTCTTAGAGTATCCAGGAAGAGGGGATATAAATGAAAGGACTAAGGAAGTGATTCATAGGTCCCAAGAGTGGTTAAAAAGGAAGAGGTAAGAATTCATTGAGTTGGGAGGTTTGCATGCTATCAAGAAACATTCACCTCCACTCTCTGCTCTAAAGGCAACTGAGAAAGCTTCTAGTTTTTCCCACTCTAAAAGGCTTTAAAAGATAAAATCAATGGAATCCAATCTAACACACTACAAGATGACCCAAAATAAGGAGAAATTAGATCAATAACTAGAAGAAGCTTGGAACAAGGTGATATTGAACTACCTTAGCCACAAACCATTCAAAACTCAAAACATCTCTTCTTCTGCATTTTCACCCATTCAACCAACCCAAGATCTACCTTTCTTAACCAGAGTAAGAAACTATCATCATGCCCAACATTGATCATAAAGCATAGAAAACATTCTCATTTATATATGATATGATTGGAGGAGATACACGCATGATCCAATAGGTGGCGATCCTATATTTCTAGGCTATATCTACAATGGTTAAGGGAAAGAAAGGGAATAAAGCACAAATTTCCTCCCACTTTTTCAGTAGCACTTCAGGTAATCAAAATGTGGAGGTAGCTTGGGATAAACTCATCAAGCCTATCATTGAGATGGCCCTATCATATTATGAGATCAGCTTTGTGCCCCTTGGACCAGTGACATATGAGGAATATGTTCATCTATTTCAGGCGTCTTCCACTCATCTCCTCATGAGAAACTAGGAGTACAAGGAGACAATTGACCAATTGGAACACCATATCAGGACTCTCACTTCATACTGCAAACATTCATGTATATGAATTTCATTTCATCTCTCCCATATGAAGAAGTTACTCCCATTAGTAGCTTAGACCCAAATTCAATCAGAAAGACACAAGGTTTCACCATGTAGACTAGAGAAAATAACAAGTGGGTGTACAAGATCTTAGAGAAGGGTAATGTGTTGCTTCTAGAGATATTGTCTTTGTTCAAGTACATGAGTGAAATGGATATGAAATTAAGCATGACTAGAGAGGATATTGAAGTAGAGAGGTAACATTGAGAATAGAATTATCCAATGGTCATTGATATGGACAAGGTCAAATATTCTCTACTAGTGAATAAAGGGGTATTCACTTCAGCATCAGATGACTTGCCTTAATTCTGGGATCAGAATTTGGTTGCTCATTATGCAATGATAAATCATACTCTTTGTGAACTGGATTCATACTAGGAACACATTTCAAAGATGCAAGCATATGTCAATAATGAGATAGAGAAAATTGGAGCGCCAACAGTGGGTGAGAACACTTCAGTAGATGATCTATTGAAGCCATTCAAAGATCTTGTTAGGAAGGATGTCGGAGATCCATTCACATTCAATGAAGACACATCAGATACCTTGGCTAAGATAAGGGTAGTCATATCAAACACCGTGGGGGTTCATCAATCTTGATTCATGAAATTTAACAACCTCAACTCTCTCTCTAAAAATTAGATCAAGTCCTTGAGTTTTGTCCACATCCCATAAGCTGAGAAAGTTTCACCTGCAGTGGCACGATATAGTAAACGATTCAAAGGTATTGAGATTTCTCTTAAATAACTTTCCAAAATTCCATCGACAAGCAGGTATCCATCAGCGGAAGCATCTTCTTTAGATTGAGTAGCTATCTTTTTTCCCTCTTCACTCCCCCTTCCTCTCTTCCCTCATGTTCTAATTCTTTGTTGGGAGGTTGCACTTTTCAATTTCATCTTATTCACTTTCATCTTATTCATTAATGTAACTATTGTTGAAAATTGTAATAAGTTTCCCTCAATTATTAATAAGGAGACTTGATTTCTTTCCTAGGAATTCCAAGAGTCACAAGTGGTAAAAGACAAGTGAAAAGACATGTAGGGGGTAGGTGAAGAGTCTCTTTGAAAAATTATAAATTGTAATGACTTCCTCATTCCAAGGGGTTGTCAATTTTATGAGTTTATAAGTAGATTGCTACCAAGAATAAGAAAAATATAGCATTCTTCTTCTATTTTACTTCCTACATGTTCCTCTCTCTCTCTCATGTCATAGATTTTTGAGAATGTCAATTAAGAAGGGTGTTTCATATCTTTTTATGAGTGAATAAATGAAATTTTATGTTCATAGTTTCATCTCATCTTAGCATAATTAGCAAAGTTGTTCTTTCCAATTCAATGTGTTGATATTTCTATTTAAGAATTTTAATAATATGAGTAATCCTACTTGCAATATTAACCCCCTCTCTCGAAATTCCCACTCACATAGTTCACCTTCCTCAAAAATTCCTCCCTTGCACAAAATTGTAAGCTTTTGTCGAAGGTGCAGTGGAGTGTTCTTTTTGGATGCCCGGTTGGATAACCACAGAGATTTTTTTTTACACACAATAATGGAGCTACCCCTTCAAGTAAATGTACCTAGTCCTAGAGCATTCGTTAAAATCAGCTAATTTGTCCCAGTGAAAATTTATTTTGTCAACAGTTTTTGGCACGCATCGTGGGGTAGATTTTTATGTCACTGCACCACAATATATTCCACAAAAAACAAATAAAATCAAATATTCCTAAAAAATGAATTTGAAAATTCATTGAGCCTTATCTTGCACCAATGGCTTTTCCTGGTAATCCCCCAATCCTAATACTGTAACTATTTTCCATATCTAAGAATATATTGCATCAGACTTGAGGGAGGCTATTTAGCATAACAGGACAAACTTCTCACATTACTTCACAGTTAGAAGAGTTCTATATTATTAAGAACGACATGCAGAGGATTTCAAAAGGGTTAGACAAGCTCAAATTTAAAAAATGAGAACTTGATAAATTTCTAATTTGAGTTGATCTAAAGTTTGCAAATTGGTTAATCTTAGATACACCATGTTTGAGAGGCAAAGAGGAAATCTTGACCCTATATTCAAATATCTCCAAAGGAAAAAATAATAACTAGGAAATTTTTGTCACTCCCTTCCTCTTGATAATTCTCTCATCAATATCCCAAGTGGTGTCAATCCGTTGGACATATAATTTCTAGACCTCAAAGAATACTTTGAAGACTTTACAAAAGTAGAAGTAGAAGTGGAAGTGGAAGCAGAAGCAATAGTGGTGGAAGAATTGGAGAGACCTCCATGAATTTTTCCAAGGAGGAAAAAACATGTCCACTTTCCCTCCCTCCACCTATCCATGAATTTCCAAATGGATCTTGAAAGAGTTTTCCTAAATTCAAAGGTGACGACACGCAAATCCCAAAAGAACACTAGCAACATTCATTGCAGCATGTGGAGTGTTAGGAGTAGAACATGAAGATGTGTTAGTAATACTATTTGTAGAATCTCTGCAAGAAAAGGTAGAAGAATGGTTTTATCTCCTACCATCTAGATCCATCACTAACTGGGAGGACATAACAACTAGCTTTGAAAAAAAAATATTCTAAAGACTATCAAGACCTCCTAGTTCAGATGAAGAAGGAATCCAATGAGACTATGAGGGACTATATCTCATTATAACATGTTCCTTAAGAGGATACCCTTTCAAGAATTTCCCTCTGATAACAATGTGAAGGTATTCTTCATCAATGCTCAATTTCCTGAGGTTGAATTCATCATATAAAGATATTTTCCTAGGAATCTCATAGAAGCCCAAGAATATGTTGTCGAAGTAGAAGATGATTTGATCCTCTCTGAAAAAATGAAAAATCCAATTGGAAAACTAAAAGGTAAAATTTCTAATTCCACCTCCACGGACCTCCTAGTTCAAAAATTGGAAAATGATGTGATTGCACTCAAGAAACAACTTGCACAAAGTACCTTGATGGATGCTCTAAAGAAGAACTTTTCAAATAGACAAAGGATTTGTTTGTCTCTCTGCAAAATTTCTCTTAAGGCTCCTCTAATAATTGCAACCTTTGATGTGGAGGAGGAGGAAGATGAAATGAAGAATTGGAAGAAGAGAATGAAGATGGAAATGGTCTTGAAATTGAAGAAGTGGAAGATGATGCACATATTGGTTTCCTTGAGTATTCTTCAAGAGGAGATGATGATCATGATGAGGAAGCACCAAGTTTCTCATGTGTAGTATTTACTCACTCTTAATCTGAAAAGGGAGCTTCTTCCTTTTTTGTTGCCATAAAAAATAAGAAGAAATATGATCCCCAAGTGACAACTCCATAAAACAAGATAATTAATGTAGGATCTCAACTCCCACCTTTAATAGAATTTGTGAAGGAGAAACCAGACCCAATAGAAAGCAAGAATCAATTTGACATGTCAAGTAAGTCCTATATTCCTCATATCTCAAATTCTTTATCTAAGGCCAGTCTTGAAAAAACTTAGAATTCTCAATCAAAATCAGCCACTCCTTCCCAACCTGCTACTCCATCTATTAAGAATACCCAGAATTCCAAAGTAGCACCTCTTCTACCTTGTAAAACATTTGTTATCCAAGGAACATCAATCTCATCCACATTTTCTCTTTTTGATATCATTGAACATGTGTTTAGACACCAAAATTTTGTATCACCACCCTCCACCTCACTTTGACTCTCTTTTCTTCATAGCCATCCATTCAAATTTCATATTCCCTCCTAAATTTAATTTATCATTTCCCACCTTTAACCATTTCATTATTTCATTTATGTTAATTATTATTAATTAACTCTAATCCTCATCTCATTAATTTATTCTCCCTAATTACCATTAATAATCACCCTTAGTCATCCCTAAATTATAATCCATTAATTTACTTCTTATCTCTAGATTCTTCCATTTTATATTTCTATGTTCTCAACCACCCCATTTAATATTTGTATTTGCCCATTTCCTTTATTTACTCACTTCAACAATCACCCTACTCATGTATCCTCCCTATACATCCCTATCTCATCCATGTCCATCTAAACCCTAATCGCACTTCATTTGGGATTCTTTGCCTTGAGTTGGACATCATTCCACCTCCCAAATGGATGTCTCTCCATAGTCATCGGTGACTGACTCAGGTTTTCATCGACCCTATAAAGCTACATTCACCCCTCCTTTCTCATGGATGTAATTTTAGATACTTTAGCTCTCTTGTGATATTGCCTTCATGTCTTTGAGTGTCATTCACAGCTAGCCACATCCATCTTGGAGTCCTCTTGGAGATATTGTGTCTTCCATTTTTGGATTTTTAGGGAGATATCCTTCATATTTACATGTATTTCTTCATAATTTTCATTTTATCATCTCATATTCATCTCTAACATCTTATGTAGGTCCAGATGTCATTAAGGACTTAACCTCAACCTTTTATTCCATTGGTATTCATCTACATGTCTTTATTTCATCCCATCTCTTTTTTTCAAGCCTAGTTCAATCCTAGTCATCGTCAACCCTGTCTGGTCACCTCTAACCCAAGATTCATTACATCAGCTTCTCTGTCATCCAGATCTCCAGCCATCATTTCTTTGTTCCTGCATCCACCCAGTCTTAGATCAATCCATTCTACCTCTCCTTCCCCCATATCCTATGTCAGATCCTCCAGTCACCACTCGGCCATTATCGATCCATTCTATTAACATTGAACAAGTCTATTTTCATAGTATTTATCAATAGATATCTAATTTTATTGCATCATTTCTGTTTCTCCCTATCTCAAACATCTTTTACAGGTTTTTGTTCATCATTCCAATGTTGCACCAATTCTAGATATACCACCAGAGCTTTCGGATCTGCACCTTACATCATTTTTTAAGTCCACCAGCCTCAATCACCATCAACTAGCCCTCTGCAAACTCATGTCATAGTCAACCCTTCCAATTTTGGCTTATTTAGCATCTATTTAAGCCAGATTTGTAATTTCCTTACATTTATACATTTCATTATTCTATTTATCTCATATTTACTGCATATTATCAAGATCTTAGCTACATCAAATTTATCAATATTTAATTTCATCTATCTTTATCAAAACAAGGCTTGACATCCATCCTAGGAAGTTCTTACTTCTTGGGACTAACTTTATCAGGAAACCCTCCCATATTATCTACTAATCCAATCTTTTTTTGTTGAGTTATCTTGATTTGTAGGTCACTTAGCTTGTTGCAGAGAAGGATCCATCATTTGCACCCATCCACATCATTATTCCATCTCAAGGTCCATAAACCCTTCATATTTTGAGTTGCTTTATTTTATTTAGTACTAGTTTACTAATCTGAGTAGGGAAGAAGAAATTTTGTCCAATATTCTGGCACGCTCGGTGGCACCCACCCTTTGTAGGTGAGTCTTGTTATTTATTTTCATTTTCATTTTCTTTCTTCCATTTCCACTAACCTTGCAGTGAATAACGTGTGTTGGATCATGATTCCTTGATTGTTTGCGTTGGATTGTGGATTTCTTGGATTTACTTTTTCTTGCTTAATTACTTTGAAGATCAAATAAAAAGGAAAATTGTATTCTATGCATTCATCTTTTTTTAGTTTCTCCTTTTGCATCATGCTTTTCTTTTTTGCTTGTTATTTCTCATCAAATCTCAATATTTTTTTTTGGATCTAAAAATAACCCTTTCATTCTTTCTTCCTAATATTGTTCAACTAGGGGTTTAACATGTTGCATTCACACAATCACACAAATCCAAACAAACAAACCATCTTACACATATAAACATCCATTACCAGGTGGAACTATTGGGATTTCATCACCCAATAGGAAATATGACGTGGTGTTTTGGACATGTTATAAACTCTATATAGATTTGGGCCTCACATACCTTCGGGTATATCAAGGAATCCACAACTAAAACCACCTAAAACCATCCATAGATTACCATTTCATAGGTTCCTTTCGAGACCCTTTTACTTATTTTTCACATCTAAATAATCATGATGATAAAAAAAATATTTCTTTATTTGTTTGTTAATAAACTACATAAACAAATGTTTATCTACTTCATGCTTTTTATCACTCCCTCTTAAGCCAAGATAACATAGCAATCCACTCCATCCAATGACGTCCCTTCTTCCAATGATCTTTTCCAACAAACTTCTAAACTTGAGACCACACCTTTGATCTCCCAACCTTTTTTTTTATGGTCTCACTTCTTGAAGACCATGTCATCCAAAATGATCCTCATCTTTAAACCAATCCTTCTAGACCAACTTCACCTCAATCCATTTCTTCTTGACCAACTTCACCTTTGTCTCCTATACCTCTAGAGAATATTAGACCTCCTACTATCCCTCATGGATACTTGGAGTTTCAGAAGCTCCTTGATGTTAATCCCATCACCCTTTATGATTATTTATTTCACAATTTCTCCACAATCCTCAATCCCTTCAATCCAATCAATTGGTGGATTCCATTCCAGCCAAGTTACCTCATATCAACACCATCCCCACTTCATCTGATACTGTCGTTATTTTTCCAATTCAACCATCTCAAAAATCACACTAGCAACATAACACAACTCTACCCCTTATCTCCACTTTGCATATCCATGCTAATGTAATCACCTAACATCCTCATCCATTTGAACCAATGAAAACCCATCAATCCCCTCCTCATCAAGATGCCTTTAGTTATGTGTTTCTTAACTCAACTATATCCAAGTATCTCAACCACCTACCAATTACATCCCAACTAACCCCATAATAAATCAATCAAACATGCCCATCTCACAACATCCAACCCAATCTAACTCATCTTACCACATTCCCATTTATCAACATCAAGCTTTAACTCAACCCATTTAATCACAATCATTTAATTATATTCCCCCTTATCAACCACTTTCACTAACACCAACACATCCCTAAACATATCAAACATATCAAAAACCTAACCCATCACCTCATATGCATCTCAAACTCATCCTTCAATATCTCAACCATCTAATAATCCCTTACAAACGTTATTGGATAGAATGACTAACCTTGAAGCCATAACTTTATGATCTAAGACCACATTTTCATACGAACAAATCTCCAATGAACCCATCAACCCATCCATCCCCATGAAACCATATCCTCCTCATTAGGAACTACCAAAATTCTCCAAGTTCAATAGCAAGGAGGATCCTCAACAACACCTTCAAGCCTTTATACATGCATGTTATCTTATCGTCCATGATCAAGATCTCATGCTTCGTACATTTCCCATGTCATTGATCAGTCTCGCATTGGATTAGTACAACAGTATCCCACAACACTCCTGATTCACCTTCACTCAACTTTCAAAATTATTTCTTGAATATTTGTCGATTAACATTACATATAAGATCACCATCACCAACCTTTATGCCATTCAAAAATATGATTACTAATCTATTGCATATTTTGTCACACGATGGCATAGCATTATTAACCAACTATCATTCTCCCTTCCATAGACTAACTTATTGAAATTTTCTCATGGTCTTGTGTGAAGCACATCTCTTTAACTCTTCAAATTTAGTCTTTTCAAACCTTCGAACAGGAATTCATCATGGCTCATAAACTTGAACCTACGCACCCAGTAACAAGGCCACCTTAAGCTTAGATCAAACAAACCCAAAGCCAAGTTCACAAAATCCTCCACGCATGGTGAAAATCCCAAAATACCAATAATTCCATCGTAATTCAATCTTCATCTGTATCCACTTCTCACACGGAGCCTCCACAAAGATATCCTACACCACTTTTTCACTATACCCCCTGGGGGAATCATATAGTTTCATATTTGATGAGTTGATGATAGTCCACCTCATTCAACTTCCCCCCATAAAACCCATTGATCACTCACGACACAATACAATATGGTATCATGAGGGTAATTATTGTAAATATCGTCAAGTCTAAGTTCGTGACATTGAGAAGTGTTGGTCCTTCAAATATCAGGTCCAACAACTTATAAATCAGGGGGAAATTCAAGTGGAAAATCCTAACACATCACCCAATCAACCCCTTGATGTCTCTAAACAATCATTCCTCAATCGTCCATCATCAAATCATATTCCACCCCCCACATCTTATGAACTTAATGCTCACACAATTAACACCATAAATAAATAACCTACATTATTGCATACATACACTACCCCACTATGTACCACACATACCTCTATTTTAGACACTCCTTCTACAATCATAACCTCATTGATATACATGCCTATCTATACACCTACCACATCTCAACCTATCACATCTAGTCCCTCATACATTTATATATCAAATACATCTACTATTACATTTCCATCACCTATATCCACAACCATCTCAACTATATCCACTACCATTATAACCCAATCTATTGTATTTGATTTACCATTCTTACACCTATGCCCACTACCACCTCAATTCCATCTACTAGCATAATCATACCTATATATACATCTCAACCTACACATATATCTATGATACCTCTTGAAAAATTCCTTACACAAACACCCCCAATTAAGATGACCATAAATGGTGTCCACACCCTATCTACAAATCCAATCATATCTACACCACCAAATCCTAGACCTATACAATCTACCCCTTCTAATCTCATCAAGCGCATCATCCAAAAAATCCATCACACCTTAATATTCTCATCTCCAACACAACCCACATCATTAGGTTCTACTTCTATAGAACCCTAGTTGAAAGTATAATAATTCTCTCTAAGGGTAAATCCTCACATCCCAATCCTAAGAAAAATGATGTTGCATCATCACTCTTGGGAGTGTTGGTGCCCATTTTGATCCTCTATTCTATTTTCCATCATCCCCCTTTGTTCTACATGCTCTAAAATGTTTTTCTTCAATTTTTTTGGTCTGCAAACTTTGTTTTCTAGTTTGGATGCTTTAAAGAGCTCACAAACTTATTATTTTTCCCCATTTTAAAAGAAAAATACATGCATGCCCTGTTTTGTGCCCTAAATTTCCAAATATAGGGGCCTCTGTCATTTTTTCCATTTTTCCCAGCCTTTGGAGTTTGTGGTTGTTTGTTTTATGCATTTTTTCCCTAAAAAATCTATCCCCATGGTCGTAAATTGTATAAAATTAATTTCCCTTTGTTTTTTTATAAAAAAATCCTTCACCCACGAAGAAAAAATTGAATTCGGGCATCTCTGGTAAAATCTTTGTTTTTGATGATCATATGGGTGTCATTTGACTATCAAAATTAAGCTCAATTTTTCCCTCATACGTGGTTGTTTGTGGTTGGATGAGATTCAGCGAGTCTGTTTGAAAAACTTAGCATTTTTTGGCTTTTGGAAAAAATTCAAAATTTTCCCCGTAACTCCACAGGAGGACACATGTCACATTCTCATGTGAAGGTGGAGTGGGAGGTTGGGGGAGAACTTAGGAAAATTTCACCTTTTTAACGAAGGGAAAAAAGGTGTTGAAAGGCTCGTGGGTCCGCAATGGAGCAGGGGGTGGACACGTGGTAGAGCGAGGATAGAGCGGGGATAGACCGAGTTGGTGGGCCAACGGAGGCAAAAGGGAACTTTTTCCCTTTTGACAAAGGAGTTAGAATGAAAATTTACACCGTAGGTCTGCAATGGAGCAAGGGGAGACACATGGCAGGCGCAGAAGGGAGTGCGGGCTAGCAAAAGAAAAGTAGGAAATATTCCCTTGGCAAAAGAAAGGTGTTAAAATGAGAAATGAACCCAAATTTCCTCAGTGATGGAGAATTGGACACGTGTCAAGGATAGAGATGGAGGCACGGGCCCATGGGGAAAAAAGTAAAAAAATTCCAAAATTCAAAAAATGTGCAAATGTGCATAATGGAGGCACGATTTCAATGGGACCCACCATATGCCATGTGTCAGCACCAAAATTCAAGGGCGAAGGAGCAGAGAAAAAAGTCAATTTTTTCCAAATTTCCAAAAATGTTAAAAAGTCAAAAAATGATCCCAAATCCATTCCTAATCATATTTTGACACGTGGAGGGCCCAAATTGAAGGGAAAAGGGAAAATCAACAGTAACTATACATTCTCCAATTTGGCTGCCATTTTTTCTCCATGAAGTGTGGAAATGTGAATTTTGCATCAATTTTGATCGAATTTTTGGCAAATTTGTATCGTTTGTGCCTACAAGGACCAATGTAATTGGTTTTAGGGATCAATTTGCATATTAGAAATGTTTTTGAAGTAAAATTATGCCCTAGCCCATGCAAAATGTGAAATATCAAATTAAAAAGTTCTAGAATCAAATTTTGGAATGATAAGGATGAAATAATGAAATGAAAGGGGTCTGCATGCTTAGAGAATGAAAAATGTGCCTCCACAATGGATAATGATGAAGGATTTGTGATGATTTGCCTTTTTTGAAACACCTGGCAACTTTTTTTACAAATATGTTAAATGTCCCTATTTGCTAATCATGTTGGAATTTTGTAACAAACTTGATGTTGGGCATATTCTTTTCTTGGGAAAGAAGTATCAAATGTAATTGAAAGTGAGATAATGCATGTTTTGAGACATGCAAAAGGTCAGAGAAACTTAGAATTTCATGGGAAAATCTGGGAAGAATCCCATTCTTTGAGAAATCACCTAAGAATCATTTCTAATTCCTTTTTGCATCAAATTTGTATCATGTTGAGTTGGTTTCAGTTGTAAAGCCATCAACAAGCTCTGATATTGTTTTTTATAACATTCCCATGCTGATAAATTTGGTCATCCTGGATTATTTTGTGTTTTCTCTTGGCAAAATTTGCATGCACTCATGTTTTAGAATGTTTTCAATTTGTGTTATTTGCTCCTGTTGCAGTCTTGTGTTTAAAATCTCTCTTGATTATACATGGTCTCATTTCTTGTTGATAGTTTACTGGTATCTGCAATCTCACATTCAAAAGATATTTCATCTGATAAAGAGATAAACACATTTAAAATCACTTTACCTTCCTTGAATTCTAAGATTTTTTTTAAACCTTTGGGTGCACCTTAGGTCATGATAAAATAGAGATTTCATGATACTTTATTGGTTCATCTGCTTCAAGATTTTGTGGTAGGTTGTCAAAGATTGTGTGGAAGAGTGCAGATTTGGGCCTCCATTTGGTGCACATATCCTAGTTGAAGCAGTACCTTAACCCCTTTGAAACATTCTCTTGTTTAGGTCTTACAAATTTCTTGCAAAGGTCCTCAAAGAATTTCGCATATTGTGGTTAGTCTTGTCTAAAATCTCCCACCAAAAAATTCATTCAGAATAACTAATCCTACCCCATCTTACCCCTACATTGCATTGTGTTTCAACAAAAGAATAGAATCCATCTACAAAAATGCACAAAGCAAATCAGGATCATACCATGTCTTCAGTAACCCTTGCCTTGCATTGAAAATATCTCCATAATCTCAGAGTGACAACTTGTGAAATTCAGATTTGGAGTGTTGGTCATATTTTCCCAAGTCATTTTCACACTATTTACACAAATTGAGGGATATCTTCATCTCCTTCACCATTTGAGGGTTACAAAATAGGTCCTCTTACCTTTGTTGAAAGGCACAACCTAAAACAGTTAGGACAAGATCAAGTCCTATTTGATTGCTACCCATCTCTCCACAAATATGACTGTCAATTAGATCACATCCCCAGCTACAAAATGACATACATCATGATATATTTTTCTTCAAGCTTCATGCCATATCTATGATGTTGCTTAGACTGAAAAGGAGAACAAATTTGGGTACCAACACCAGTGGCGCCATTGCCAAGGAACGTTTTGAATTCCTGGGAAATAATTTGCATTGTTAAGATTGATTTGCTAATTCGTTTACCAGACCATGTCTAATTAGCTCATCAACAGCACTAGTGGCGTCGTTGTCAGGGAGATTATTCAGTATTTCAGTATTTTAGATCCCTAGTAATACGTCTTATGTGATTTATGTGTAGTTACAAATCTGAGTATCATCTTCTGATCAGATTTATAACGCTGGAATGAAGAGTAGAGTTCTGGGTTTTATATTTTATTAGTTCAATTTTATCCATGTGCATACATATTTGAGATATTTAGATGCATATCAAACCTTGGTAAAGTCCCTTGCAAATTTTGCATGCAAATACATTGTTGAATCATCATTTCATAATCACATTTATAAGGATTAAGTGAAGATATAAGTTCTACCTGAATTTTATCAATTTCCAGTAGTGGTTGCACTTCATTTGCATTTGTGGTTGATAGATTCAAGAAAAGGAAGGTTTGATCTATAAATTTTGGCAATATTTTTAGTATTGATAGGTATTTTACAAATTATTTTAGTGCATTTGCACAACTAGGGTGAAATACTTAGTGGCAACTTCATTTTGTTCTGATCTTGATAAATATCAGTGTCTTAACCTTTTTGTCATTTACTTTGGTGTTACTAATCTTTGCAAAAATAGAAGGAAGAAGATCTCTCTTTGTTAGAGACTCTGCTAAGAAGTTGTTTAGAGATTCATGAAACTCAGAGTTGTAGGGGAGAAGAGTTTGGAAGGTTGTTAAAGGCTAGACATCAAGAAAAGATATATCCATTGGTGAGAGAGATCAGCATTTGGTAGAGGATTATCACTCTTCTTCAAGTGATTTTGATTCAAGAAATCCTCCCATTAACTTGTTTTCCTCAGCTAGTGAAGGTCCTTCTGCTGTGTCGGGTAAGTTCCTTCTCCAATCTACACCTCTGTGTTTCAATTCAAATAAAAATTTCCAAGAAAATCAGCACTTAGAGAATACCAGTCTTGTGAATCACATTCTTGAGCCCTAAAGACCTTGCACTCCTCATCACCTTATGTCACGCCCAAGATCACCTCCAAAAAGACAATATGGCACATCCTATACGTCCATTTGTTATTAACACCTTTGGTCCTATATACTTTAGAGGAATGGATGGTTACCCAAATGTTGTCCCACAAGATGTCAGAAATAGATTACCAAAATTCCAAGGTAACAATGCAATAACTAGTGATTAGCATCTCAAACTTTTTGTTAACATGATGGAAGATTTTGAGATAGAGTTTGATGATGTGTATATTAAATTTTTCATTCATACACTAGAAGACGATGCCAAGGATTGGTACAAGGATTTTCCTGATAATTCTATTAATTCTTGGACTGAGATAAAGAATGCATTTTGATTGCAATATGGTGACAAGACTGATCCTAGATTTCTCTTGTCTGAATTTGAGAATATCAAGAAGAACCCCAATGAATTAGTCCATGACTTTAACACAATGTTTAACAAGACTTTGACAAGGCTGCATGTTAGTATGAGGCCTTGTGATGAGTCTTGTTTAATCAAATATGCAGATGCATTTGATAAAAAGGTATCCTATTACCTAAGAGACAAGAACCCTACCAATATGAGACAATATTTCACCATGGCACTTCAAATTGAAAACAATATAAAATCAATTAGGAAACTTCTCAAGAGATATGGTGTAAAGTTGATAAACCCTAAAAAACCTCAAGCTAGCAAGGGTGCTGATTTGGAGGAGGTTGTGAAAAATTTGGCAGGGGCTATCAAAAAAATATCATATAAGTTGGCAAGAGATGAGAAAGGAATTGGGAAAACTTCACAAGGTTAACCAAGAGCACAAAACCATGACATTTTGTCGGTCATCCTAGAGGTGATCAAAGGGCAAGATGATAGAGGAAAAGAACCCATGGGGTATGTAAATAGACATCCTCGAGCATGTGAAGAAATATTATTACCTGATCCCCTAACTGCTAGGGTTGCTATTGTTGAGGAAGTTGTTGATATTGATTGGTGTGATAGGTGTTTTTTACCCCATCCTCTATGTGAAGTGGGCCAACAAGCCATGGTGAAGTTAATAATGATGATGGTACTGATGATGGATTGTTCTTCAAGTCCACAAGGAGGAGAAACATCTACTAAAGTGATAAGTGTAAGGAAAGCTGCAACCTTTTGGGATTGCATCAAACAAGTACAAGTTTTCCTTCCCCTTCATACTCTAGAAGTTGATGTAGTGCAAGATTTTGAAATTCCTAATAATTACTTTGAACATTTAAGAGCTTTGATGATTAAGAAGTATGATGGTGGTATTCCTTCAGAGGGAGATAGACAGTTATTGATGAATGTTGTTATAGCTCAAGAGAAAGAGTATAACACTAGAAGAAAAGTTGTTAAGAGAGTTAGGCCTCAAGTCAAACCTAAAACACCCTTGCTCACAAGCATTCCCAAAGAAGATCCTAGAAGAGAAACACCTGCCAAAAGCTCTACTGTCCCAAGAAAAAATTGTAATCCTCCTCATGCCCAAGCTACCAAGAATCCCATGTCATCTGATGAATCTTCTTGTCTCCCTTCCACTTCAAACTACCACTTGAGACCAAGAAACAACCTAGGGTTAGCTAGAAAAATTATGGGATATTTTTTTTTGATTAAGAGTGTTTGCAAATACCAGGTTACAAGATCACAGTTAGCACAAACAGTTGGTTAAGATTAACAATCAAGACTGACTTGCAAAACATCCTTCTAGCAACAATTAGCAACAAGCACAAGGTCAAAACAAGAGGTTTGATACATCACTTAGGTAAGGAAGGTAAATTCTCCCTCAACCCTGCTTTAAAAGGCTTATAGGGTTCAACTTGATTTTTCACACAATTAGATTCATCAAAACTTTTATAAATCATTCCCATTGGATAGGAAATTTTCTCACCTTTCCAACCATATAAATAATTCCTCCTAACTCCTCATAATTTGCAAGATATGGGTAGGACAGAGTTTAGGGGAGAAATTTTCCCTTGGGGAGTCTACGGGCTTAGGGAGAAAAATTTTCCCTTGAGCGAGTTGGCGGGGCAGGGAGGAAAATTATGAATTTTCCCTCCTTGGGCACAAAAGCACAAAATTCCACCGTATTCCCATGGGTCCGATGAGGGAGACATGTGTCGCTTCCCGGTTGGCACGGGAAAACGCAGACCTGCGGAGCATTCAGGGAAATGGGAATTTTAGGCCAAAAGCCTAAGGGTGAAAATTGTCGCGCGCCTCCGCCAAGGAGAAAACTCCTGCCACATGTCAAAATCCTATTGGTCATGGGGAGGAGTGGACTAATGGAGTGAAAAATTAAATTCAGATTTTAGGAGTTAAAATCTCAAAGGAGAAAACAACTCTCACGCTCCAACCGAGGTCCAATCTGCCACGTGTCATCATGTGATTGGACGGTGACTTGGCAAGCCGTGGGAAAAACTTGGGAAATTTTCCCCAAGGAAAAAACCAAATTTTCCAAAGGAAAATTTTCCTCCATACCTCTGCCATTGAAAATAGATGCCACGTGGCATCCTATGATTGGACGCGGGTCGGCAGGGAGGCAGAGGGATTTAAGATTTTGTGCTAAAAGTTTTAAAGGCCACAAACAATCGCGTGGTCCCACGCGTCCTTCATGACACGTGTCAGCACAAGATTTACTATGGGGAGTGGGGACACAGAGGAAAAAGGAAAATTTTTCCCAAGAGGCCAAAAAGTTAAGTTTTCAAAATTCTCCCGCGCGCTCTGCCAAGCCATGTGTCAGCACGTGATTGGCTGCGGGGCCGTGGGGATGTGGAGAAAAATGGGAAAATTTTCCCAAGGTCAAAATTTTCAAAAAACTAAGTTTTAAAATGGTTCCACCCTACGAAGTGCCACATGGAAACCTCTTATTGGTTGTGGAGTAGTAGGGGCCATGGACTTCTTGGTGAAATTTTTCCAAAGTCAAGTTTTAAAGTTAAGAGTTAGATTTATTTTTTTATTTTTTGATGGCCAATTTGAAGTAAAACTTCAAATGGCCATAACTTTTGATAGGAAGCTCAGATTTGGGAAAACCAAGACTTTTTGGAAAGCTCTCAATGTCCTCTTTGTACATGAGTCATCAATTTTAAAAATTGATGAATTTTAAAGGGTCAATTTTATGAAATCGATCTGCAGGCTTTTAATTGGCAAACTAGCAATTTCCAACTTATAAGATTTTGATCAAATTTTGATTTTCTTCTTCTCAACATGTCAATTGAACATGGAGGATTGATCTTGGGTAATTTTAAGGATATTTTCAAGGTTCAAGTTTGTTAGTTGAGTGCAATTTTATAATTTTACAACTTTTGACAGGAAAATGATTATGCAAGTTTGGAATTTGATTTCACGAAGTTCTAAAATGTCTTTCATAAATGTAGAGTTCCAATTAAGTTCATTTGGGTATACTAAAGCTAAATTTCAAGGTTTATTTTCTTATTACAAGTTTTAATTTTGAGTTGTGCATTTATTAGATAAAATTGATTGTCATATTTAAAACAAGACAGAGATATTTCACTTAACAAGTTCATTAATCAATTTACAGCTTCTAACTGTGGAAAAGGATTCCAAATTTTGTCTAAACGATTAATTGATCTATCTTATAATTCAAGAGCATCAAGACAACATTTTATAACTTAAATTTGAATCAAATACAAAGAACATAATGTTTTCCTTTCCTCTCATACGCATTTTCTTTTCACACAAAGATATCATTTCAAAATAGCAACTCCAATTCAAAACAACAATACAAATTTGAGAAAGGAATGTATTTCTTTTATTGATTTCAACAACAACATTACTACTTCGTTCTTTCTTTCCTAGAGCTTAAAATTACAACATACAATACATGTCTCATTCTTTCATGTTATTATCAAAACAGAGTATGAAATAATAACTCTTTGCATTTCACAAATGAATCTCTATCTTTTCCTTTGCATTACAAGGTGTCTTCTCATTACAAACAATAATACAATCATCCTCTTCAAAGTGGGAAGGTTACAATAATTTTGATCAAAGGAAGGGACTTTCAAACTGTATTTTCTTTTGCTCCAAAACAACAACATGCTGATTTCTTCATCTTTTCATCTTGATCACAACAAGGAAGGGGGAAAGGCAACACTCTCCACCCAACCAAGACATCCAATGGGAAAGGAGAATCCATCTTTCCCCATTGGCCCCTGAGCCCCAACCATATTGGAATAGAGTATGAACATCAACACATGGCAACAAAGGCTTCTATAACAACAAGCAACATTCTTTTCACATGCAAAATACAACAAAATACACAGTCCAAACAAAGACAGTAGTTCACAACTGCAATAAGAATCATACACATAACACATGGGCTTGATCAAGCAAGCCATCAAGAGCAAGAACTATGGGGAACTACTTATGCCTCCCTATTTGGAATTGGGCATCCACCTAAATCATACCGCCAATAACCATATCAAATCCCATAAACCTTATATCTCCCAACCCCTCCTTATGCCCCCCCGCCAAAGTTTCTCCCTTATGCCCCCCCAAGAGTAAGAAATGCAAGCAGTTTCTTTTCCTAGGTGGATCCCAATCCAAAACTCCCTCCAAAATAGAACAAGTGCCATTGGCAATCCCTTATGCCCCCCCCCCCCATATGAAACCCCCATAGCCTTCTCCTACACCTTGCCCTAAGCATTCTACCCAACCAGCCAACAATACACAACACATTCACCATTTTTCTCATGCAAGGAAAGAGAAAACAACATTTAAAAAGGGCAATATCCTACCTCTCCATAATGGAGTTTGTTTCCAAAATAGCAAGTTCCTTCATTGCTCAAAAATACAGTCTAAAATAACAAGCTCTTCAATGACCAAAAAGCAGTCTAAGAATAGCAACACCAAGCATGCAAATGAATTTTCAAACTCTCTCCACAAGCAAGACTCCCACATCAATAAAATTCGACCCCAAAGAAGGAAGAGCAAAGTTTCAACAACCATAAACAAGAGAAGAATTCAAATTTTAAAGGAGAGGGAGAGGAGAGGATGATGTGGATTCCATGTGGGATGCCACATCATTCTTCCTCAACCCCAAAATAAAAATTCAACATCACAACTTAATCACAATAAATGAAAATGACAATCAACTTACACACTCCAAATTAACCCATACCCCAACAAGGACTGAATTAAAAACTTGTAAGGGAAGTGCAATAAAAACTTACACATAGTCATTTCAAAATACAATTAAAAAGTCTAATTTTGACTCCAAAACCATAGGTATGGTTGGTGGATAATTTTAAGAGGTGTGGGACAAGTTTAACTTGTCCCACAAGCCTCAAAATGCAGCCCTCAAGGACAAATTTGAATTCCTTTGAGGATGAAGTGTCCTACACTCCAAAATCTGACTTACACAATCTTTCACATCACTTACACATCTCTTACATCTTCTTACACACTCTTATAACATGCATTAATATCTATGGCTTCATTTATTACATTCTTTTGACATAATGATTTATTTATTTAACACATGGTTATATATAACATAAACCCAAATCAATTAACAACTAATGAAAGGGGTAACACATCACAAATAAAATACATGCAAACATTACAAAAAAGAAACACATTAAAGTAATACATGAAATCCCTTGGTCACATTTTAAAGGTGATTCCCCCCATGGGAATCCCTAACAAACACAACATACAAACAATTACAGTTGCCATGGTGACCTCGTTGAATTCATCTAGAATTCTAATATGGTTAGTCTCCAGTCCCCCGACATTGTTGTGATATTTTAACCTACAAAATAACAATACCTCCTTCGGCCTTGTGGCCATATCAGAACATCCAAAATGATATAAACAACATATAAAGATCAAATCCAAATCACAACAACATCAAGAATTCAACATCATCATTTAAATTCAAATTGCAACTATATCATCATCCAATGAATCTCTATACTAGAGCTACTCTTAATATCAAATTTCACATGTCTAAAATCAACATCAATACTATATCCATGTCAACAAGTATATCATCATCCATATATAATAATGTCTCTAATAATCATCATGCATGCTAACTAAATCAAGGTCTATAATAATCCATGATCTAACATCTACACATCATACTAAATCAAAACATAATAATGTCCAAAATGAGATCAACAGTATCAAGATTAGTATCTTAAAGTGTCAAAAGGAAGTGGGCACTACAAATTCCAGTCCACCTCATGCCCAAGCTGCCAAGAATCCCTTGCCATATGATGAATCTGTTTGTCTCCCTTCCAATGCTGCTTTTCCAAAGAGTTTTCCCTATGACATAGCCCAAGTATTGATCCAAATCAAATTGATTGTTCCAATCATTGATTTGCTTAGGATTCCTGAGCATAAGAAGAGAGCATTTGAGTACTTGGGATTGAAGGAGGAGAAGACTATTCCGAGAAAAAATAGAAATGTTGTTGAAACTCCTCCTCAAATCATTACAGACCTTGAAACACCACCAGTAGTAGAGGATCTTGGAGAGACGCCTGAGGTATATTTAGGGACATATTTGGTTGATTCCCAATTAAATGTTGATCCATTCTTCACAACTTTGATAATAAAGGATAGGCTACTTCACAATTGTATGTTTGATTCTGGTGCATCATGTCATGTCATGCCTCTAGAAGTCATGAATGAGTTGGATATCAAAGTGACAGCATCTTATGGAAAATGTACTACCATGGACTCAAGGGAAGTGTTGGTAGTTGGTTGTGTGAAGGGTTTGGTGGTGCAGCTTGCATCTTATCCCGGGAGGAATTTAAAATTGGATGTTGTGATTGTTGACTACCCTGCCAAATGGGGTATGGTTTTGTCAAGAAAGTGGGTTGCAAGTGTTGGAGGGAGTGTCCAAATGGATATGTATTTTTCCACCATTCCCATTGAAGGCAACCTTATTAAGCTCTATGGAGAAAAGAAGATGTTGCATCTAATTAAGGATCCAAACAATGCTTCTTATGAAGTATTATTTGTTCATGTTCATGTTTATAATTTTATTGGGTTTGCTAATGGAAAAGAACACAAGATGGATTAGTCAAAGTTCCTTGAATAGGTAATTTCTCCTTGGACATTGCTATTTGATGGATCTTGCTCAAAATTTGGAAATGGTGTTTCTCCTAGCTTGGAAGAATTTGTTTTTTCCTTCAAGCTTAATTTTGAATGTACTAACAACACTGCTGAGTATGAAGCCTTGTTGTTGGATCTAAGAATTGCATGGAAGTATGGTGTCAAGGACATCATTGCAAAAGGATATTCATATTTGGTTATCAAACAAATAAGGAAACTATATGCTACAAAGAATCAACGGATGAAACAGTATAAGCATGCAGTTTGGGATCTAATTGAGATGTTTGATTCCTTCAATATTATGCACCATGACAGAAGTTTGAATGTTGCTGCTGACAAGTTGGCAGTGTTGGGGTCAATATTTGGAGGTTACACCATTTCACCTTATTGTGAGTATAATTTTGAAGTGCTAACTAGGTCAGCTATCCCTGGCAACATCAAGCATTGGAAAGTGTTTAATGATGATGCTCAAGTGCAAAGGTTCTTACAAAATCAAGGTGAGTTTGTAGATCAACATATTGATTGTGAACCAATGGTATGTGTTACTGAAGGAAGAGAGACTTTGTTTGGAAAGGATATTATCCAATTGAAAACTAACACCATTCCTAGAGGTCTTGTTGCTCTTGAGTCAAATTTTAGCAATGTTGATTGCATTGTCAATAGAAGCATATTTGCCTCAAGTGATGTGGAAGAGCACGACTTCGGATAAAGGAAAAAATAAGAAAATTTTGGCTGGACAGTAGTTTAAACAAGGAAGAAAAACAGTCCTACCTCCAATTATTGAAACAATATCAAGGTTGCCTAGCTTGGTCATATTCAGAGCTGAAAGCATATAAAGAAGACTTGTTTCAGCATGAGATTCCTCTTGAAACAATAGCCAAACTATTTAGACATAAGCAAAGGCTAATTAATCCACTCCTCTCTAGGAAAATGCAAGATGAATTGAAGAAACTAAAGGAGGGAGGGATTATTCAGCCCACAAGGTATTCATCTTGGGTTGTAAACCTTGTGCCAGTCAGAAAGAAGAATAGAGATATCAGACTTTGTGTAGATTTCAAAAATCTGAATAGAGCTTCATTAAAAGAAAATTATCCTTTTCTGAACATGGATAACATGCTGCGGTTAGTGACTAGATCTAAATTTTTGTCCACCTTGGATGGTTTCTCTAGCTACAATCAGGTTGTTGTCAAGGAGTCAAAAAGATTTAAAATTGTCTTTACCACTCCTTGGGGAACATATTTTTATGTGAGAATTCCTTTTGGTCTCATGAATGTTAGAGCTAATTTCCAAAGAGCAATGGATGTTTCTTTTGCTGGTTATATAAATGACTTCATTGATGTTTATCAGGATGATGTGATTATGTTTTCAAGGAGCAGAAAAGACCACTTGCAGCACTTGGAAAGAATGATGATCAGATGTAGAGAATTTGGAATCTCTCTCAACCAAAAGAAGTGTCACTTTGGGGTGCAAAAGGCCAAGCTGATCAGTCATATTGTTTCAAAGTTTGGAGTCATGATTGACCCTAAGAGAGTAGAATCAATCAGTAGGGTGCCAATTCCACGAACGAATAAGGGCATCCAATCTTTCTTTGGGCAGATCAATTTCATTAGAAGGTTTGTGTCTAATTTTTTTGAGTTGACTCTTCCTATCACATGCATGTTAAAGAAGGATCAAGTTATCAAATGGGAGGAGGCTGTTATTTAGGCTTTTGAAGGAATCAAAGAAGCACTTAAACATGTACCTATCTTGGCAACTCCGAATTACAAGAATCCTATCCAAACCTTCTCATTTTCTTTTGAAAATACTATTGCATTTGTTTTGCTCCAAAATGATGAAGATGGGGCTAAGAGGCCTATTACCTTCTTTAGCAAGGATTTACAAGCTGCTGAGTTAAAATATACAATCATGGAAAAACAAGCATTTTCCTTGGTGAAAGTAACAAAGGTTTTCTAGCCTTATATTTTAAGTTTAAAAGTTGTTGCTTATGTTCCCCACACCATGGTAAAAGATATATTATCAGAGATGGAGATCTCAAGTAAAAGATGTAGATGGGTAAAAAAACTACAGGAGTATGACATGGAAATCCAAACCACAAAGTTAGTAAGAGGTTTGGGTCTTGATAAGCTCATGGATGAGAGAAACTTGCAGACTGTAGAAGTGAATGAAGTAGGGGAAGAAAGGGCAGATGTTCTTAGGAAATTGGTGAGTTTTGAATGGTAAAAGGATATAATATTCTACCTTAGACACCTATGATGTCCTTATCATTTAAATAAAAATTAGAAAATATCCCTCAAGTTGTCTTCTCAAAATTACATCATCACTGACTTTGGGCTGGCTTGGAAGAACCCTGAAGGTGTCCTCTTGAAGTGTGTAACTGAAGATGAAGCTCCCAAAGTAATTGTTGATTTCCATGGGGGAGTTTGTGGAGGACAGTTTGCTAGAAGGGTTACAGTACACAAATTTTTCAGAGCTAGTTATTGGTGGCCTACTCTCTTCAAAGATGCAACCATGCTGGTTAGAAAATGTGAGAGCTGTCAACATTTTTCTAGAAGACTGAAATCTTAAGACTCCCTTCCTTTATAGCCTATATCAATTGAATATCCTTTCAAATAGTGGGGGATGGACTTCATTGGTGGGAATTCAGACCCTTCTAGTGCTAAACATAAATGGATTCTTGTAGCCACAGATTACTTCACCAAGTGGGTAGAGGCAATCCCCACCAAAAAAGTAACACACCAAGTTGTTATGGACTTCTTGTTGAATAATATCATATGCATATTTGGTGTGCCAGTCAAGATTGTGACGGATAATGCCATGTGTTTCAGAGCTAAAAATTTGATGGCAATGTGTAAGGATTATGGAACCAATCTGAATTATTCTTCAAACTATAACCCCCAAGGGAAAGGACAAGTTGAGTCCAGCAATAAGAACTTGTTAAAGATCATTATGATGACCTTGGATTTGAACAAGAGAAAATGGGGTGAAAACCTGAAATTTGTAGTTTGGGCTGATAAAATCACTACTAAGAGAGCTACTGGTAAGAGCCCATTTGAGTTGGTGTATGGAACTCAAGCTCTGCTGCCCTTACATCTACAGTTATCTTCATTTCAGTTTGTTCAACAACTTGAAGATCAAGAGGTTAGTCCATATGAAGCAAGGATTAATCAGATTGTAGAGATATATGAAGAAAGAAGAGCATCCCACCATAGGCATGTTAGATTTAGAGAGAAGTTGAAAATATTGTTTGACAAGAAGGTCACTCCTAAGGACTTCAATATTGAAGATCTGGTTTTTTTATGGGACAAAAGAAATGAAAATAAGGGCAAACATGGAAAAATTGATGCATTATGGATGGGCCCTTACTCCATTGATATCAGAATTGGTGAGAATACCTTTTTTCTCAAAAAATTATAAGGGGAATTGCTTGAACTGTCTATTAATGGCAGGAATCTGAAGCATTTCATGGATTAATCCCAAAATTTGAGGTATGCACTAACTTGTATAGTGTATAGTGTTTGGTTTTTTGCTTTGTTTCTAGTGTTTTGTTGGTTTGTGGTTTGCTTTGGTGTGTGGCTACCTTTTTTTTGGGTTCTCAGCTAGTTTTGTGATGGTTTTGGCTGATGAATCTATTTTTGCAATGGATTATTTCGGCACTTGGTCTACTTATTGTTCTTGTGGCACTCACTGGGAGTGCCCATCCCTAAGCAGGAGCCGATGTTGGTGCCCATTTTGATCTTCTGTTCTATTTTCCATCATCCCCCTTTTTTCTACGTGCTCTAAAACATTTTTCTTCAAATTTGTTGGTTTGCAAACTTTTTTCTCCAATTTTGATGCTTTGAAGAGCTCACAAACTTATTATTTTTCCCCATTTTAAAAGAAAAATACATGCATGCCTTGTTTTGTGCCCTAAATTTCTAAATCCACGGGCCTCTGTCATTTTTTCCATCTTTCCTAGCCTTTGGAGTTCGTGGTTGTTTGTTTCATGCATTTTTTCCCTAAAAAATTATCCCCATGGTCGTAAATTGCATAAAATCAATTTCCCTTTGTTTTTTGACCAAAAAATCCTTCACCCACAAAGAAAAAAGCAAATTCAAGCATCTCTGGTAAAATTTGTGTTTTTGACAGTCGTACGGGTGTCATTTACTCATCAAAATTAAGCTCAAGTTGTCCCTTATACATGGTTGTTTTTGGTTGGATGAGATTCGGCGGGTCTGTTTGAAAAACTTAGCATTTTTTGGCTTTGGGCAAAAATTCAAAATTTCCCCCGCAACTCCACAGGACACATATCACATTCTCATGTGAAGCTAGAGTGGGAGGCTGGCGGAGGACTTAGGTGAATTTTGTCTTTTTGGTGAAGGGAAAAAAGGTGTGGAAAGGCTCGTGGGTCCGCAATGGATTAGGGGGTGGACACGTGGCAGAGTGGGGAAAGAGCGGGGAAAAAGCGGGTCAGCAGGCCGGCAAAGGCAAAAGGGAATTTTTTCCCTTTTGAAAAAGGAGTTAGAATGAAAATTTGAACCGCGGTTCCGCAATGGAGCAAGGGGAGACACGTGGTAGGTGTAGAAGGGAGTGCAAGCTAGTGGAAGAAAAGTGGGAAATTTTCCCTTGGCAAAAGAAAGGTGTTAAAATGAGAAATGAACCCGCATTTCCTCAGTGATAGATAAGTGGACACATGTCAAAAACAAAGATGGAGGTGCGGGCCCATAGGGTAAAAAGTAAAAATTTTCCAAAATTCAAAAAAGGTGGAAATGTGTATAATGGAGCTGCAATTTCAATGGGACCCACAATATGCCACGTGTTAGCACCAAAATTCAAGGGCGGAGTGGCAAAGAAAAAATTCAATTTTTCCAAATTTCCAAAAATGTTAAAAAGTCAACAAATGATCCCAAATCCATTCCCAATCATATTTTGACACGTGGAGGGCCCATATTGAAGGGAAAAGGGAAAATCAATGGTAACTGTACATTCTCCAATTTGGCCACCATTTTTTCTCCAGGAAGTGTGGAAATGTGAATTTTGCATCAATTTTGATCAAATTTTTGGCAAATTTGTATCGTTTTTGCCTGCAAGGACCAATGCAATTGGTTTCAGTGATCAATTTGCAGATGTTTTTGAAGTAAAATTATGCCCTAGCCCATGTAAAACGTGAAATATCAAATTAAAAAGTTACATAATCAAATTTTGGAATGATAAGGATGAAATAATGAAATGAAAGGGGTATGCATGCTTGGAGAATGAAAAGCATGCCTCCACAATGGATAATGATGAAGGATTTGTGATGATTCATCTTTTTTCAAACACCTGGAAACTTTTGTTGCAAATATGTTAAACGTCCCTATCTGCTAATCATGTTGGAATTTTGTAACAAACTTGATGATGGGCATATTCTTTTCTTGGGAAAGAAGGATCAAATGTAATTGAAAGTTATATAATGCATGTTTTGAGACATACAAAAGGTCAAAGAAACTTAGAATTTCACGGGAAAATCTAGGAAGAAGCCCATTCTCTGAGAAATCACCTGAGAATCATTTCTAATTCCTTTTTTCATCAGATTTGTATCATGTTGAGTTGGTTTCAGTTGTAAAGCCATCAACAAACTCTGAGATTGTTTTTTATAACATTCCCCTGCTAATAAATTTGGTCATTCTGGATTATTTTGTGTTGTCTCTTGGCAAAATTTACATGCACTCATATTTCAGAATGTTTTCAATTTGTGTTATTTGCTCCTGTTGCAGTCTTGTGTTTAAAATCTCTCTTGATCATACATGGTCTCATTTCTTGTTGATAGTTTAGTGGCATCTGTAGTCTCACATTCAAAAGAGCTTTCATCTGATAAAGAGATTAACAGATTTAAAATCACTTTACCTTCCTTAAATTACTAAGATTGTTTGTAAACCTTTGGGTGCACCTTAGGTCATGATAAAAAAGAGATTTCATAGATACTTTGTTGGTTCATCTGCTTCAAGATTTTTGTGGCAGGTTGTCAAATATTGTGTGGAAGAGTGTAGATCTGGGCCTTCCATTTATTGCACATATCCTGGTTAAAGGAGTACCTTAACCCATTTGAAGCATCCTACCATTTAGGTCTTACAATTTTTTTGCAAAGGTCCTCAAAGAATTTGGCAAATTTTGGTTAGTCTTGTCTAAAATCTCCCACCAAAAAATTCATTTAAACATAACTAATCCTACCCCATAATACCCCTACATTGCATTTTGTGTCAACAAAAGAATACAATCCATTTACAAAAATGCACAAAGCAAATCAAGATCCTATACCATGTCTTCAATAACCCTTGCCTTGCATTGAAAGTATCTCCATAATCTGGGAGTGACAACTTGTGAAAGTTAGATTTGGAGTGTTGATCATATTTTCCCATAGCCTTTTCACACTATTTGCACAAATTGAGGGATATCTTCATCTCCTTCACCATTTGAGGGTTACAAAATAGGTCCTCTTACCTTGGTTGAAAGGCACAACCTAAAACAGTTAGGATAAGATCAAGTCCTATTTGAGTGCTATCCATCTCTCCAAAAATCTGAGTGCCAGTTAGATCACATCCTCTGGCTACAAAACGACACACATCATGATCTATCTACCTTCAAGCTTCATGTCATATCACTTGATGCTGCTCACGACTGAAAAGGAGAACATATTTGGGTACCAACACGCTCTTTTCTTCGCCATTTACGGGGAAAGTTTTGACTATCTTCTAGCAAATAATAAACACTGTATGTCATTGACTTTGCTGATTCACCTTCCTAAAGACCATGTCTATTATAAGCCCATCACCATACATGATTGGCATCACGTTTCGATGGATCATTCTTCATGAATTTCGAGTGATGTCAGATCCCTAGGTATTCACTACAAATGTGACCCAAGTGCAATTACAAATCTGAGCATCATCTTCTCAGCTAGGATTTATGAGTGCTCACCCGAAGTGCACATTAGGGTACTGGGTCCCTCTTTATAGTTGTTCTGTACTAGAATTTTATCCATGTGCATTGCATATGTGATATATCCATGTTGCATAACAAACCCTAGTAAATAATCCATAATGCATAAGCCAACATGTAGATCTAAATCATATGAAAGCATTGACTTCATAATCAGATTATTATAATGAAATTTACCATTCAAGAACCATAAGTTCATGTCACATATAATACCAAAATCTAGTTTCCAGTAGTGGTTGCACTTCATTTGCATTTGTGGTATTGTGCTAGGAAATCATCCCTATTTGGTGGATCTCGTTGATGAAATTCCTTCCTTGGTCGTTAAAGTTTCGGAGGTGCATGTGATTAAAACCAACAATCATAACTCAGAACACCATAATCAGTTTGACTCTCCAATGGCCTATGTAAATCAATACTATATAGTTATAGGGATGGGGAATTTCCCTTCACCCCCATTGCACAAATCCAAATGTAATAGGCTACATTGCTCCATAAGGTTCTACATGTGCCTTTTACAGAGGCAGAGGATTACAAAAGGTGTCATGCATATGGGCCATGGTAATAGGGATAGATCTGGGTCTATTAGTTAACTCCTAGAATAGATCCTATTATTAGACTAACAATCTTCATGGCCCTCGTATTAATGTCCAAAACCCAAAATAGCCTTGGGTGTGAACTCCCAAGTATTCATATGCATTTGTGGTATGCTCCAGACTCCATTGGTCCAAAAATAGCCTTGGGACCTGTTTTAAAATGGCGAAGATCCTGTTTCTGAACTGTTTCTAGGCATGTGCTCATGTTCTGCTCACTAATTTTGTAGAAGTTAATCCTGATGCCTCATGGTTCCTACATCGCCCAAACCTTCCATGCTTGGAAATCCTTGAGCACTCATAACCCTTGGATCTTCATCAACACAACATTTTGACCTAGAAATTGCAAAAATCTCTCAAAAATCTAATCAAGGGTCTTTTCAGGTTAATAAGAAACCATTAAAGAAGAATAGCTAATGCCTTCCCTCATGGTTCTGTTAATGTGGACCTGGAATCCTCATGAACAGTTGTCCAGACATTTAATCGAGTCATACAAATTCCAGCACCATGGAGATTTTCAGTGGAAAGTCTCAAGATGGACTCAGCTTCTTTGATGGCTCTAAGTGTCAGCAAGGGGGGTTAGCGGAATTAAAGAGGTCATTCCTCCTTGGGAATCAGAATTTGACCAGGAATCCCTTTCACTAACAAGCTTAATTTTGAATGCATTCAACGAATCATGGCTGATCTTTCATGAGGCTCTTATCTTAGGGACTTAGTAACTTTCATCTTGCTAAAGAATGTTGAATTACAAAAAAGTTTGATATCCACGGGGAATATCTCAAGACTTCATTCCACCCCTAGTCAAGAAATCGAGGTGTACTTGGTCAATGTAGTTAAGTTAAGTGACATAGGCTTCAAAAGTGGGATATAGGACCATCTATTCTAGATAATTCCTCCTTGAGGCATTTAGGCCTATTCTTTTACCATTAAGGGATTGGGTCACTTGTTCATCCAATCATTTTTCAGGCACTATGGCATCTCATCGCATCAACTCATCCCTTGGACAATCTAAGAGAATCTAAATTTTTTATTAGTTTTTCAATCCCCCTTCAAGATCAACCAAGTATCACGTTCATGAACTCCTTGGTCATCAACCATGTTGATACCTAACCCTCACGACTCTAAATTGGTATTCTCAAATGCTCTCATGAGGCCTCATCTATCTCAACCCATCATCCCCTTTGACTTCATCTAACAAATCCACTAGGATCTGTCACCTCTTCTTCAACGTCCCCCATTAAGTCCTATATATGTCATCCTTGGCGGCAACTCCTTTACAAGCATGGATTCAATGGTCATTTTTTTTCGTTTCATTAAGTCTCATGAATCCATTCAATATATCCAAGAAGTCCATTGACAGTATCTGATGGTGACCATTTTAGTGTGTATTGGCTATCATCACACCCTAGGCGCATGAAACTAAAAATCGCATGGGTTACTATTGGCCCTCTCTTAATCAATAGTATTGTGATAGTACATTAATAAATGCTTCAAATGCCATGCAACATTCTAATCTCATTCACATTCCTATCTCAAACCTTACAGCTGGCTCAGGATTCTTTAATCATTTCCTCACCTCATGGGGACTCGACCTGAATTGGGTTCTTCATCTAAATCTGTGTTCTTCATCAATGCCATCATTCTATTATCATTGTTTCTCACTAAAGGGATATCCCTTCACTTCAAATGGGTGGACTCCAATTCCACGTCACTAATCAACCAAAGCTAATCACAATCATTGCAATCATTTGTTTATCCTAGCGGCATCATTGGTGCTCACTTTCAGCGATTCCTACCACAAAATCATCCCTGGACATCTGGAAAGTCCTTAAAAAATAAAGACCTACATCTAAGTTTCCTAATGGGATACAGCATCTCTCACATCAAGGATTAGATTCACTCCTTATCTCATACTACTTCTCACAGCTAATGGTCAAGCCAAAGCCACTAACAAAACTCTTTGCAACATCCTTTCCAAGAATATTTTAGGACCGGTATATTATCAGGTTAGGTATCTTCCTCTTAATCCCTACATTGTCTCATATAATCTCACCTAATCACATCCAAGTCTACTTATCCTTCATCTCCTCCTATATGATTCTCATCTTACCCAATCCCACTCATATATTATTTCATCTTATAATAAGTCCACCTTTTTGGCTATCTTTTTGCCTCCCTCAGGGCACCATACGTCATCTTAATCCCACTTTTTTTGGCCATATTTTTCTCACCATGGACGTATATTTCCTCATCATTTGATAGATAGCGCATAAAATTTTACCACCTCTTATCTATCTCATCCCATCTAATCTTCCACAAGCTATCATCTTATCCCATACACTCTTGTCTCTAAAAGAGCGTGAATTTAATATTAGTGATCTTGTCCATAAATAAAATAAATTTTTCACTTTTATAGCAAGGAGCCAATGTCAAAAAAATATCCCAATTGGATTGGATCATACACATGAATATTTTAACCTATCATCTCTTGATGGTAAACTAGAAACAGAACCCCTTAATGTATTACACTTGTGGCCTTTCTACTATTAACATACCTACCAATGTGAACTTATTCATCCCATTGGTCACCCATCCATCATTAGCCTCTTCCATCCTTCATCGTAATGATTTGGAATTATTTGGTCTACAATCACTTTCATAGTTCTGACCTTGAATATGGGCACCACGACTCTACTCATAGCATATTCCTTATGGAAAGGTTCTTCCTTCTTGGTGAGATCCATGTAATCATTACATCCATATCCTTCTTATCTACCTATTAGAACCATGTTAATTGTCCAAAGGTGTCACTTGTACATTTATTCATCCCCTCCTAAGTGGTCTTCCTAGCTATCCCCAACTCTTCCCTAAAAAAATTCAAAATTCCATGGATGCTCATATCAAAAGTTATCATATCCAAAAATGGACTACTCCCTCAAAGGAAAAATTTTCATATAAAGAATAAAAAATTCAAAAGCATAGATTAATCCCTCGAAGGAAAACTATCATATATATCCCTTCCATTTTTCAAAAAAACAAAAGTAAAAAGTAGAATACTCTCTCAAAGGATGGCTATTATCTCATATCATGGTAGTAAAGGCTTTCCACATTGATCAACCTTTTATCTCATATAAAACAAAAGTAAGCATCCTCAGAAAGCTTCTTGCATCAATCATCTTTCTCATTCATAACAAACTTCCTGTATTGATCAGTTTCTATCCCATTACCCATAGTTGGGATATAGGCCTAGGAACACCCACCTATGGAGAACCTATATTCCTACGTATAAGTTACATCTAAACCCCTTATGTCATTTTAACATTAGGTTTATAAGTCAACTTTCCATATCTTCAACATGATCCTTAGGATAACTAACTATCATTGGTTATGTGTTAACACCTGCTATTAGCTGTAAGTGCATTTTCTTAAGTGGCTCCTTTTCTCATTTACCTTCAATTCGGTTGGAAGCATCATTTTTGTGCATGCTCCTTATTATGATCGTGTGTCGTTTATCTCATTTTTGTCACCTTTTATAAAGGTCACATCCTTGCATATTATCCCTAATATAAACCATTCCATCTATATCTATATGTTTACTTTTAAGTATAACATATATTAACATCATCCATGTTTGAACCGATTTTCACTACCAATCATAAATCCATAAATTCATAATCCATCATCCATCTACATCAAACATCTAAATCACAATCTATATAGAATCCATCACATCATAATAAAATCCAATCCATAACATTATAGTTACATCATAAACCATCACATATATATCAAAACATGTACATCTAAATCAAAATCCCTAAAATCATCATTTGCATCATATCAGAAAACATGAATCAACATCTACATCAAACATCAACATCCTTAAATTTTAAGCAATCTTCCTTTTTGCCCTCTTCAATCAATCCTTCCTTTCAAAATTGTCTTTTCTTCCACTTTTTTCTTAAGTGATCTTTGTCTTGCATCCTTTTTATGTTCTACCTGGGCTTTGTTATGTATTGCATCTTTATCTTTTTCCATTTTTGGCCATCCTTGTGTTCCCTCTTGGGGCACCATTATTTTACATCACATTTTTTGCATTTGTTTGTGCATACCTAATGTCTACCTCTAACCCATTGGTCTCATGGCTTGCACGTCAATTTGATTGGATTCCCCTTGGTTTCCCTCCATTTTGCAGTGATTTTTTATGATTCACAGGTCCATAGGACATCATCAATGTCTCCCTAAAGACCGTCATTTGTTCCCTACCAGAGTGACTCCGAAATCACCACCATATTTTTATCATGCCTTTTACTTTTTGTTCAATCCTTATCTAGGATATCTCATCCCCTCATCTTCTTTTCTCATCTTGTACACCCTTCTTCATATATCTCTTTCAAACTCATGATTGACTTCCTTTGTGTCGTCAACCCCTAGTTTGAGGGGGATCACCCAATTAATTATTTTTTCCATCCTTCTCATTTTGTCTCGTGGCTTTCCCAACGTAAACAACTCGTTAAAAAGAGACAAATGTAGAAACCAAAATTTGGTATCACAACCCTCCACCCCCATGTTTGCTCTCTTTTCTTCAAAGTCATCCATTTGAATTTCATATTCCCTCCTAAATTTAATTTATCATTTCCCACCTTTAACCATTTCATTATTTCATTTATGTTAATTATCCTTAATTAACTATAATCCTCATCTTATTAATTTACTCTCCCTAATTACCATTTAACCCCATTCCTCATCCCTAAATCTTCCAATTTACTCTATCTATACTTTTATTTAATATTTTTACCTATCAATGGCCTTTATTTACTTACATCAACCATCCACCTACTCATGTATCTTCCCTGTGCAACCCTAGCTCATCCCTATCCATCTAAATTCTAATCCTAATTCATTTGGGCCTCTTTTCCTCAAGTTGGACATCATTCCACAGCCCAAATGGATGTCTCTCCATAGTTTTCATCTACCCTATAAAGTTGCATTCACCCATCCTTGTTCATGGATGTAATTTTGGAGACTCTATCATTCTTGTGAAATTGCCTTCGTTTTGGAGTTCCTTTGCCACTTCCACTGCCATCTTGAAGTCCTCTTGGAGATCTTGTGTTTCCAATTTAGATTCTTAAGGCTATCTCTTCCATATCTACATGCATTTCTTCATTATTTACATATTATTATCTATAATATCCACTAACATCTTGTATAGGTCCATATATCATCAAGGACTCAACCTCAGCATTTTTTTCCATTTTTCTTTGTCTGTAAGTATTCATTTTAGCCCATCTTTTCATTCAAGCCTAGATTAGTACTAGTCATTGTCGACCCTGTCTAGTCTCCGTTGACCCAGCCTTCATTACATCAGTTTCTCTTTCATCTAGATCTCTAGCCATCTGTTCTTCATTCCTGCATCCACCTAGTCTCAGATCCATCCATTCTACCTCTTTTTCACCCCAGATCCACTCTGTCAGTCCCTAGTCATCGCTGACCTAGCCTAGTCGGCACCGAACCAGTCCATCTTTTCATTATTTACCCTTAGATATCTAGTTTTCTTGCTTCCATTCTATTTCTCCCTATCGTAAACCTTTTCTGTAGGTTTCTGTTTATCATTCCATTATTTTACCAATTCCAGAACTGCTACTAAATATTTCATATATATATCTTACATCATTGTTTCAATCCACTAGTCTCAATCACCATCGACTGGCCCTCTATAGACTCAAGTCGCCATTGACCCTTCTAAGTTTGGCTTATTTAGCATCTATTTAGGTTAGATCTATACTTTCCTTAAATTTTTGCATTTCAATATTTTGTTTATCTCATATTTATTGCATATTATCCAAATTTTAGCTACATCAAATTTATCAATATCTACTTTTATCTATCTTTATTGAAACAAGGGTAGACATCCATCCTAATAAGTTCTTTCTTCTCAGGACTGACTTTGGACTTTGTCAGAAATCCCTACCATCCTATCTACTAATCCAATATTTTTGCATTGAGTTGTCTCTATTTGGAGGTCACTTAGCTCACTATAGAGAAGGATCCATCATTTATGCCCATCCACTTCACTATTCCATCTCAAGGTCCATAAACCCTTTATATTCCAAGTTTTTTTATTTTCTTTATTACCAGTTCACTAATCTGAGCATGGAAGAGGAATTTTTTTCCAATAATGTGAACAAGTCTAAGGTTTAGATTTCTAAATATGAATTTTTGTAGACATAACTGGAGTAATTTGAAATGCTCGTCAACTACATCAAGGGTGGTAACCCAAATCCCTATACTGTAAATTCCAATTCCAAAGGGTTACTACCAACACTACCCTCCCCTCCAACACAAAACTTGTTGGCACTATATGCATCCAAAATAAACAAAGTAGAACCATTCTACCTTTCCCTCCTAAGTAAAGGACACCAATTAAACAATTGCATAATAGATTCATGTGCCTCAAATAATGTAATGCCCATCAAATTTTCTAATGCTCTAGGACTTACCTTGACATAAGAAACTAGCTCTTTCTATTATATGGAGTTTAAAGAGGTCCAGTTTGTAGGGAGAATCAAAGATGCTCAAGTGGCCCTTGCAGATTTTTCAAATAAGAAGGTTTTGCTAACCATTTTGGTAGTGGATATTGTATCATCCTTTGCCATTTTGTTGAGTAGGATTTTTTGCAAAGACTTGGGTGGTGAGATACAAATGGATTGGTCTTCTGCAACCATTTCAGTGAAGGGTGAAATGAATAAGTTATTTCCTACGCAAAAGATGAAGTATACCGTCCAAAAATTTGAAGATCCAAAAGCTGACATTTTGTTTCAAGATAGTGGACCAGGTAACTACTTCTTTACTTCTGAAAGAGATGAGAATCTACCTTTCCTCATGGAACTTAAAGAAGACCAATTGTGGAAAATGGAATTCGATGGAAGCCATTCTAGTTCAAGATTTAGATCCGGCATTGTTCTGACTTCTCCTTCAGGTGATTTATTCCCATTTTCTTACAAATTACAATTTGATAGCACCAATAACATTGCAGAATATGAATCCCTTCTTCTTAGAATGGATGTTGTTGAATCCATGCACATCAAGAAGCTAAATTTTCTGGGTGATTTTGAGTTAATCTTCAAGCATGTGAGAAATCACTACCAAGTCAAAAACACAAGGCTCAAACATTATAGGAACCGAGTATGGGACAGCATTGAATCTTTTGATTTTTTTCCATTCAAGATGTTCCACTTGAGAAAAATGAGATAGCTGACTCTCTCACAGTTTCAGCTTCTCAGATGACTCCACACCTATCCTTCAATGAGGAAAATTTGAGTATTGAGAAGGTTTTCAGGCTGAGTGTTCCAAATAACATAAATGGTTGGTAGGTGTTCAACGATAACAGCCATATTTTCTCATTTTAAGAACAAAGAGATAAATTCAACAATCTCTTCTTTGAAGGAAGTGATGTTCCTAACCATGAATCTATTGCAAATGAAGACCAAGGGGAGATAGACATAATTGATTCAAAAGGATTCATCAGACTAAAAGGAAACAAGATTTCAAAGGGCCTCGTATCTCTTAAATATTTTTTTAACAAATATGATAGGTTTATCAAGGATAAAGCAAAAGATTCCTCAAGATGCACTGCTGAATTTGACAAGGAGAACATTGGTGCTCCTAAATAACCAAGAATGGTAAATATTGGCAAGTATTGTTCACCCAAAGAGAAGATAATTTTTGTCTTATTGATGACGAGATATTTTCATGTTTTGGCATATTATTATGACGAGCTCAAGTCCTTCAGGCCCAAGGAGATGCATCATTCAATATCACTTAAGCCCGAAGCCAAGACTTTTAGGTAGAAGAAATGGCAATACAATCCAAGGATTACAGATAAAATCAAGAAAGAATTTTTGAATATGTTGAATGTAAGAATCATTTTCCCCATTCACCACTTCACGTGGGTGGAAAACATCGTTCCAATGTGGAAGAAAAATAGAGGGATAAGGATTTTTGTAGAGTTCCACAATTTGAATCAAGCCTCATTGAAAGATAACTACCCACTGCTTATCATACATCACATCTTACAGGTAGTCACGAGATCCGAGATGCTCTCGTTTCTTGATGGTTTCTCAGGATATAACTAAATAGAGGTAGTGGAATAAGATAGACATAAAACATCCTTCACACTTCCTTGGGGCACGTTTTCTTATAGCAGAATGCCATTTGGTCTCAACAAAATTGGAGAAACCTTTCAACGGGAAATGGATTTTCCTTCAAGGACCTCAAACACTAAATTTTCATCTATCTTGATGACCTCACGATCTTTTCAAAGAAGATAAGGGGCCACATAAAATATATAGAGCATGTACTCATTAGATTTCGGTAACATGGGATTTCCTTGAATCCTAAAAAAATGCATCTTTCTCCTTGGGCACATAGTGAAAAAGGAAGGAGTGAAAAGTTGTCCAGAAAGGATAAGGGAAATTCAATCATTTTCCTTTCCCACAAGTAAGAAGGGAGTTCATTTTTTCTTTGGCAAAGTAAACTTCCTTCATTACTTCATCCCAAATTTTTTTGAGCTGACCAAGCATATCACGAATATGATGAAGCCTCAAACAAGTTTCAAGTAGAATAATGAAGGAAAGTTGACACTTGATGCAATAAAATAAGCCATAGAAAAATATCCTACTTTGGTATGTCCCAATTTTGATAAATACTTCATCTTGTATTGTTATGCTTCAAAGAACATGCTTTTGGCCATCCTAGTTCAAAATAATGAAGAAGCCATTGAAGCACCCATTGATTTTATGATTTTCCCTTTAAATAACCATGATTTCTTGCTTATGTTGTAGTCAAAGCAATAAATAATTATAGGTTTTACATTCTCAACTCCTACACCGTGGTGATGGTCCCATGCTCTACAATCAAGTCAATCCTAACTTAGCAGGATCCAGGATCCAAGAGTGGAAATTAAGTGGTGAGGATCTAAGAGTATGACTTGGAAATCCAACCTTCAAATATTATAAGGGGAAATGGATTGTGACAACTGATAGTAGAGGATGAAGCTCTCTCAACTTAAAATGATACAAAGGAATGTCTTTGATATGAATGTGTAAGTAAATACTTTCCCCAATTAATTTTTGTAAATACCATCAATGAGTGGTATGTAAACATTGCCTACTTTCTTGCTTATGGTGATTTCCCGACTCATCTTGATTATAAGAAAATAATAACTCTCAAGATAAAGTCAGCCAAGTATGTCATCTAGGATCATGTGTTATATAAGAGGGGATTAGATGGATGCTTTCTAAATTTTGTGGACAAAGAGCAACAAGAGAAGTTGTTAAAAGCATATCATGATCAGGCTTGTGGTGGACATTTCTCTGTAATGTGGATTGTTCACAAAATTTTCCATTGTAGGTATTATTGGCCTACCTTGTTTGCAGATGCTCAATAATAGGGCTCCAAGTGTGAACCTTGCCAAAAATTTGTTGGGAGACCACAACTTGTTGTGCTTCCTCTCCAGCTAGTGGTGATTGAATAAATTTCAAAAATGAGGCCTAGACTTCATCAGAGCTCTCAATCCTCATTCAAGCATAGGGCATACCTGTGTGCTAACATCAACTGAATACTTCACAAAATGGGTGGAGGAAATTCCATCTAATCAAGCCAATATTGAAACAGTATGCAATTTCATCAAAGAGACTATTATTTTGTGTTTTGGGATCCCTTAGAAGATTATAGTTGATATTGTTACCTACTTTTCCTCCATGGAGTTGACAGAATTTTTTTATGGTTATGTAATCTTACTATCACATAAATTAGACTACTACCTGAAAGGTATGGTTAGGCCGAGTTAAGTAATAATAATATCATGACCATTATCTAAAATCTAGTTCATGAGAAACAGATAAACTAACACAAGCTCTACAATACACTATGGGCAGATAGGATTACTCCTAAAAATATAATTGGTATATCACCATTCCAATTGTTCTATGTTATCAATGCAGAGATTCTAGTCATTGTTGAATTTCTAGCACTCCAATTAGTCAAAACAATTGAGGATAGCCAGTATCATGACTCCCTTAAAAAGATAATCTTATTTCTTGAAAATATTGATGAAGACAAGTTCAAGGTGGTTGATCAGATAAAGGAACATCAACTCAAGGTGAAGAAGTTGTTTCATAAGAAAGCAAAGACAAGACATTTCAAAATTAGAGACTTTGTCTTGTTATGGAACAAAAGGAGAGAACTAAAAGGAATCCATGGAGTGTTTGATTCATTGTGCCTCGTACCATTCCAAATATGAGAATAATACAGTGAAAACACTTTTTACCTTGCATATTTGGATGGCATTTATTTGGAATTTCCTCACAACAGGCAATACTTGAAGTTGTATAAACAATGAAACTAGGTTATCCCCCACATGTTTCATAGGTGAATTTAGGATGTGTGTTTCCCTATCCTGTTTTGTGTGTTTTTCTTTTCTAGTGTGGTGTGTTTTCCTTTTTCATGTGTGTGTGTGTTCATTCATTCATCCTATCTCTTACTTGTAATAAGACTTTGTAAATCCCAATGGATAAGGCAATGGTCCATGATGTGTATTGAGATTATGGATTTCATTGTTATTTTTTCCTCACTTTGTTTAATCCAGAACAAGTCCCCAAGTGAGATCCAGTTGTTGTCATGTATTTTTGCAAGGTCAAAATTCAAGTTGAAAACATGACAATTATACCCCAGTGTCAAAACTTTGCTCGAAGTCCCTCCTAAGTCACCCTCTGGTTCAGTCTTCCTTTTGTGTATTAACCCCTCCATCCCTAAAAACTCCTCATAATGTGATGAAAAACCTTCCTAAGTGTTTGAAATTTTTTCATGGATTCACTTAGTCCATTCAGTGGGGTGTTGTGAAAATAAAAATATGTACTAAGCCTAGAAAGGCTATTATCTAGCCTATCCGAGATAGGTGTGCATCCTTCGGGGTTGATCATCTAGCCTAAAGTCATATAGAGATGCCATTGAAGATATTAAAATGCAATAGAATAGTTGAAGGAATATTTGGAAAAGTTTCAGAGGTTTTGGAGAAAGAACAGTGAAAGCGGGTTTTGGAGACATAAGGAGCTTGCAATGGAAAAAGGCACCTGAACTTCAACGAATGATTTCATGAGCTTTGGGATGAATCAAGAGGAAAACAAGATACCTTTAGAAATTTTAGAGAATCCTCTACATGATGGATTTTTCACATTCTTCATAAGACCCAAATGCTTCTCTATGTAGACCATTCTCAACAGACTCACCTTGTAGTCCCGAGTGGAAAAATAGAATTTTTTGGAGGAGGCAGAATCAAGTATTGAAAACCCTTCCATTGATCTTAAAATTGTCGTAGGAGTCAAATTAATGTAACGTTTTTCCAAAAAAGAGTTCCTATAACTTTGGGAAAGTTGGCTTCATGATTTTAGGAGTTAGTCAAATTACAGTTAGATGGTTGGCATATTTTGGTGTCCCAAATACCCTAACTATATGAGAAAGTGGGGAGATTTGGGATAGTAGGGACAAAAAAATGCACCCTACCCCCAGTTATAGCCCTTGGACCCTCGTGTGAACATGTTCCTTCTTGACAAAGTGTTAGATGATCATGTGTACAAATTTTCCTAAGTCTTGTCCTTCTTACCCTTGGACACATTTTTCTGCCCCAACTATCCCAATTTTATAGGACAATCAAGACATTTGGGACAACCAAATTCCACCCACCCCCATCCATTGCACAGGTTCTCCATGTGACATCAAATTCCATCTCCCATATGTTATAACCTTTCTCTCTCATCATCCCTATTCACCACTCATTTCCTATCACTTGTCAAGCCTAGAGATTTATTGCCCCAACTATCTTGAGGAAAGTTAGGACATTTTGGAAAATAAAATATGCTCCACCCCCTTTACTTTTAAAGTTAAGTTTTAAAGCACGCTTTCAAAAGTTAAAAAATGTTGTTTTAACCATTTAAAGAGCTCTGCATAGCTTTTTCACTCCATTACTTTACCAGGTTGACCCAAGAAACCATTTTTTACATCTTGAATCTTTAATATACCTAAAAATTCATCAGATATACCTATAATTTCTTCTCGGGCAGCCATGAATATCGAAACGAAGTTTTTCTCGTATCTCTCAAACCAGTGATCCGATCTGAACTAAATTTTCTCAAAGGTTCTACAATCCAAGCGCCTTCAAGAACAAATTAATTACAAACCCTATAATGCTATATATTATTTATTACAAAAAACCCTCATTTTGTGCCCTAGTTTATGCTTTCTTGATTTTCAATCATTCCAATGGGCAGATTGAGACAAAATTTTGAGCACAATATCCAAAGAGTGAACCTATTCCAGAGAAGTTGTTTTCATGGAAAACTAAAAGGGAGAAGTTCCATTTCTATTTTAGTAAGTATCTTTTCTTTCCAATTACTATAAATAAATAAAAATTGAAAAACCAAAACCTTTCAAATTGGTGCACTCAAAAATAAATGGTGAAGACAAACTAGGTAAATATGGCCAAAAAATCAAAAAGGAACTTTCTAAAAATAGTAATTGTCACAAATAATCAAAAGGACATCAAAGAAAGTGTATGTAGTATGTTGGGAGTTTTGGGACATTGAAAAAGCAAGAAAAAGTACAAAAACACTGTCCTTACCTCCTACTTACTAAAAATAGAAAGGTGTCTCTTTCCCTATCTCTTTGGGAATTTTCTCATGTAAGTCTCTCGTTGATGCATCAAATTTGGAAGTCTCTTTCTCTCAGTTGAATCTCTATTCCTAAACTTTGAGGGCTAAATTTAATAGCTGGAGCACTCTCGATATGTTCCATATTCCTAAATTGCACCATGTGCTAAAAATTGAGGACTATTTTGTGAACTGTTTTGATAATCTTGAAGTTAGGGAAAGGGATCACATGAGGATGACAATAGAGAAAATTATGAAGTTTATCTTTGATTTTTTTGAGGAAGATATTGATTATGATGGAATAGTGTTGTATGACCCTGAATATTAGGTTGTGAAAGCTTCGTCTCTCCCACAAGGTTCTTGGAGCATCCAAGAATTGAGGGATTTAAACGAAAGGAATGAAGTAGTGATTCGGAGGTCCCAAGAGTGGTTCATAAGGAAGAGGGAAGAATTAATTGAGTTAGAATGTCTCCATACTCTTAGAAAACATTCACTTCCTCTCTTCTCTCTGAAGGCATATGAGAAACCTTTTAGTTTCACCCACTCTAAAAGGCTTAAAAAGAGAAAATCAATGGAATATGAGCCAACTCACTACAAGAACCTACAAGAAGGAGAAATTAGATCAAAAACTGGAAGAAGACTTGGAACAAGGTGATATTGAACTTCCTCAACCACTAACCATTAAAATAACTCAAAATATCTCTTCTTTTGTAATCACACCCATTAAACTAGCCCAAGATCCACCTTCTCAATTAGAGCAAGAAACTACCATCATGCCCAACATTGAGCCTAAAGAAAATGATACATTCTCATGAGTACATGATATGATTAGAGGAGAGGCATGCATGAGCCAATATGTGGTGATCCTAGATTCCAAGGCTATATCTACAATGGTGAAGCAAAAGAAGGGGAAGAAAGCACAAATTACCTCCCACTTTTTCAGTGGCACTTCAGGTAACAAATATGTGGAGGTAGCTCAGCCTAAATTCATCAATCCTATCAGTGATATGACCCCATCGGATTATGATATCGGCCCTATTCCTCTTGGACCAACGACACATGAGGGAGATGCTCATCTATTTCAGAAGTCTTCCACTTGCCTTCTTCAGAGAAACCAAGAGTACAAGGAGACAATTGACCAATTGAAAGACCATATCAGAACTCTCACAGCATATGTGTAAACATTCATGGATCTGAATGCCGATTAATCTCTCCTAGTTGAAGAAGTTACTACCATTAGTAGATTCGACCCAGGATCTATTAGAAAGACACAAGGTTACACCATGCATGGTAGAGAAAATGATAAGTGGGTGAAAAAGATCCTAGAGAAGGGTAAGGTGTTTGTTGATCAAAGAATGCTTGTTAGAGATCACATAAGAATTCTGCGTGGGAGAGAAGGCCATGATCAAGGGCGCATAGGGACAAGAAGAACCCGCGCACAGAGGGCAATTTCAGCATTCAGGACTTGGCCAATTTTTGAGCATGAAGACCTATTTTTAGAAGATGGCGTATGGAACACACCAACAATACAGAGATGTGCACGCCACACATTGTCTATCTTTAGAGGATCAGATAAATCATTTTGCATGGAGACAAGCTAAGAATAGGATTGTCACATCAGTTAACTGTAAGAGGTCTATAGATAGCACACTTGCATGTGTGGCTATGCCTATAAATGGTGTGTGGCTATGCCTGTAAATGGTGTGTGGCTATCAATAGCATGCGGCCTATTTCTGGAATAGATAAGTGATGAAGGGAAATCCCCCACCCTATATATATGATATGAATAATGTAGTAGAATATATACACACACACAGATGGTTGTATGAAGATACAGAGGTATACACATATGATTGGATTACTGTATCATATCCAAGTGTCATATAGATTGCCATTATTGTAAGGAGCTTCTGTGTTTATTAATAGATGAAAGATATTGGCCAAACCTAAGTGTTATTCCTATGTGTAATTGAGTAGTGCATGTTATTAATTCAATCATGATTATTGTTTAAACTTGTTCTTTCGTAGATCAGAATGTAGCATGCATTGTAGAATGGTGAACTATTTATGGATATATATGTTTCTTCCTTCATCACGCTAACATCCTACTATAGCAACTCTAAAGAGGGACCTGGTACCTTTGCACGCTTTAGGTGAGCGCTCAGTCTAGGCTGAGTGATGTGCTAGTGCAACTAGGGTGTTATGTGGTAAATTCTAGGCTACATCAATGTTGCTTCTAGATATCCTATCATTGTTCAAATACATGAGTCTAATAGTTACGAAATTAAGCATGACTAGAGAAGAGATTGAAGTAGAGAAGGAACATTAGGACCAGATTGATCCATTGGTCATTGAGATGGGCAAGGTCAACTCTTCTCTATTGGTGAGTAAGGGTACATTCACTTCAGCATTGGATTACTAGCCTCAATTATAGGCTTAAACTTTGGCTGTTCGTTATGAAATGATAAATTGTGCTCTTAGTGATCTAGATTCATATGAGGAACACATTTCAAATATGCAAGGGGATTCCAATAATGAGATACAAAAACTTGGAGTGCCAGCAGTGGGTGAGAACACTTCGGTGGATGATCTGTTAAATTCATTTAAAGATCTTGTCAAGAAGGAGGCCTTAGATCCTTTCTCATTCAATGAAGACACATTGGATTCCCTGGATGAGATAAGGGCAGTTATATCAAACACCATATTGGTTCATAGAATGCAAGAACATAAAATCTCTCTCTCTCTCTAAAAATTGAGTCAATTCCTTGAGTTTTGTCCACATCCCACAAGATGAGAAATTTGCACCTGCAGTGACACAATACAACAAAGAATTCAAAGGTATTGAGATCTCTCCTAAATAACTTTCCAAAATTCCATCGGAAAGCAGGTCTCCGTCAGCGGAATCATATTTTTTAGGATTGAGTAGCTATCTTATTTCCCTCTTTACTCCCACTACCTCTCTCCCTTCATGTTCTAATTCTTTTTTGGGAAGTTACACTTTTCATTTTCATCTTATTCATTAATGTGACTATAGTTAAAATTTGTAATAAATTTCCCTCAATTATTAAAAAGGAGACTTAATTTATTTCCTAGGAATGTAAAGAGTCACAAGTGGTAAAAGACAAGTGAAAATACATGTGTGGGGTAGGTGAAGAGTCTCTTTGTTAAATTATATATTGTAATGACTTCCTCATTCCAAGAGGTTGTCAATTTGGTAAGTTCATGAGTAATAGCTACCAAGAATAAACAAAAGATAGCATTTTTCTTCTATTTTCCATCCTACATGTTCCTCTCTCTCTCTTATGTCACAGCTTTGTGAGATGTCAATTAAGAAGGGTGTTTCAGCTGTTATGGATGAGTGAATAAATGAAATTTTATGTTCATGGTTTCACCTCGTCTTGATATAATTATAAAAGTTGTTGTTCTTTCCAATTATGTGTGTTTATATTTTTTATTAATAATTGTAAAAATGTGAGTAATCCTACTTGCAATATTAATCCCCCTCTCTCTGAATTCCCACACCCATACTTCACCTTCCTCGCAAATTCCTCCCTTACACAAAATTACAAGATTTTTCCACAGGTGCACTGAAGTGTGCATGATAAATCCCCGACCTCTTGTCCAACCACAAATATTTATTTTCATTTACACACAATAATGGAGCTTCCCATTCAAGAAGAGGGACCTAGTCCCAAAGCGTTGGTGAAAATCAACTAATTTTTCCTAGTGAAAAATTATGTTTTCAACATATCTTCATTGTTTTAGCTCTATTTTTATCGATTATGTACTTAATTACAATTATTTACATGGTTTCATCAATATAATATTTCTTATTATGTGTTTTGGGATTTTATGTACCTATTTTGATTATCTAGTGAGATGGACACGAGATGGAATAGAGTAGAAAAAGAAACAATCCCATCAAAAAACACATTGAGAATTTAAAAATCAGCTAAGTATGCTAAATTTTAAAAACCATTATTATTGTTCAGCGACCTTGTCATGTATTTCAGTTTCCTTACTTATTTTTAGTGGCCTCCTATTGTTTTTTGATGAACTTGCATATATCGTAAGTTTCACCTTGTAGTGCAGGGGCCTCGTTAAATTTTAGCGGCCTTGTGGTAACATTCTACGGTTTTGTTGTTCAGTGGTCTAGCCCTGCTAAATAGTGGCCTCACTTATTGTATCAACGGCCTTATGATAGAGAGATGTAATATTGACTTCTCTTACATTTTTCATCACATAGAGTTTATTTTTTATCATTTTTATCTTTCAAAACTCCTAACTCTTGTGCACATGTTACCATATTCACTTGCCAAAGACAAATTTCTTAAACAAGCAAACCAATTAAACAAAAAAAACAAAATTGTTTAAACATTATCTATTTTTATCATCCTTCACATTTTGTTTGCTTTTTGTTTACGAAATTACATTTTCCCTTCGTGATTGGCATAGCATTATTGGATAAATCTTAATGCTAAAACACGTAGATTTCTTGGTTTAAAATATTGGATTAAATTGTCACCTTAACACATTTAGGTTACTTGCAAAACATTATATATTGGATTGATCATTATCTTAACCATTTTCATGGGTGTTTGTTTCCCTTCGGCATCATTTGTTACATGATTGTACCTTTTCTTCACTTTGTATGATCTTTCCATGCACCGAAAGGTGATTTTGGAAATTAGAAACAATTTTGACACTTTTTGTATTTAGTAGGGTTTGATGGTTATGAGGTTGTTACCTAATCATTTGGAAAAATCCTATGTTTCGGTGGACTATATAAATTTGTGGGAGGACCACTCATTTTTGGATAAGTAGGAGTTCACTTTTACGTGGCTCTTATGAAGTGAGTAGTGCATTTTCCTTCACTACACATGCCCTAGACTAGAACATATAGGAAATTATCATTGTTTTTTACCAAGATCCACTGAAATGGATGGAATGAAAGGGAAGGTCATTTTACCCTTCAAACCATGTCTTATACAACATTTCCTAATTTCATGGACTTCTGCCTCACATACTAAAAGGTATATCGAGGATGCCTTAACAACTTGTTCATCCTAACTAGATGGCCAAATCTTAGGAATAGGCTATAATTGCTTGATTTTACCCAAACATTGTGTGTACACAATTTAAACCAAATAATGGTACTTACTCCAGAAGCCTTGATTTACAAAAACTCACGTGGTGATAATTTAACCAAAGCTAGGGACCCAATCCTAACAAGATAAGAAGGTGTTGCTTTGATCAAGTTGAACCAAATGTGTTTTTGGTAAAGACGCGGACTTATTCCATATTTTTGACTTCACATATCAAAATAGTAAACCATGTTACTGTACCAAAATAAAAACTTGTTTTTATACATCAAAACTTCATAAAGCACAACTTTCTCTGAGTTAAAACCTTGTTTTAGTAATAAAACAAGGTGAAAATTTTTTAGAGTTGTGTCTTGTATCTTTCATCACAAATCATACTTCTCTCATAATTTTGGCTTCATTTATCAAAGAGAACAACCCGAAACTCTACCAAAATTTCATCAACCATTTTTACACTCACATTTGAAACTTATTTGATTGTTAAATGTGTGTTGCTATGTTGTCATTTTTTTTGGGTACCTTAGACAAATTTACACACATTCAGAACTAGGAAAATACCCATTTACAATTGTTAAGTTGCCAAAATTTTGTAGTTTTCTTTAGGAATATTTTTGACATCCAAACCTTGGAAAATATGCCTATTTGCAGTCGTTACACTACTGAAATTAATCATATTTCCTTGGTAACACCTCATCAAACATATTAAACTTGGAAGATCTCCATTTGTCAATTGTTATGTTGTCTATTTTCCTTATATTCCCTTCAAAAATTCACATAAGTATCCAAATCTTTGTAAAATGTCTATTTTGTAATCGTTAAATTGCTCGAATCAACTTAGAACTTCCTTCATTATGAATGAGTTTAATCAAACAATCTAGGTCAATGTATTCCAATCAAAAAATGTCATTCATGACTAGATATTTGATGTTTCCTCACATTGTTGACAATAGGGAACCCAGTGTATATTTCTCTTCCTGACCTTCATCTCCTAATCAATCACATCCACAAACCAGTTCTCTGTAGACTCCTGAGTCTTACCCAATTAACTTTATCCTAAAGAATAATCACACCTAACCTATGTCTTCCTTCTTTAAAAAACCATGTCAATCCAAAATCCTCTACTCAAACATGCAATTTTACCCATGCGTCACGATCCAATCCAAAATAAACCATTCAAACCAATACCAACCTATCCCAAATCCAAATCTAATTCATCCCTTGAGTCATATTCATCTACCAATCCAAATCCATTCTATTTTCATCCCTCAAGACATTTCAACCATGATATATTCTATCCTTGCCAATCCTCTAAAGACTGATATTTATGTCCACATCAAACAATTCACAAGCCAAGATGTGTCAAGCTATCTTTTCAATGTAATATCAAGTTCATTTGTGGAAACAACAAGTTTAAAACCACCCAATATCATCATCTCCATCATAAAATAGCTTCTAAATCACAAACACTTATTGGACCTCTTCCTTCAAATCAACTTTCTATCATCGACCAATTGATTTAGTAAAATATAAATATTAAATCTAATTGTAGAGTCACTACTATGATAAAATACAACATATTTAAAATGATAAGAACTCTAAAGATACAACTGTATAATAAAATGAGAGAGATAGAGCACTTATCTTATTTATGTTTATCCCGAAGCATATATAAACTGGAACAACAGATGAACAGGAAAGGAAGAGTGTCATAAATGATCGATATAAATTTTGCAACTTGCATACTAGGAAGGAAAAGGGCACCTATGTTATGGGGAGGGCACATGGGTACCAAAGACCTTCTGTAGGCACCTTTGATTACACAGAGGGTTAGAATTTAATTTTTCTTGAGTCATTAGGGTTTTGGTACCCTTTGTTTTTTTGTCACTTGTATATCATTAGATGATTATTGAATGCACTTGTAACCTAAAAAACAAGTGATATCCTGCAAAACCCCAAAACACATCAAATACTAAAAATAAAATATGTAAATGGGGATTTGGACTTACCTCGGCGATCATCCGACAGAGTGACATTATGACTGAGAACTTCATTACATCTCAAGCTCTCTGTAGTTTTGTGTGCTTGTGTGTCGAATAGTGTCCTTAGGTTACCCGTGTACCAATGATGCCAAGATAGCGAGAGAAAGCTAGATAAAATACAAATGTGTGGTATAGAATTTGGAACTTCCCCTTCTTCTATAGTGTACTCAGAATAAGCATCCCAAAAATGTAGTCATTTTGATAATATGTAGATAAGATAGCCCTTGATAATTTACCACCCTTATAATGGTATGTATGTTGTGTATACATAGGGATCTCTTGTTCTAATTTTGACACTATTGAAACGACATGCCAACTAGGACCTCAAGATAGGAGTGGTGTCCCTAGATTTCATCTTGAAATCTGTGACTACCCTATCCGAAAAAATTCATACTTTTAAAATAATGGGTCATTTTGTGTTTTTATTGCCTGAAATTTCTTGTATTGCGTCAAGATATTTCCAAAGAGCCATATTAGCCATTTTCGCCAAATACCCAAATGCCCAAAATTGTTATATTCCGTCATCGGGATTTGTCTACGGGAAATTTGTATTTAATTATTTTGAGTCCCATTTGAGGCAATTTGCACTCTGATTTAACCCTATTGTGATTGAGCATATCATTATTCCTATATACCAGAAGGGTTTTAACTTGGAATAAGTTTTGGGCTTTATTTGTGACTTTTGGCAAATTTTTGTGTTTTTGTGTTTTCTCGTTTCGTTTTCTGTGAAATTTATCTAGATCAATTCCTTTGCCGTTTTGGCCTGATTCTTGGCCTAGAGTGACTGGGGATCATATACACACATTATGCCAGAAGGAAGTCACCATCAGAGGTCCGGTTCACTGGGAAAAGACAAAGTTGCGTACCAAAAAGCCTCTTCTGGGCTGGCTGCATTTTTGGAAAACAAAGAATTAGAGTGAATAATGGGAAAATTAGAAGCAGCAGGCAGGTGGGATTTTTATACCTACCTTGCAGGGTACTTTTTCCCATGATAAAAAAGTCACTTAAGTTGCAGTGGGAAAATTAGAGGCAGCAAGCAGGTGGAAATTTTTTGTCTACCTTGCAGGGTAAAAATTCTCATTGTGGAATAAAAGAAAAGTCACTTAAGTGAATCATGGGATTGTATTACCTGCCTTGCAGGGTGAATAATCCCATTATGAAATTCAAATGACTTAAGTGACAATGGGATTTTCAGGGCTGCCTTGCAGGGTAAAAATTCCCATTGCCATGTGTTTTTAAAGATAGAATTCTCTTTAGCCAAAAAGTGTGACCCCTTTAAAGAGATGAAGGCAGCCTTTAAAGTGTTTAAATTAATTAATTTCTCTTCTAAAAATGGCACCCAACCATGGAAGAAAGTCAACAAAAGCAAAGGGGAATAAAAAAGATGGAAATAGATTGTCTAAATTAAATAAATAATATTTATTTAAAGGCAGCATTAGCATTCAGGATGTCGGCAGCAGGTGGGAGAAGCATAGAGTTGACTGTGTGAACATAATGAACAGCGGATACATGAAGAAGCCCAGATCTCCTTCTAAGTTCCGAAGAAATCTTTCGCGGTCCAATCTCGTGCAGGAGGTTGATGATATTGTCAAATTGTTATGCAAGATTAATGGCGAGGCGAATGATCACACTTTCCATACATGGATGTATGCTTTCATCAAGACCATTGAAGTCAACAAGGTTGATTCCATAATCAATTGGTTGGAAATCATTAGCAACAACATTGGTGAGCAACTCTGGAATGTGAAGCATACTTTCAACTTTAAAATGACTTCCTACTTGGTGTACACTGCAACTTCACAAGGCATCTTCTCCAAACTGGATAGATGTGGCATTCTTTCTAAAGAACCCATTTTCGAGTGCTACCCACAGCTTACTGTACTTGCATGTGAGAAATATTTCAAAGTGGTCAATGATGAATTCTTCTACGAATTCATTTGCAAGCTACACAAGGACCTAAAGGCCAACAGGGTGAGAAAGGAAGCGTGGGAAGTTGTATCCAAAATTAGCAGTCTATTCATTTAGTTTGCATATTTCACATACCTCATGCTTACTGGATTTTCTGGAGAACTGGTTAAGCTAACCAGATATCCGAATGATAGATTGATCACCATGGAGCTGAGCAGACAACTTGTGGAGATACACGACCTTCAGTCGAAATGACACAAGTCTACGGGCTTCTTCCCTATCACTGTGGGACATTATAGTTGCCAAAGCATTCATAGAGCTTGAGGGATGGAGATGGAGATGTTATCCAAGTATGAGCAAGAGTTCTTCCCTACATGGCTGAACTTTGATCCATTTGGAGTAGCCAAGAATACGATCTCCGAGGAGTACGCACATGTGTCTTCATTAGAGGATTTCTGGATGAAGTGCAAAAGTGAGTACGAGGTTAGAAAGAGGGATTTCAGCAGGCTATCAGCACGGCAAGTGTTCAACTTTGGACTAGCATAGATACATGTGGATATTAAAGATGATGGGAATGTGTTACTTGACACTTACCATCAAATGGGAGGAGATAGAGCCGCACTTTAGGATAATGTAGGGGGCTGTCATATAATTGAAGAAAGGTCTTGCACTGTTCTAGTGAATACTTCAAACTGCTTGCTGACAAAGGGATATTGCCTTGATGAAGTATTGATGAATCAAGTCACAGGAAACTTTGGCACAGAATATTCCCTCAAGAGGAAGCACAGAGGAGAAAGCAGCAGAAGGTCCGAGAAGTTGAAAGTACACAGATGATCTCAATCAAAGGAGAAAATCACTTCCACGACCATGACTTTAGTTCCATCTTCTCCAGCATCCAGTACTTCACTAACTATTGCACCTCAGCAAGACACTTCCATGCCTCCACTGAATCTGGTGACATTCATCTTCTCTCCTCAGCCACTCTATTCAGCGCCTGTTCTAGAAGAGACGTTGAAGCTGCAGATGGTGGAGTTCAAAAGAGCTTTGTCCTTGGATGATTCAGAAGATGGCAGCCATAACACTGTAGCACTTTCTAATGGAGAGGAAATAAAATGGGAGATAGTAGTGCACTCAGCGACTTCTCATTCTCTGAGAAGTAACTTCTCAAAATGGTTGGCTTCGCAGTTCGTTCCAGAAGCAAGAGTGGATATGAACTTGGAAGAACACGACTTGCAGCTACTCCAAAGTCTAGGCGGAAAGGACAGAAGACCTAAAGTTACTAAGGTAACTTCAAGGTTGATCATCAAAGAGTCGGGGCAGAAGTTTGCTAAGATGTCAGTTCCAGCGGAAGGAAAGAAGGAGGATGAGCTCATGGTAGAAGATGTAACAGTAACCAGAGTACCCCTCGATCAAGTCACCATAGAAGGATTGAAGCAGGACACGCAGACATTGATAGATGTTGTATTCCTTAGGCTTGACAGAGAAAAGGAGGAGAAATAAAAGCTTCAGAAGTAAGTATCTCAATTGTGCTAGATCATAGGCAAGGTTGCTAAACCTTCCACTCAGCCCATTTCAAAGTAGGTGAGTGATCATCTTAGCAGGAGATGGAGGATGCAAGTAATCATGTGAAAGTTATTGACAAATGAAAGAGCCTGATTATTCGTAAAGCTTATGTACAACTTGGAGAGGTGCTAGCCCACCTGAAGGTTATGAATGATGCAGCAAATCAGCTGAAGTAACTGGTGATGAGCATAGTGGATATGAACACAGTTGCTAAGAGTAACCTGAGTACTTTGGCCGAAATCAACAAGTTGCCAGGAGATGTATTGGTTGTAGAGTAGATTGTACCGTATGGATCAGTTGAGAAGGGGAAGCAGCTGGAGTTTGCAGTATCTTTCTGTTTGGAGATCTGCAGAGTATTGCTGAAGAGGATGTAGGCACTTGAAAGTAAGACATTGTCCTTACCAGACAATATTATTTCTTTCACTAAGGAGGAAGTGGTCGGAGATGTTACTTCATACGTATGGATCGTTCCTACCAAAGTGCCTAATTCCCTAGAAGGGTCTCTTCTAATGGTACAAAAGAGAATTGATGGAGCTACTAAACCTTTCACGATAAAATCCATTAGAAGACTGGTGGCACTGTAGGTAGATATTGCGAGGTTTGGGCCGAGCTTGGAAGATGTGGAAGCGTGCATCAAGGTGTTGAATGAAGGATTGTTTCAGTTCAAGACAGAAAAGGAAGCAGTGGCTAAAACAAATGGTAAGATGTTGAATCACATGTTCGACAAGTATATCTAATATTAGAACAAAAAGAAGACATAAATGTTACAGTTGGCTTGACTTCTTCTTCTATTATTTCTTCTTCTATTTTCTACATTCCCAGATGAAATTGTAAGACTTCAAAGTTACTGGTTTTGAAACCATTACTTAAATTCATGTGGAACAATTCTATTAGTTAAGTGATACATGTGTCACTTAAGGAGAAGTTAGTTGAGGATGATTGCCAAATGTCATCTTTACTTGTTTTTTATGTTTCAGTTCAGTTGAGTTTCCCATTTGTACTTTCCCTCCTACATTCTATAAGTAGGAGAAGAACCTCCGAGTTAATGATCAGAATTGGTAAGTAGCAACCTTGTGTTCTAGACTTTGTGTTGAAACCCTTAAGAGCCACTTGAAGCAAAGGAATATACATGAGCAGATTTCTGGAGAACTTTGTGTCACGGTGTATTATGTTTATTGTTTTTTATCTTAGATCTTTTAATAGACTTTGTGCTATTTCAGATCTAGATCTAGAGCTATCTTTGCTTAGAATTTTGTGTTTATATCTATTGATTTCTTCTATGTGCATGCAATCAACTCTGTTATCTATTGATTGGGATGCACATCTTCCCCATTTCTTCTCTATGTTAATATAATTCCATTCTTCTATAAATATTTCCTTTCTTAAACATATGCTTACTTGCTACAAAATTGTTCAGTTATGGTTCATGAACTGAGTAGTTAAATTAAAACCCCATATAGATATTAGCATACTTTAATTGACAAATCTGACATGGGAGCCTCATCAGTAAATGAGGGAGATTTATCTCATGATTGCCTAGGTTTTGTGCTATGCAGAAAATCTAGCCAACAAGGAGTAAGAAAATTGCAAAGGCCAATCACAAACGTCAAAAATGTAAACAAGAACAAAGAGGAAAGAAGCACCCAGGGTGGACAGGAGCACCTGGGCGCTAGTTTCCAGATTGGGCATTGGTGGCCTAGGACAGCTAACGATAAATGTGATAAGATTGATAGACAAGGATCCTTATGACCTTACTAGAACTGGGTGCAGAGGTGACAGATGTGGGAGACAAAGACAATAGAAACAATAAAAGCAATAAGATGGACTAAGAAAAGTTTCACCAATGAATACTTTTCTTACTCAAGATCCATACATATAACAACATACTTGGTAGTATAGTAAAATAGTAATATGTGCATGATTTTGTGTCTAAAATTTCCCCCCTTATATTATTTGAATGAAATTCAAGTAGTGTAAAGGAAGTAAGGAACATGTCTATGAGAAGTCTAGAGAATCCATGTTGTAGAAGTAGACCCAGAATATGAGAACATATAGCGTGGCGAACCATGGATTAATGTGTCACTCCATGTGGTGTAAATAGAGATAGTGAACCATATTAAGGAGCACTCTGAGAAATTGATGACTTGATTTGGAGAATTTGGATATTTGAATTTTGTCGATGGAGATTTGAAGGGGTGGAGAGTGATCAATTCTCAATCTAATTTTGTAAAATTTTGATCAAGGGAGGATTTGGAAGTCCTGCCGATAGAGGGGGAGTGTTAAGGAGAGAGGTCTAGTTTTACCTTCCATCTATGACTACATCCTCAAAATTTACAACCGTTGTAGATAGATAAGGACCAAATTTTGTTCCATTTGGATCCATGTTTAGTTCCATGTTGAATAACCCATATAAGAGCAGTATATGAAAGGAAATGACATATCACTGCACCCACTCCACATGTTTTGTAATTTTTATAGTGTTAGGATTCCATGTTAGGTCATCTAGAAGTGATATAAAATGTAAAGTGATTCCCATGTTAGGTCATCTAGGAAAGTGGTGATGTAACTCCCAAGTTAGGTCATCTGGGAGAGATAATGAAGTGTTGTTATGTCGTACCGATCAATTGAATTGATTTGAATATTGAATGATTTCTTTAAAATTGAAGGTATGTGATATATTACTTATGGAGATATTTTCACTTTTTTCCCCCAGATTAGGTCATTAAGGGGAATAGATAAAAAGTATTTGAATAGATTGATTTTTTCATTTGTTTAGATATCATGAGAGAAATATTTTTGATAATGGTGTATTAGGAGTATGGAATGATTGTATAGTATCCTGAGAGGGGTCATAGGGTAATCATGATTATATGCCCCCATTTTGGTTCAAAGGGTATGGGTGAATATAACGAGCACTGAGGCAAAAGTAGACATGAAACGGTGTAATAGTGAACAAGATGTAGTATAGAATATGTTGCAAGATTTTATGTATGTTGAGTTTAATATATGTGTTAGATTGGAATATAACATTGTGGAATGGGTATAGTATGATGGTTGGGGAAATTTTGAAATGAATGGCTAAAATAGGGAAGAAAATAGAGCAACAAAGCTTAAGATATGAGTGAAATCATGTGTTGTGTATTAGTTGGAAGAATAAGTGTGAATAGTAACTATAGTAAATGAGAGATTGGAAATTGCTATATATAGTGATAGTAAAAAGGGATTAGTAACTTCATTTGAACCTTGATTTCTTTAGAATTTGAGCTCTGAGATTGCAAAGATGCCACAAATTAGGGCAACGAGGTTGACTAGGTTCGAGAGAGTAGGGGGAGGTCCATGGCGTCGCAGACAACAACATGAGTTGGTAAGTACGATTAAGATTGAAAATTTTGGTGAAATTTGTTCGATTTTGTCAATTTTTTACAAAATTTAAATTTTTGAATTTTTAGGTGTTTCTGACCTGGGCGGGAGTGGCCAAGGTGTTGACGTCTTTTGGGATGCTAGCACCCAGTTCCAGGAATTGGTGACATGTTTCTAAGCACTTGTGTCCTTCTCTTGTGCGTTGGAAATTGAGGAGGGTGGTTTGATATCATAATGTGAAATATGTGAATTGTGATGACTTGTAGTATGAATAGTAGTTTTTACATATATATGAGGCGCTAATATTGCAATTTTGTTGGTGTTTGTGTTGTGTAGAGAGATATACATTCTAGGGAGTTCCGAAGAGGTTGGCATTTGAGCACATTATTGACTTTGGGCTTATTTGATGTTGAGTGGGATATACTAGACCGTGTTGGCCTACAACACATAACAAGATTGGGGAGGTACCTCGTAATATGCCTATGATTACTACATTGTGTGAGAGGTGGTGTGTAGATACTTGTACTTTTTGGTTTCCTACTGGGGAGATGACAGTGACCCTAGAGGATGTATATCATATATTACAACTACTTGTTTTGTGTGAGAGAGTCTAGGTGATGGTTGTAAAGGATGCTCAAAGAAAGATGAGAGCATCTAGGAGATACTTTACAGGGACACGGGTACAGATAGAGACCCATATTATCCTAGATGTCATATTGAGATCAGGTGTTCCATGCGGAATTTTATTGCAGTTTTGATTGCTTCATATGTGGTAGTAGAGGGTGGCGGAGTGGGCATCTTGTATAAGATGCATGATATTTGTCAGTGTATAGAGGATCATGGGACCAAATTTACATGGGCATGGTGTATGTTGTCCCATTTAAATAGAGATGTATAAATATTCATGGAGGAGGACCATGGGGTTGGACTAGGAGCCACCACATTGTTACATGTATGGGCTTATGAGCATATTGTGATATTGAGGCCACTTAGTGGGCCATGTGTTGATTGGGTGAGACTTGATATATTCAGAGTGAGATGGGTAGGTACTTAGAGCAGGATGTTGGATACCACTACTTATAGATCTATGCTTGATCGGATGGGACCAGGGGCCATCATATGGAGGCCATATAGAGACTATGGTGGTTGGTTAGAGGATGGAGTAGAGTTGTGGTGCATTTAATGCAAAATGTGGTTAGAGGACTGATTTTTCTAGGAGTTACTGAGTTGTTTCAGGAAGAGTTGTGTTGAGGATAGTTCGATATGGCTCAAGATGTGCCCCTAGAGCCATATGTATGGGTGTTAGCTACTAGAGCATCTGAGGTGGCTAGGAGTGAGGCCAGGCTCGACAAATGGAGCATTGTTAGTGCATCCTAGGCCTAGATGAGGTAGATGCGACCATAGAGCCTACATGTAGGTGAATAATGCAGGATGTACCCAGGCCTATAGCGCGTGGTGGGAATCACATTGATGGGTGTTATTATTTCTAGTTGTCGTAGATGTGGAGGGTGACCACTGGTTGGAGGAGTAGAGGGGAAGGCACCTTCCCCTGATGGAGATGGCATAACTATGACATTAGTGAGCATAAGTATTTGTTTGTATTATTTTTATTGTTACTTGGTTGTTGTATATTTGTAAATGTTGTGATAACTAATGTGCTATTAGATGGTTGTAGGTGATGCTTATTGGTCCTTGATCATTGATTCATCGATCTGCACATTGGCATGGAATGTACCTCCATATGTGCTCATGGGAGGTGGGATGTTGGAGTGAATAGATGTCTATTGTGGGCAAGCATGCCCATTTGTTTGAGCCAGTGGTGATAGTGTGCAGCCACATGTATTGTACTATTGAGCGAGTGTGATGAGGCGTGTGGAGACTCAGTGAGCTAGAGGAGGTTGTAGGAGGAGGGTCCCTAACTCAGGATGTATTCACAAAGATATGTGGAGTTTTAGGGTCAATTCAGTGGAGCAGTCAGTTGAGGTATCTATATTATGCAGACAAGTGGAGAGATATAGGGGCCACAACCAATGGTGTAGATTGAGTGGTGAAGCATATAGTTCTAGAGATCCCACAATTGTGTATAGTGATAGTGATGATGATGTATGATATATATGGATGTAACGATGCATGGGGGATTTTCCCCCAATGATTGTATTTTTGTAACTATGATTTTTGATGATTATAGATTTTGATATAATTTGTTGTGATCATATGTTGATGTGATGATTGTCATATATATATGATTGGTATATATATGTGTGATGTGATGATTGGTAATGTTGATATATGTGATGTATGAATTGTTGTACATGTTGTAATATGTTGTATGAATTTGCATTGTGTAAATGATTATGTTGATTAAATGGATGATGATATCTCTGATAGGAAATATATAAGTAATCAATTATCTTGCCAAAGATTGGATTGTATGTATGAATGAAGATGGATAGTATGTGATAAATAATAAAGACTTATGTGTATGTAACATGAAATGAATAATGTGAGACAAAAATGTGATTAAGATGATGGTAATAATGTATGTAATTGTTCCAAGTGTAAGCATGATGAAGTTATGGTCTCTGGAAGTTGCGCCACTAGAATTGCTGCCTGGATCAGAAATGGTAGTAATAATGTATGTAATCATGTGTAAGGATGAAGAGGGGGGAAGAGCAATGCCCCCTAGCGTATGTGTAGGAAAATGAGGTTCATTTATATAAGACCCCTCCAAAATCAAGAATGAACCATAGAACAAGAGTGTGTCATCAGGAAATGGTTGATAGTGTGCGCTAGATAGATAGATCAATGAAGCATAGAATGTGAAGATGGAGTGAGGTTCTTATTGTAATGGATCCCTCAACAGTCGTGTAAGAACCATAAGAACATGAATGCATCATCAGGTAATGAGGTGATCATATATAAATCACCTACCAAAGATGAAGAGGCCTATAAGGGATGGTGGAAGCATGTGAAGCGGTGGTAGCATGAGTGTAAGAGCTAAATTGAATGTCAGATGAAATCAATCCAATGATGGGATGTGTAGTGGTAGGAATCACAGATGTCGATCTTAGGAAGAAAATGAGTTATAGTAGAATTACGATGAGAATGAGATGATGTAGCAATGGATGAGCTAGATGGAGGGCCATGCATGAATAATGACCTTAGGTGGTGGATAAATGAAAACCTTAGTAGCTAGTGGAGGAGACAAGTGAACAGAAATCAAATAGCACTTATGTGGAATTAGAGAAAGAGACCACTCACGAGAGCAAGAGCCAAAGGCAATGACACCCTTGTCTTCTAATTGTTGTAATTTTTCATGAAGGGCACAACATTCATTGTCACTATGGCCATTGATGCAATGGAAATTGAAATAAGGGTGATTTTTATTGTGATGCAAGTGATGAGGAGGATGATGTTTAATTAGATGGTAAGTGAATTAAGTGCTTATCAAGAAAAATCACATAAAACATCATGAGGATTAACAACATGTGAGAAATGCAATGGATCCTGAGTAGGGGATGGTGAAGACTTAGGTGGAGAGCGATGCAATGGCAGAGATGGAGGATGATTATGTGGTGGAGGGGATGGAACATGCTTGCGAGGTGGAGGAGATGGAGACCTTAGAGGACGCTTGAACAAATGGAAGAGGAGAAAAAGTAGAAGATGATGTAGCAATAGAAGGAATAGAAGGGGGATCTATAACATGTGGTTCTAGATCTATAACATAAAAGCATAAATGATTCACATGTATCATATTGTAACTTTTCTTTCAATGCAGGAATTAAGCCACGAAAAAAGATAAATTGCTTCTCTAGATCAATAGGCTGAAACACTAACTGATGCATGTAAGAATTGAAGCGTAAAATGTAATCTAGAATAGGTTATTTCTTTCCTTGATGCAAGCTAGGTAAGCGATCATGTGTAACTTTAGGACCATTGTTAAGCATAAAGCATCTAAGAAAAACATCTTCCATTTCACAATATGTACTAATAGACCCATAAGGAAAATGAGTGTACTCATTGAAGAGCATCATCAACAAGACTATGATAAAAAGCTTTTAGTAACAATTGATCATTCGAATAAGAATCCATAACTAAATGATAGTGCTTGAGATGCAAATATGGATTGTCAATGCCATTGAAACATGAAAATTTAGGCATGATAAAATCCTTAGGAAAAGTTGAATTATGAATTTTATTGGAATAGGATTACCATGAAGAGAGTTATTATCAATGGAAGCATAGTAGGATTTGATTTCGAGAGTAAGAGATTGAAATTGAGATTACAAATGACCAACAACATGTATGAGTGATAAAATATCATGTGAAGGGATCCTAGAGGAAGTGAGAGGCACATGAAGAGGTTGAAGTTTGCCATTGTGAGCAATCATAGGAATGTGAGAAGAAGAAACAGAAGATGAAGGATCGACATGGGAATGCTAGAAGTAGATGTAGAAGAAATAGGAGGAGGTTGTACTAGTAGAAATGGGAGAATCATGAATAACATCTTGAGAGGAAGAAGAAAGAGGAGGAAGAGGAGGAGAGGAACATGGAATATCAACAAAAGTGCTAGGAGTAGAATTATAAGAAATGATAAGAGGTGAACTAGTATAAGTGGGAAAATCATCATGAATGTTATTGGAAACAACCTCAGAAGTAGAAGAAAGTTGAGTGGAAAATTCACATTCAGCAGTCTTAAGAGAAGTAACATCCTCACTAGCATGTTCATGATCTAAATATAATCAACATCACTATCATACAAAGTTTCACATGAAGTATTTCATTTCATCAGCATATAGAGGAGTAGGATAACTATCATGAGATTTAACATTGCATTCACTGGATTCATTTTCAAAAATAACAGAGACATGAGATATATCTTTACATTCATCTTGACTAGCATTAGAAACATGCACATGTACATATGTAACATTGGAAGTAAAATTATTTTTATCTACAGTGGCACAATCAAGACCAAATATATATTCAATAAGAGCATTATCATGTGCTATAACAGAAATAGAGGAATGTGGAGTAGCCTCGAGTGACTCTATTTTAAGAACAAGGAGAGCATTTAGTGAAGTTTTGGTCAAGTGAAACAATGCCCACACTAGAGTTACAGAAACTAGTAGGAACTTTGTGTTTGTTAGCATGTGATTTAACAAATATTGAAATATAAATTCTAAATCCTAAAAAAGTTACAGCGTAATGATGTAGCAATAAAGTACGTATTTGAAACAAGCAAGTAAGCTAATAAATTTGAAACCCTAAGTGAAAGAGAAAGGATAGAGTACTTAGCTGATTTCGCAATTAAACTTGGACTGTGCCAAACTGAAGAACTGATGGAATAGGAAGGCAAACTGTTGTAAGTGAGCCTAGAATATTGTGAAAGAGTCATAAATGTTGGGACTAGGGTTCCTGGATCGGGTCAAGGGTGTCTTAGCACTATAGACCATTGTTGGGTGCATGTCACTTCGCGAATGGTTGGAAAGTGATTTCTTATGTGTCCCTTCTATTTTCTACCGTTTGTTATTGATCAACTGTATGTTGCACTAAGTCTGCAAGATTCTCCTATAACTTGCAAAGAGAAAGAGCACCTAAAAACCTCCAAAACACATCAAATACTAAAAATAAAAATATGCAAATAGGGAGTCAGATTGACCCCAGTGGTTACCTGTCTGAGTGAACTTACAATCTTGGCACTGCACTACATTTCAGACTCCATGTAGTTTTACGTGTGTGTGTAGAATTGTGCCCTAGGTGGCTCTTATGCTAGACACACTTGAATAGCAAGCAATAGCTAGATGTAGAAGATGTAAATAGATGTGTGCATGGAAAAATGAACTTCACCTCCTATGAAGTGTATACAAAAGAATGCAGTCCCTTGTCCCTTGAATGGATGCTAGATGGATGCAACCTTAGGTGATAGTAGTAGATGTTTAGTGTTTGGTCCTTTATTATAGTCACATAGCTTTGTATTTATATGATTCCCTTATTTTAATTTTGTAATTAACCACTAAAAGGTTGACCACCAAGAAAATAAGATGCCCAAAAGCTAGAAATGACCCAAAAGATGTGATCAAGATACAAAGATGTCGGGGGTGCCCATAGGGGACGGGAGTGTCTAAGCGTTGGCGTCTTGGCTGGGCACTGGTGTGTAGACTCAAAAAAACTAAAGTGTCAAAGTCAGACTGGGTAATAAAGTGTGTAAGACTAAGAAGGAACTAGTTTGAAAGCAAAGAGGCCAAAGATAGTGCTCAATTAGTAATTTTCTCGCTTAGGAATCATATGAATAGTGGTATGTGATTAGGACCTAGAAATATACCCAAAGTGTGTGATTTAGTGTCTACAATAAGAAGCAATCTTTTAATTATGATAAAGATCATTAAGTTCAGCCTCGACAGCATCATCAAGAATAGGATTCACACTAACATGATGCATAGCTCACTTAGGAGAGGAGGATCGATTTTTAGCCATGAGGGTTTTGTGGATCCTAGGGCAAGGAGTTATAAGAAAGGGGTTCACAAAATGATTTAATAAAATATGAATATTAAATGTAGTTGCAAAGTCACTACTATAATAAAATACAACAGATTTCAAATGTTAAGCACTCTAAAGATACATCCATATAAGAAAATGAGAGAGATAGTGCACTTATCTCAAAGTAGATCTAAAGTGGAACAATTGATGAACAAGTAGGGAAGAGTGTCGGAAATTCTCAATATAAATTCTGAAACTTGTAGACTGGTCAAGATAAGGGTGACTGGGCTAGGGCGAGGGCATCTGGGTGTTAAATACCTTATGTAGGCTCATATGACTGCAGAGAGGGTCAGAATCTTATTTTTCCTGATTCATTATGGTTTTTCTACCCTTCATTGTTGGTCACATGTATGTCGTTGGATGATCACCGAATGCGCATGTAACCTAAAAAACAAGTGATATCCTGGAAACCCCCAAAACACATCAAATCTTTAAAATAAAAGATGTAAATGGGGATTTGAACTAACCCCAACTATCACCCAACAAAGTGAACTTACGACCGAGAGGTGCACTACATCTCAAACTCTGTGTAGTTCTATGTGCTTGTGTGTGCAATAGTGTCCTTAGGTTACCCTCACACTAATGATGCCAAGATAGGGGGTTAAATCTAGATAAAATTGAAATGTGTGGGATGGAATTCAGAACTTCCCCTTCCTATGTAGTGTATACAGAATAAGTAGCCCAAAAATTTAGTCATTTTGATAATATGTAGATAAGATAGCCCTTGATAACTACCCACCCCTATAATGGTATTTATATTGTCTATATAGAGGGAAATCTTGTTTGAATTTCGACACTAGTGATATGACATGTTGACTAGGACCCTAGGATAGGAGTAAGAAAACCAAAAAGGATTACCACAAATGTCAAAAATGTAAACAATAACAAAGAGGATAGAAGTGTGCAAGGTAGATAGGAGCACTTGGGTGCTAGTGTCCTAGGATAGCTAATGAAAAATGTGAGAAGAGTAACAGACAAGGATCCCTATGACCTAACCAAAAATGGGTGCAAAAGTAACATATTTGGAAGACAAAGACAATAGAAACAATCAAATAAATTCGATGGACTAAGAAGTGTGTCACCAGTGAATACTTTTCTTACTCAAGATCCATACATATAACAACATACTTGGTGGTATAGTAAAATAGTAATATGTGCGTGATTTTTTGTCTACACCAACAAGGACCTCCTTTTATCCTCCCATTATCACATTTCCCATTATATGGTGAAACGAATAGGTATGTCCTTGATCTCTCTCCTATCTTCTCAACACACAATCACCCCTTACATATCGCATCCCCTAAATCGCAATAAATTCTTGGGCCACCTCCAAATATCCCATTACCATAAATTCTTGGGCCACCTCCTGCTAGCCCATTATCATCAATCCTTAGACTGTATCCTATTTTTCCATCATATCATCCCTCTATCAACAAATGTGTCAAGTCCACCGTCATCCCTAGCAATCCTCTCATTAATCCAAAACATCCACTTTCTTCCCACATTTCTCAGGATCAACATAATCACACATTAGCTTATATGAAGCACAAACAGTTTCTTCATCAAACTAAAATTGAAATTCCAAGGAACTCTAAAGCTCAAAATAAATCTAAAAATCACAAATCCAAAATGCAAACACAATTCAAAATCCCAAAAAAATACAAGCATCAAGTATGGAAAAAAGTACAAAATTATATGGATAGGGAACTCAAGCCCCCACATACAAAATCCATAATACAAGACAATTATAACTCACTTATCGAGTATGATCTCACCATGATCATCAATATTGGAGCCAATATCACTCTTGATTAGCAAAAACTCTTAGTCTCCCTCATCAAATAAATCACAAACATTTTTGTTGGGTTCTATCACACGGAGTAACATTGTTAGTCCAAACCTCCCAATCCATCCTATCATATTCTTCCTACCCTATCATGGATATTTTTCCTCTTTCCCTTTTTTACTCCTATCTATTCCCATTTCATTCATTTTCATCATCTCCCTTTGGCATTTTCCCTTCACAAAACCATTAAAAATCTAGAGAAAACATTACAAGAAAACCAAAGGTACAAACATCAGACATCGTAATAAGGTATTGCATACACATGGATGTTATTTCCTTTCTTCATATCCTCTACAGATCACCCATAATTTTCATCCCTTCAAAGATCTTTTGGTTAGTCTATTCGCACTCATTATGTGGAATTTATCTCTATTGTATCTATTTGACCTTAGTCTTTCATTACCTTGGTAAATTAAAGAGAGACTGACCTCTTAGATATCGTTTCACTATCATATTTTTATAAGCTTGTTGTGAAGACCTTTTGGCATATCTGTCAACATTGTCCAATGTCGTCAGCAAAATCATTTTCACATCCTTCCATCAATCCATTAGTGGTTCTTAATCCCTTATCAAAATAATTAAGAGAGATTAAATACTTTTCATAAAGTAAAAAATCAATCAAAAATCAAAATCAAAGCAATATATAGGGGTATTTCCAGTATCTCTATCAGGGCTATGAATTCTTAGCTGGCGGTAGACTAATACTGCAACTAGAAACAAATACATCTTTGTTGGGGCTATGGACGTCTGGCTAGCAGTGGAGCAATGTATGAATCTCCTTCTACCCTCCATTCACCAATAAACTATCAAAATCAATCATTCCTACACATTAGTTAGTTTTTCTTCACTTATTACCTATCAAATATTCACTTCAAAAGGCAATAAAGTTTCACACACACACACTCGATCTCGATGAGCAACGGGACTAGTATGTTACCAAGTGTTTTTTAGACATTGTTCACACTCTTACTTTAGTCCATATTTTGTCTCATGATTTGTGCCTTTGGCTCATCACTTTTTCATCACCAATATTTTGGTTACATCTTCCATATCCATCAATAGCATTTACACTTTTCTTATTCTTCGTTCAGATTATCCATGTGCATAAATTTCCTTCTTGTTATGTCTAAGGGAAACTTTTTCCTCTTTTTTAATAAACAATATTGTACCTCTTTCTATCATATGTTTCTTGACCATCTTATGCTTTGTGTCACACATTATGTCGAGGCACCTTACTACCAAAAGCAACATGTCATTGATACTGCACAGTTGTGGCACTTGGGGCAAGTCCTTTGGTAAAAACTAGTTTCTAGCACCATAGAAGGATTTCATTTTTCACAAGCACCTTGCACGTGGGGGCATGATAGCTCCTTCCTAGCTAATTCATTGGCTTGCATTTGTAATATTTTTGAATTTATCCCTCTTGGCCTTGATCTGGCTTATCATATTCTTGTATATATGCACAGGAATTTTCCCTTGTATATTCGTGGTATATTCTCACATCTCATTGGGGGAATCTTGGCACTTTGTTCTCCTGTACATAGTTTTAAAAAACCTAGAAAATCCTAAACATTCACAAAATATGAAAATAAAAAACATTGTAAAACATAACACAAAACCCAAAAATAGTGGCTAACGCAAAAACTCTAAAAATCAAAAAATATACCATAAAACATCCTACTTCAGCACTTGCTAGTTCTAGCACACAACATGTAGATCATATTGTGACATTGTTTCATCAATAAAACTTGTTTGCTTACTATGTCTATCTTCCTAGCAGATATCATTGCTCGGGGCAGTTTCATAGTGCATGTTTGCTTTTCTTGGGACTTTTATGTCCTTCATCTTAACCCTTGTTGTATAACTTGAACATTTGGATACTAAAGTTGGATAACAAAAACATTGGTACAATTATCTTGAACATTGTTTGTTTGAGTGTATTTGATTGTGTTTGTTTGTTTGTTTGTAACAAAAACATTGGTACAATAAAATAACTAGCAATTGCACTTGAGGTGCAAGAAACGCCGGATGTGACAAATATTTTTCTGTGTATATTCAATCATAAGTAGCAAGCGATATAGAAAATTTTTGGTAGTGTAATTAGGATGTAAAAAAAATTAAAATGGTATAAGGAAATTTCCATATATTCATATAGTTACATGTTATGAAGATGGGAAGGAAGACATATTGAGCACAAGTGCATATTTTATTTTTTCTTGCAGATACATGGAAATATTTGGACATGCACCTATACACGCTCAGACATAAATGTAGGAGAGACATGCAAGTTTACCAAAATGTGCACTCAATAAATTTGCATGTATTTTGTCACCACTCTTCCCTTGGGCTCTCTAAAGCTCTACAATTTTACTCCTCAAAATAATACAACAATGGGAAATAAATTTCACTAACACGTTACCAATTGACTGCAACCTTAATTTAATATCAAGATTTCTATTATGTTTTTTTCTCGATGTCCATTTGTCATTCGTACACACCTCATTAACTTTATTTTTGAGAATATCGTAAACTAAATTAATATTTTTATTATGAGTTGTTTGTAAGTCCATTTATAATATATTTAAAAAAATTATCCAAAACAATAACATATACATATTACATGAAATTGACTAATGTAGGTTCCCCTCTACATAAGATTCAATCCATATAAAAAAATAATTCCTTAAAAAACAAATATGTATATGTATATGTATATATCTTAAATAATATAATAATACAATACAATACAATACAAAAAAAACATAACAAATAGTTTTAAATCTCTTAAATAAAATAGAGAGAATCTATTTCTTTCTTCATAAATATGAATCTTACAAATGTCTCAGGAATAACATGTGGATGTAGTTACCTGAAAAATCATTAGGATGATTTGAATGTATAGTTTAATTTTATAAACTTTTCAGTAGCCTTTTCTCAATGGCGAACACGTCTCACACTTACTCATCAATTTACTCCTACACATGTAATTATAAAAATTGTTTGTATGAATCCACAATGTTGGGTCTTATCAAACGGAACAACTCCTCAACTCGGCCTCTGAAACCTCAGAATAAAAAGCAGAAGTTTTAAGTGTTGACATCCACACCGATTTCCCCCAACAGGATTATCATGCACCATTTAGAATTTATTTTTTCTTGTTACAAGATTCATCTTCCACAAGATGCAAACAATGATCTCCTCCAACAAAGAGGCCATGAAATTTCTTAATCACTTCAGCAACACCTTTGTTGCATCCTCTTTACAGAGCACTAAGGAGGGGAAAATAGATTATTGGTCGAATCAGGAAGAATGGCGTTCAGACTGCCCCAAATAAGCTACATGCTCATCTTGGAATTCGGCAAGAAAGGAAAATAACACTTTGGTTGTAGGGAATATCATTGTATGGTAGGGAAAATATATAAACAAAAATTATAGATATTTTCATAGATATTGTAGGGCGGCCACTGCTATAAGAAAGAAAAAATCTGAATGAAATGACTCCGAGAAAGTTTGATTGCAAACCTCGACTAAGCTAGCATAGTGTGAAAATGAGATATGTTGACCGGGAAAGTACAGACATGCATGAATAGTGGGTAGAGTTTATATACGGAAAATCCAATCTGGGAAGAGCTATCAGAATTTGACACTTTCCAGCATGAGCATCTTCAAAGGTGAACGCCTTCCGTTGAATTATGTAGATGAAAAGTTGAGTATTAGAACAATAATAAGTGTAATGAGAATAAGTAATTTAACTCCAAGGGACTAATAAAAAGAACTTCTTAGATGTCTTTGTTGCGACACTTTATTTAATCACCTTTACATATTCTATTATTATTTATGCACAAGTATGTTTTGTAGTACTTTTCACTTCTTGTCTACAAAAAGGTTTTCCTTGAAATCGAGGTCGGTTTCCTTCATGTTGGGCATACCCACGAAGACATTGACAGAATATTGTTGGGGTTAACACACTAGTTGTACAGACAATATATCATATCTAAGCATACATGCAAATAAAAGCAGATATTCTACCAGAATAAATATACAAAATAAGAGATAAATCAACACCAAATTTAACGTGGTTCACCCAGTGAGGGCTACGTCCACCAAAAAACAATCCAATCTATTATCCAAAGCTTTGACAAGATATATGATTGAATATTTACAATCTTCCACACCTCTCAGATGTACAGTACTTTCTTTCTCTTAAGCTTTTACTTCTCCTCCAGGAATTCTCTCCTTCTCACCAACTTTTGTAATTTCCTTCTTAATTCTTGTTAATTATTACTTCTAAACCCTAGCTTTCATGCTTATATAGTCATTTATAGACTGAGGGCACTTAGCCGTGTAATTACAATCAATAGATATAATTTAATGCTAAAAATAGATCTAATTCCCTAGAGTTAATTAAAACATCCTCGTACATGTAACTGACGTCGATTCTCCCTAATCGATGTCGGTTCCTCCTTGCCTGACCGATGTCAATACTGGGTGACCGATGTCGGTTCCCCCTAATCGATGACGGTTACTGTGTTTTCCAACAATTTTTACATTGCATGCTAATCTAAAGTAATTGAGCTCCACAACTCAACAATATCCCACTTGGAGATTAATTATTGCACCATACCTGTATAGCGTCATTCTTGGATCCTTCCTTAGCTTTGTTTCTTTCTCTTCAAGTCTCAGACTTGAAGACCAACAGAAGTGAAGTGTAGCTCCAACTTCTCCTTTACTAATGGCTTCGTTAGCATATCCACAGGGTTCTCGCTCATATGAATATTTTCTAGATTCAATTGTCCATCCTCCAATACATGTCGTATGAATTGATACCTCAACTGAATGTGTTTCGTTCTTGAATGAAATGTTGAGTTATTTGCCAGATGAATTGCACTTTGACTATCACTAAATAGTTTACAATAATATTTCTCTTTTCCCAACTCTTTCATGAACCTACTCATCTATATCATCTCCTTGCTAGCCTCTATAGTAGACAAAGCCACAACCTTCTGCAATCTTGAAATCCGGCTAACTGTCGTCCTACCTACTATGAAAATATATCCAGTAGTACTCCTCCTACCATCCAGATCTCCAACCATATTTGAATCAACATAGCCACATAATGAAATATTCAAACGTCCATAGCATAACTGCATGTTAGATGTCCCTTTCAAATACATGAGTATCCATTGGACTGCTTTCCAATGCTCTTTACCTAGATTGGCCATATATCTACTCACAACTCCCACTGCCTGTGCAATGTCTAGTCTGGTAAAAACCATAGCATACATGAGACTCCCAAGTGCTAAAGCATATGGCACTCATGTCATGTATTTGACCTCTTCATGTGATGATGGACACTGATCTTTTCTTAATTTGAAGTGTCCAGCCATAGGTGTACTAATAGATTTTGCATTCTACATGTTGAACCTTTCTAACACCTTATAGATATAATCCTCCTGAGACAAATACAATTTCTTGTTTTTCATGTCTCTATGTATTTGCATGCCAAGGATTCTTTTTGCAGCTCCTAAATCCTTCATAGAAAATGTGTGAGCTAGCTTTCCTTTAAGCTCACCAATGTCCTGCATACTAGATCCTGCAATAAGCATATCATCCACATATAGTAACAAAATAATATAGCTCCCATTTTCAAGCTTCTTGAAATAAACACAATGGTCAGATTCACATCTCAAGTAACCATGCTCATGCATAAAACTATAAAACCTCATGTACCATTTCCTTGGAGCTTGCTTGAGCCCATATAGGCTCTTTTTTAACCTGCACACTAATTTCTCCTTACCCTTGACTTTATACCCAAGCGGTTGTTGAATATAAATTTCTTCATCCAAATCACCATGAAGGAAAGTCGTATTCACATCTAGTTGCTCCAAATGCAAATCTTCTACTGCAACTAAACTCAATACAGTACGAATAAAAGTCATCTCAACAACAGGAGCAAATATTTCACCAAAATCAATACCTGTTTTTTGTGCAAATCCCTTTACTACAAGCCTTGCCTTGTATCTTTTCTATCCACCTTCTTCTTCCTTAATCATGTAAACCCACTTGTTTTGTAATGTCTTCTTATCTACTGGAAACTTAACCAAATCCCAAGTCTAGTTTTGTTCCAAGGAGTCCATCTCCTCATCCATTTCATGCTCCCACTGGACGTGGGTCTTATCCTGCATTACTTCTTCAAAGCTCTCTAGTTCACCATTATCAGTCAATAATAAATAAAATAGAGAAGGTGTAAATCTTTCTGGAGGTTTACTTACCCTTTTTGACCTTCTCACAGGAGTTTGGGATACCGAAGGCTCAATCTGGACCTCATAAAATTTCTATACAAATTTGACAGTGATCGACGTCGGGCATCTGTAACCGATGTCAGTTCTGCTAACCGATGTCGGTTTGGATCTTCTGTAAGTGATACCGATTATGTTGACCGATGTCAGTCAAGGGTAAACCGACACCGGTTACTGTGTAACCCTGCAGGGAATAATTTTAAATCTAAGAGTTCATTTTCATTCACAAACTTCTCAACTGATTCATCCTTGGGTACCAAAATTTGATCCACGTACATTCTCTTTTCATTACATTCAACATCAAAAATCCTAATAATTTTATAATTCTCTAAATCCAAAAAATGGAAACCGAAATCACCAGATCCATAACCAATGAAAGTGCATCTCTTGGATTTTGCATCCAACTTTTTTCTATTTTCCTTATCAACATGCACAAAAGCTTCTTAACCAAAAACTTTAAGAAAATAAAGATCTACCTCTTTTCCGATCCAAGCTTCCTCTGGTATTCCTCCATCTAGTAAACTTGAAGGCCCACAGTTAATCAAATAAACTATTGTATCAACTACTTCTGCCCAAAACTATAAGGGCAGTCCAAAATGTATCGTCATACTTCTAGCACGTTCTATGATTGTCTTGTTCATTCTTTCTACAACATCATTCTCCTGTGGTGTTCTTGGAACCGTTCTTTCTCTACGTATCCCATTCACTGAACAATAATCATTGAAAGTTTTGCTACAGTATTCACCACCATTGTCATATCTAAGGCACTTTAACTTAGAATTTGATTCATTCTCAACAAGGGCTTTCCATCTTTTAAAAGTCTCAAAAACATCATATTTACATTTAATACAATAAACACATACCTTTCTTGTAGCATCATCAATGAAAGTAACATAATACTGGGATCCTCCATGAGAAGCTACCTAAGCTGGTCCCCACACATCTTAGTGTACAAGCTCCAATTTTTGCTCCTTAGTTGCCCCAACTTTGAGAAATCTTACTCTCTTTTGATTTCCAAATACACAATGCTCACAGAAATCAAGATTTAAATATTTCAAATCTGATAACTTACCCTTAGCCTTTAATATTTGCATTCATTTTTTACTCATATGGCCCAGCCGATTATGTCACATGTTGTTGAGAATGAAGCTTAATTACTTCACAAGAAAATTGTTTTTACATGTTATTGGTTCCTACCTTCTAACCTCTTGACGTCGGTCACCAGGGTGTAAATAGCTGTCGGTCAAGCATAAGAACTGCCATCAGTCAGCATAAGAACCGCCATAGGTCAACATAAGAACCACCATTGGTCAACATAAGAACCGCCGTCGATTAGGGCGAACTGACGTCTGTTACATGTGCGGGAGTGTTTTAATTAACTCTCGGGAATTAGATCTATTTTTAGCATTAAAGTATATCTATTTATTGTAATTACATGGCTTAGTGCCCTAAGTTTATATACGCTTATATAAGCATGAAAGCTAGGGTTTAGAAGTAGAATTAAGAGAAGGATTGAATTAGATCCTTGATTCTTCTAGATTGAGAGGATGAAGAAGAAGAAAAGAAAGAAAAAACAGGTTACATGAAGACAGAGTCTCCATGAAGAGGAGTTGTACAGAAAGAAATAGCAGATACATCTGAATGGTGAGAAGAAGGTAACATCTTCTATTGTATTTCCTTTGTATAGTTATTGTCTCATTGTAGTGGTTGGCATAGTATGTAAAACACATAGAATTTCTTCTTGTAGATCCACATGTTGGTGAGGTCTTGTATTATAGATATATGTAGATCTAGTCTTGTAATGTAGATCCATGAGATCACATTGTATTTTTGATCCATGTAGATATAGATATTGCAGAAGAGGTTGCCTTAATGTTTGCACAGGTTATGCAGTGATGGAGAGTCAAACTTACTTCTTGGTGCACAGTCTTAGTTGCACATCTGGTAGACCCATGTGAGAGGTCTTGTTTACAGATCCACAAAGAACTTGGTTGCAATTCAGAGATGCAGTAGTTACTACTTATGTGAGTAATTTACTGTCGGTGGTCTCGTTTGGAGGCAGTTGTTTAGTGCTACTTCATGGCAGATTCAGTTGTAGAGATCTAGAGGAGGAGGAGATACTCTTGTAGAGATGCATTCTACTCTTGTTCCGGCTCTTGAAGAGTTCTGTTTGTAATCTCTTGTTATATTATATATATGATGATATCTATCTTTGGTGGACATAGCCCACATTGGGTGAACCACGGTACATGTTTGTTATGTGTGTGTACTTTGTCTGTGATTTGGATTATTCTAGTTTATACTTCCACTGTATGTATATTTTGTAGGGAATTAGCCTTTAGATCATATGTGCATGATTTTGATTAAATCATATATTCCCAGCCAGTTATTCCCAACATGCATGCATCTGAATCTGAAGTAGATAATGCAGAAAATAGGAATCAATAACACAGGTAGATAAATATAATGTTCCTACCTTCTTACTTCTTGCCACAACAAAATCACCCTTGGTGACTTTCCAAGAGTCTCCTGTAAAAGTAACCATGCAACCAGATTCACCTAGTTGCCCTGCAGAAATAAGATTCCTCCTGAGGCTTGGCACATGCCTCACATCTTTCAATACCCATGTATTTCCATTATGTAATTTTAGATGAACTTCCCCTTTACTAGTAATACTGCAAGGTTCATCATCACCCAAATAAAAATGCCCAAAATTACCCTGGACATAATTTCTGAAATAACCCTTATTAGGGGTTACATGGAAAGAAGCTCTTGAATCTAAAACCCATGATTCAATTCTATTATCTAAAGAAAGAATAAGAGCATCTTGCATTACCTCTGATGTAAGCAAGATTCATGCTTCTTTACCTTTGTCTGGTTGTTGGTTCTCTTTGTCCTTTGACCAACAATATTTCTTTACATGTCCTTTCTTTCCACATTTCCAACAAGTAATTCCCTTACTTCTTGATTTAGATCTGCTATCCCTTGACTTTGATTTCCCATTACTCTTACTCTTGGATCTCTCCTTCTGCCTGCCCCTAATTTCTACATTCAAATCATTCCCAGATGATGATTCCTCTGTACTCTTCCTACGAATTTCTTCATTCAAGATTATACTAACCACATCATCAAACTTCAAAATATTATTAGTAGATGTTGTATTACTAACAGCCATTACCAAGTTATCCCAACTATCAGGCAAAGAACATAAGAATAAAAGTGCTTTCACTTCATCGTCAAACAGTATATCAACCAATTTTAACTGATTTACAATAGATCTGAAATCATTCAAATGACTAGATGCAGATCCAACTTCATGCATCTTAGAACTAAATAGTTTCTTCATCAAATAAACTTTATTTGAAGCACTAGGTTTTTCATATAAATTAGCAAGAGATTTCATTAACCCTACCGTAGAATTTACTTATGTAATATTGGAAGCCACATATGTTTCTAGGCTCAATCTTATAGATCCCAAAGCCTTTCTGTCAAGAATCTTCCATTCTTCATCAGTCATCTTTGTAGGTCTAGACTTCTCATCCAACGGTAAATACAAATCTCTTTGATACAAATAATCCTCAATCTGCATCTTCCATAATTGATAATTTCAGCCATCAAATTTCTCTACCTTGTATTTGTTTTCTTTTTCCATTGCTATAGCTCCCACTCAATTAGAAATCCCTCTCTGATTAAATCTTTCAACACATAAAACCCTCAAACAAAGCTTTGATACCAGTTGTTGGGGTTAGCACACCAGTTGTACAGACAATATATCATATCTAAGCATACATGCAAATAAAAGTGGATATTCTACCAGAAGAAATATACAAAACAAGAGATATAAATCAACACCAGATTTAACATGGTTCACCCAGTGTGGGCTACGTCCACCAAGAAACAAGCCAATATATTATCCAAAGCTTTGAAAAGATATACAATTGAAGATTTACAATCTTCCACACCTCTCAGATGTACAGTACTTTCTTCTCTCAAGATTTTTGCTTCTACGATTACCAAGAATTCTCTCTCTCACCAACCTTTCAAAGTTCTTCTTAATTCTTGTTAATCATTACTTCTAAACCATAAATTTTATGCTTATATAGTCGTTTATAGACTTAGGGCACTTAGCCATGTAATTACAATCAATAGATATACTTTAATGCTAAATATAGATCTACTTCCCAAGATTTAATTAAAACATCCTCACACAGGTAACCAACGTCGGTTAGGCCTAACTGATGTCGGTTCCTCCTTGCCTAACCGATGTCGGTCCTAGGTGACCAATGCCGGTTCCCCCTAACCGATGACGGTTACTATGTTTTCCAGCAAGTTTTACATTGCATGCTAATATGAAGTAATTGAGCTCCACAACTCAACAAATATTTAAAAATATTTCAAATTGTATAAAATTGAAAGTTATTTGGACAATGGATGAGATGATGGACACTTACAAGAAATGTGATAGTTCTAGAAAATTTACACCATATCTTGTAGAAGATGTTGTAAACTTCAAGCAATATGTGTGCCACTACCAATTGAAAGCACTGAAAGAAATTATTGGCTTGACAAAAGGGCAGTATTTTCTACTAAGACTAAAATAAGGCCATCTAATTATGCAATGAAAAAACTCCATTATGGATAGAAAATGGTTTCTTCTCATACTATTGTGGGTAATTTAGGAAAATGGTTAACCACGTGTACCAAAAGGCAATCCAAGGAATATTCACTTCAAATATTTGGGCACTACCAAGAATTCACGAGTTATCTCACTGCAACAAAACCATGATAAAATTAAGAAGAAGAGTGATAAGGAAATCAATAACTTACTAAAGTTCGTTAGAAAATTTCAAGAATTGGGGTCAAGCAGAGTGCAACAGTGGAATGAATTAGCATATGATTATCAGAGAATACATGACATGATAGAAGACAACATGTTCCCACCTCGTGTTGAATACTCCAACAATTTTTGGCCAAAGACCTAACACAAGAGAAACAAATAACCTAGACCTTCATGACATCTTGCATGAAAGGACAGATCAAACCGATGAACCGACAGCTAAAACATTTGTTGGTCCAAAATTCAAATAACCAAAACTTTATTTTGAACCGCTAAAGGATGTTCGTAATGGTTACTTGATATTTATCAGGCCATATGACTCTACTAGAATCAACTACACTATTTAGATCGCAAGAGCCATAAGTAATGTTGAGGAGATAAGAATTGATGGTGAGATACAACACCACTTGCAAGTCACATGGTTCCCACCTATTCATTATGGTAAAAAAGATGCCAAAGAAGTAGAAATTTATGTAAATTGCTTTAATAAGAAGTGGAAGGCAAACCCTTATGACACATATTTGCCTTCAATTCTTATGGACAACATCATCTATACATGGCCACCAAACAAACCATGAAAAGCACAAACAATGCAACTAACTAATAATTTGAAGTATCGTTACAACTTTTCTAAGACAAACTGTCATAGGCTATACTTTGGCACCTATTTATTTCCGAAGTGCAATATGTTCTCCAATTCAAGAGTGAATTCTTCCAAACATATTCTATTTATGTCATAAAAACGAAATTTTGAGGTGACAAATTTTGTTGCCATATTATAGATTCCATTACTTGAGATTATATCCTCATAATATTAACATTGTTTTGGTACTTCTGGATTTTTCATAAATGAATATAAAGTTGCTCTTGGTAGGTATCTATGTCAACAAGACTTCTTCACATTTTATCCAAATTTACGTCTTTTTGTTTATGCATATTAAAACTTTAATGTTATTTTATTTCTATTTTTAGTTGCGAGAGTTCTAACTTGTTATATCAAAAAGTGATATGAGGTCAATTCAACTTTTATTAGTAATTGTTGATCAATTAGTTGTTAGTACCAACACTATATTTTTATTACCATCGACTTTTCCTAGTTGGATAAATACATATTAATATTATATACTTCACTTGATGATAGTGTGATACAAAATGTTATGTTACAATAATATTATAAGTTGTCACAAATTACAAGGAATTAAAATTAATTTTGAACCAAGAAGCCCAATTTATTTAGAATAAAATACAAGGTACTACTTTACTCATGCACCTATTAATATGGAAGATTTATAATTAAAAATCAATATTAAATATTATTTTTTACAAATACAATCTACAACCAAGTTTAGGAGGGAAAAAATCTAAACTAAAACCAACACATACTCTAACTCCAATTTATCTTGTATATAAATAAACTACTCATGATTTGTTGTCAAGAGTCGAATTTATTTGGAATAAAAGCTAAATTACAACTATTCAAATTCCTAATTTTATTAGTAATTGTTAAGTAATTAATTGTTAGTACTAATACCATATGTTCAGAACTCCTAATGGAAATCCCCTTCATCTAGCTTCTTCAAGTTAAACTTCATAGGACTTTTAAGGGTAACCCAAAAATCTCATGGATACATTACATCATTAGGGATTGTTCCAGATCTCTTATTCAGGTGGGTTCTTTCCACCTCCTAGAGGATTCTTACAATACTACAAAAGCTTCTACTTCAGTTCATGGTCTTCATTTAACTCGTAATTGTGACTCTACATGAAAGAAGGCTCTATAGTCATTGTTAACGCCATAAATCCATAAAATCCAAAACTTGACATATTGACAACATTCTTAGCCAAGCACATCATCTCCTATCCAGCGTATCTGTTTGGAATATCCAACATTGTCTCACAAACATTGAATAAAGTGACACACCACCTCACTAATCACATTGTCTCACAAACATTGAATGACTTGGTTAATTATATGGCCAAGCCATGGCATGGGTTATGGGAGTTACTCCTCCATGATTTGCCTTCCTCTTTAGCAAATCACATCTAATCCATATGTCCTCTCACCCACGTCAACCTCTCCTTATGACGCACGGCTCTCATCTCACGTTTGTCTCCTTTTTTTTTTCGGCTTACTTCACCTCCATTCTCTCCTTGTATACTTTGCATCCACTCTGCCCCTGTTTTGTTTGCGTACCATGACTGACACCATGCTACCATTTGCTCGAGGCTAGACAGGAAATGACTTACTTTGAGGCCATGAAGGACAAGTGCCTGCATTGAGTCTTTCTCATCCAATCAAGGCCAGTGTTAAACACCGTTAAGACAGTTCTAGTTGGTTGGTTAATGGGGTCGTGGCTATGGAAGACTTCATGGAATTGGAGCAACGTTTCAACATCGTCAAAAAAATTTGTTGAACAGATGGTGGCCCACTGTCATAACAAGGAATTCTCGAGGTGTCACGTCACGCAGCTAGACTTAGACCCCATCATCCTCGTGGCCTCGAGAATTGTTTCAGCAACTAGGGCATACAAATTTCTCAAACCCGTGCTTGGCTTGGCTTCGATGGACATCTCCTTAGGAGGACGTATGGGTTCATCACCCCCTGCATCCCATCCCATTGGAATGCAGCTGGTATGGAATTTAACTCTAAAAATGTGGTTAAGGACGAAGTTGTTACCACTTAGCTAGCTCTTACTTTTTTGTTGTTGACTAGCTCTACCATGTTTTTTTTGTTTAGTTTTGTATTGCGGAGTGACTATGTATGCTCTTATTTTGTTGAATGCCCTCATTTGGTTCTTTGAACCATTGGCATCTCTCTTTGAACTATCTTTTTGGCTATCAATATAACGGGAGAAGTGATTTGTCAATCCTAGTTTATGAATCCAAAAAAAAAAAAAAAAAAAAATTGTCTCAAATTATAAGGAATTAGAATTAATTTTGAAGTGAAAAATCCAATTTATTTGAAATGAATTATGAGGTACTATTTTACTCATGCACTTATTAATATAGAAGATTTATAAAAGTGATTTAATATTAAATATTATTTCTTATAAATACTATCCACAACCAACTTTGGGAAGACCAAAATTCAGACTAATACCAATCTAACTCCAATTTATCTTGAATATATATAAACTATTTATGATTTGTCGCCAAAGGTCTAATAATTTGAAATTAAATCCCAATTACAACTAGGTATACCCATGTTTCTACTATTACAATATTCTTTGAGTCCAATTTATTTGGAATATATATAAACTATTCTAATGAGTTAAAAGGGTCCAATGTAATTATAATAAGATCCAAATTATTACAATACTTGAAGTCTAATGAATTAGGAGGATAAAAGAACTCTTCTACTTTAGAAAATCTCTAGAATTCAATTATGGGGGTGCAAGTCCAAATCATCAAAAATTATCGTTCATGTGTTCCAACCTTTTTTAATGTGTGCAACAAGTATCAACTAAGATGAAACTTATGAATGCTTAACTTGGGCTTTTGAAATAGACATGCTTTATAAAATAAAATAGATTATGCTTCCACAAATTCAATCACTCTTGCAATTCATTTTCTATCACACAAATAAACCTTTATATTTATAGATTTCTTAAACTTAAATAACAACTATATTGGCACATAAGATAACACATAACAAGGGAAAGGGCACAAAACTCATGAAATCAAAGTCTAGTGCCAAAAAGGCCCATATGAGCACTTTTAGAGAAAAGTGCATATGGGCAAAAATGGTGATCAACCCACAAAAATAGCAAAATATTTAAAATAAATGAAGAATAATGTTTTTGACCTTCTAAAAACATCAAGATCGTGCACAAACAAATAAATAGTTGTTTTGTAGGTCTTTGGTATTTTGAGTTTGTTGATCATTTTTCAAAGACCAAGGTAAACAAAAAGTGAAGTTTCAAAAATGACCAATAAGGAGCAAAACAAAGTGAAATAGAAGTAGACTTGGTCAAACACATAGTCAACAAGCAAAATATAGTTATGGGAGCGTGTAAAGTAAAAAGTGTTGAAGTCAAATATAATACAAGGAGAATATGCTAAAAATCAAACACTAGTGAGACATGTCTAATGTTGAATAGCACAAAAATACACCAAGAGCCCACTTTGGACCAACAAGCAATAAAGACAAATACACTAGCACTAGAATAATTAACTAGTCCTAAACAAAATTAAATATCTACACTAACAACTTTTTCATATCATATTCAAACTCATGGAATGTGATTATTTTGGCTCCAATTGCACATTTCCAAGTTTAGATATATACAAAACTTCTACAACATTTAGAGGGCATTTATCCCTCTATATTTTGTGTTGAAGTTTCATTTTTTTATTTAAGCATTGTTGGTGTATTGTACATGTATTGTTATGGTATATTAAAATGGTGATGTTTTATTAGAAGTTCATTTATTTGATCAAATACACACCCACACCAAAATGCAAATTAGTGTAATGTGTAATATTTACCTTCTTGACACAAATTATTGTATGCTCAATCACATATAAATTTAGTGACTATAATTGAATCATATGAAACACTAAATATAAATATAGTAATAATATTGAAATAAGGGCTAATTACTGTAATCACAGTTAAGTTATTTAGGTCAAATTTCTATTGAACATAAGCATAAAGTATGATGACACAACAGCAAATTGACAAGCAGCCTACAATACAAATGCTTTTGAGACCGGCACATTCAAAGATAAACAAAAGCTTGTTCAAACCAACACCTATACATTCTTAAGTTCCATCTACACATTAGTTTAAAGTCTGATCTGGAGTTGATCTGGAGTCCCAGATCAGTTTCCTTTACCATGAATTGGTATACACAACTCAATGCTGAAATAGACAAAATCAATATATTCTCAGCTTGACTATTTATTTGAAAATCCTGGTCATGAAACTAGGATTTTTTAGTCTATGTCAGGATTCTATCCAAGGCTGAGTAGCACACTTCCTGGATTAACTTACTACAAAGACAATATCGTTTCCAACTGAGCATAATAAAAATGATACATTACATTACTAAAACATATGGCAACAACGACATGGTCCTTCCAGCACCTGATAATAAACATCAGTTACAGGCATTACATGTGGGCTGTAGTTGGCAAGCAGCTACAGATTCCAATACCCAAGTATGAGCTGCAAACTGAGCACCTAAAGCATCTGCTAGAGACTTAGCTTCCTTGAGCCTGCATTGGACCGACCTATTTTTGTCCTTGTGTTTGCTTGTTTCAGGAAGTTCCACATTGTAAAGCACAACAGTACTATGGCAATCCAGCTGGCCCATTATAGGTTTCCTGAGTAGAACTACACCTCCTGCAGCTGAAACCAAATCTAGAAGGTACCCTTTCAAAGAGACAGAAAACTCGCCACTAAGATAAAAGCTTAGCCCTTGAAACAGTTTTGGTGCCTACACATAAAGAATTTAAACATCAACAAATTGGCCGATTGAAGTAACTCCTTTGCTTGAACTTCATTGCAAGGACAAGCAACAAATGTACTCGAGTGCAAATGGCTGGTAAGTATTTGAAATAAAAATCATATTATATTTTAGTAATCGTACTAATATTTTTGTTGTCTAAACTTATAAAGTTAACCTGTGTCACAAGGTACACCAAATTTCATTGAAAAAATCAAACTTAACCAAAGTTTATCCTCCTTGAATATGAACTTGGAACTTTATCCATTATTTTTACCTGGGAATGTTTTTACATGCTTTCAAATTATTTCATAAATGTGTGTATAGATACATATACCGAAGGAAAGCAGGGAATAGAAAATCTCTCCACTGGGTATCTCTCATATATTTATACTTTTTTTTAGAAAATTAAAAAAAAAAACACTTTTGTTTGAACTTTGACTTTTTTCCAAACTTTATCCATCAGCAAACTTGAACCAAATTTTATCCATCAAACATGAACTTGAACTCAAACCTTGTGACTTAGGTTTTAACCAATATGTAAATCTTCAATTACTTGTATGGATATCAAGCAAAGTTGCCCCAAAAACATACTTGAAAAAATATATGAAAATCAGACTATATTTTTTTATATATTTTTGAGTATGTAAAAGAAGCTTTCTCAATTGAATTCATAGACTGAAAGTTGCAATACCTGTTTCTCAACACGCAATCGGCCACGCTTTGGTCCCTCATAGGTGTCATGAATATCATGAGTTATTTCAAATCCTTCTTCGCCAACAGGAGCCCCTGCTTTGCTACATGCTGTGATCCCTGCATGACATAATTCTGTCAATGGGTATGTATTATGGCTGAACCTGATAGTTTACTACTTTGAAGAAATCTGGAAGAAATAAGTCTATTCTGGTCAACTACATAAGAAAGGAAAGTGTAGGGGCAAGGACATTTTGAAACATCATAATTAACAAGAAGAGCCTAAACTCACAATCTGTTTTTAGTACCCATTTCCCTTCCAAGATTGCCATCAGGAACTTAAGTGTTCTTCTACAAGCACCATGTGTATCAATAGATGCAATTACATGGGTCACAGCTGGACTCCATGCCTTTGATATCGTTGCACCAACTAGGTTTGCAAATTTATTAAGCTTTTCCTGCATTTAAAATGAAATTTCCTTATTGGCAGCACATTGCAAGAATGTTTAAACACTATTGTTGAAACATATGATATACCTTCTGGGCAGCATCAAGTGCAGAACCACACAAAACCCACTTGCATGACAGATCAGATGGCCATGTCCATGCCTGACTTGATTCTGATCCAGCAAGCATAGCAGCAGGCCTTTGGGCACCTCTGCAAATGTCAAATGCATAATAGAGACAGCATCAGGGAAGTCAAACAAAACATGTCAAATACATAATAAGTTCCCCTACTTGAAGCAAATCTAGCATTGACCTGCGGCGTGTTGCCTCTGTTGGATACCTTTGCCCCCTTCTATGTAGGGAACTATCTTGCTTCGAGCTTCTAGATGTTTTCTCCTTCAGAAATTTGTGTGATGAATGAGCAGGACATAGCATGACAAAGTTATCCTGCAGAAACCAAGAAATTCATCCAGCCACAGTACACACTTCAGTTTCTCTTCTGCAATTTCAGAAGAAAAAATTTCAAAAAAGTGACAAGGTTTTATTTCTCACAATATCCCATTTGCACTCTGAGCTAGATAGTGCACAAGGAACATGAAAGCTCTTGTGGCACTTTGCAAAACAGCAACCAAGAGCTCCTCCCTTGAGTCCACACATACTGCACTTTATTTTTGTGCCTCTTGCTACTTCTGCCTCAAGATTCATTATACAATCATCTTTGAAGTAGACATTTGGTGCCCTAAAATTGGTGCAATGAATTTCATTTTAATCATTGCTGAATTTGAATATGGCACATACTAGACTAATAAGCTACAGTACAAGTCAATCTAAAGGGGTGCTAAAGTTGTCCTACATAACAAACTTAGCAGTAAATATTGTAGCTTTCAAAGATGTGAAATTCTAGTCTTTCAGAGCGATACCATTCAGCACAGATCTTATGCACGTGAACAACATTTGATGGCATTTCTTTTGATTCAGTTACTGCCCTTCCATTGACATAATGCATCATCTGACCTGCAGACTGGGAGATTGCAATACTAATTAGCAGTTTGGTAGTGCCATAAATTGAAATAATGAATGCTGGAAGCAAATAGCAACATGTTCTCACCTTTGAGTCACCAGAAGTTCGACAGAAAATACAGACAATCTCATTTTTCAATGTACTAGACTCACTTCTAGAACAATTTCTAGAGGCTTGTGCATGCAGCTCTGTAATGCCATCTGGTGTAATTGCATCTAGATTACCACCACTGACAATGCTTCCAACACCATGCTGATGCTTTGGGGTTAGATTGATAATGGAATTTTCCAGGATTTCATTTTGGGCATTAGTGTACAAATCCAATGGACAGTGGCATTCTCCATCTTCAAATTCAGTGTCATTGTGTGACCTTATTACAGAACTATCAGGTGCAAGTCCATTTGTGGGCAAGCCAAACATGGCATCAAATATATCAGCTGCTGTAAAAGCCATCTCCTTGTCTGAATCCTTAAGAGATTCCTGAGCACTTGCACAGACAACAGAATCCCTCACAGGCGACAATGTTTCTTTAGTTAAATTCCTGCCACTACCCTTTTTAAACTCCCCCACTCTCTTCCTCTTGCCCAATACATTTGCATTGATGGATTCCCCCTTGGGCCTAAACTTTTCATTTGTCTTTCTTTCAAGGCAAACTTGTTCATTGCTACTCAAAAGCTTAACCTTTTTATCCCAGGATGGTTTCTGCAGCACACCTCGAGTTTCAATATTAGCATTATTATTATTACCATCTTCAGCTGAATCCTGTTTCCTTTCCATATTGGATCCCTCTACACTGTCAGTAGTATTTATTGGAATAATTTCATTCTGACTCTTATTTAGGCCATTGACAAGCAATGCACTGTCTTCTTCAAAACACTTGGGAGGCAACTGATTAAACTCTGGTTTTTTTGTAGACTGTACCATAGAAGATTTTTGCCACAGCAGACACTAATTAAAAACAAATATATGATGAACTCTAACCTGCAGAGCATAAGCTCAAAATAATAGAGATACCTGTTGTTTCTTAGGGCTGGAGGTGAGTTCGGGTGAGCAGGGTCTCTGAGTCCATTCAAACATCTCACTATCAAAAGTGTCAGGAACTGTGATCCCAATACTCTGTTCTTCCTGAATGACAAGTGAAACAAAGCCCGTATTTTGGAAAGCATAAATGATAGCATACAATCCACCCTATTGGTAACAACATGAGGTACAGTTTTTGCATTATAAGGCCCTAATTAACAAATGCCACCAATGTGTCTACATTCATGGAAAACTACAATACCCATTATATTTCAAAAGCAGATTCACTAACTCGTAAGCAGTATCCTCTCTTCACAAAATAATAATAATAATAATAATAATAATAATAATAACATAAAATTTTGGCCAGAGTATTGATTATTCTATGCTCATTTCCATCAATAAAAATCATACACAGGGAATTTAGCATTCCTGCATTTAACTGAACATTGGCAGCAGGTAGGAGTCTACTGACACTTTGGAGCTCTCGATGGTAACCTTCATCATCTGAATCCTTGAGATCACTAAAGGAAGGATGTGCAGAGGGTGATGCTTGTGTAATTTGAGTAAACTGAGTAGGTTGTGAAGTAGGCACCTGAGTGCCATTAGCTTCTTCAACTCCAAGGTCTCTTAGCCAGAAGAAGGGTGTTAGTACAGGATTCCCAAGATCATCAAGTAGAACCCTATCAATCACAGGAGCATCTTTTATGGAATTTTGAGCAGCAACACCTGGTTTAGATTCTAAACAAAAACCCATGTTACTATCTGAATCAAAATGCATATCATCCAGACTTGTCAAAACCAGATTGTCATTGATATCACCTCCCCCATTGTGGGATACATTATCTTCGGAACTGGCAAGTTTGTTTATGGGCCTGAGAGGTGTCTCCTCAACACTACCAGGTGGGTATAAAGAGACCTGAACTCTTTTCTTTGCTGGGAATGAATGCTTCACAGGATGATGAGGACTTGGAATAGCCTGAGCAGGAAGTTTTTGTTCAATAATTTGAGTGCTTGTGTTATCTGTGACTCCATTCAAAGAAACCGCCATAAATCGAGACGGTTTCCATCCACAGCTTTTAGCCCTCTTTGACTTTCCCCCACATTGTTCAGGTGGTTTTTGGTCAAGAACATTTTGACAAGGAGTTCTATTCTCCTTGTCCGGGCCATCTGATATCACACGTTATACAATGGTGAATTCAAAAGAAGAACACAAATGCATTGCATCTGCAAGAAAAAAGGCAAATGAAATCAACAAATTCACCTGTAGAATCTTTTGAAATGGAAGGCTGTGAAACAAAAAAATTAATACCAGCAGCCATCTCCATATTCCTGTATATGTTAACCAAGCTGTCCATGTGTTGTGCTAGACGAACTTCTGCAATCACAAATGTTAAACCTCCTTGAATTAGAATAATCAAAGAAAGAAGCGGATCCCTGCATCATATTACTACCCTTGACTCTAAAGGAAGATAACAAAATCTCCTAATTCAGTAGATGTGAGAGACATCTTTACAAAGTTTAGAAGCCCAAATCAATGAGAAAGGGGCGAAGGCATAGCACCTGGCATCCATGAAGGACTATCATGAATAATTCAAAGCCTAGAGTTTTAGGAAAAAAAACTAGCAAACATGAAGCAATTAAGTTTGCATAATTTGTTAGGAGAAAACAAATCCCATTGCAGATCATTTTCTACTAGTATACAGTTTTCAGTACTTACAGAAAATAAATAGCCAACTTTTTCAAGCTACGGCCAAGTCCATGGATTAAAAAATGAAAGTTATTGATTCAGAGACCCTTTAAATACTTAAACAAAAACATCATATACAAAACAGGAGGAATACACATTACCTCTACGAGAACATGGCACTTTGCAAATTGGGCATACAGATGTACATTTTAAAGACCTTAAAATACAAGAACTGCAAACCACATGGACATGTCAGCTACAAAACATGTTTAGCATTCATCGAACAATTGCCAAAATTTGCATTTCAAGTTCAGCAACCCCTTAACTTACTTGCAAAACACATGGTTGCAGGTGAGTGAAGCCGCTTGATGCAGCAAGCTCAAGCTGCAACATTACAGATGAAGAAATTAAGTTTGATGTAAGTATACTCAACTTGAAAACCATTAAACTCCTGTTTTACCAGTTCTATAGATTACTTCAGAATCCATGTGCTAAGGAAACTTACATGCAAGGAAAAGTAGCATTACAAAGAAAACAATGAAGCCCATAAACTCTGTTCAAACCCAAGAAACGTTTGCAGACAATTTCTAGAAATAAGTTCATGCAATAAACCAGTAAACCTGTAACAGGTTGAGCCTCTGGAAAAATACGATCCTTTATTACATCCACATATTGTTACAATGCACATGAGCAATATTGCTAGCACGTTAAAAAAAAGGCAAACCAAGTCATCAAAAACCAGTCAGCGCCTACATAAGCAATCACAACTTATTAGCAAAATTACATACTTCCTCAAACAAGCACACGCAATAAGACATTAAACCCTTTAGCAAGCTGTGTAGACCCCTGAAAGCTCCAAGCCCTTGAACCTCTGAAAAAATCAAATCCTACCTTAATCTAAGTTTCCCAACAACATAGCTGAAAAATGTTTATTGCAATTGAAATTTTAAAACAGATATGCCTGAGGGTTGTGGCCCAGCTATAAATCAGTGGGAGTTAAGAATACTTGGCACGGATTTGAGTCACGGCCGTGCTCCCCAAGAACACACAGATATTCAAACAAAACAAAACACTAGTCAAACCCTCAAAATCAGTACAATCGTACGGAAACAGAAACCCTGAGAGATCTCAGCAGTAGGAAATGAGACATTGGTTACTATGTTTTACAAAATGAAATATAATAGCCTTCAAATCCAAAGAGAAAATGAAACACAGAAGCTTAATGAACGAAGGGCATCGTTAAAAAAACATTTGAAAGTAAATATGGACCCTGGAAAATCCTCTTTTTCTCTAGAAAAATAATAATTAAGAGACACAGGCGAAATAAAAACGGAAAACAGTGATTACCAGATTGGACATTTGAGTTCTAGAGCCATTTTTTGGAGGTGCAAGGCAGTCGGACCTCCTAAAATGGAGGATTGTAAGGGATGAGGCATTGAATTTGAATTGGAATCAGGCCTGCTGCGATCTTCTTCTTCTATCAATGATCTGCACTCTTCTGCTTCTATCAATGATCTGGTCCTTGCCACTATTTCGTCGCAAAACTCGTAGCTTGTTGTGTTTTCATGGCGTGATATTTGAAGTTGAGATCCATAAAACGCAGAAGAGGGAAAAAATTGAATTTGAATTGAATCGGGATCCAAATGTTTTGGCGCTCCAACTCAAACTTGCCAAATATTTAAAATAACCGCCCCATGCGACCTGCATATTTAAAATGTACCGTCGCCTTTATATAAAGTTATATGTTAATTATATTATTATATATTATAAATATTTAAATATATAGATTAATCTCTTACATATTTTATTAATGGTGTATAAATAACATTATTTTGTATTTTTGAAGGGTGATATTAGAAAATTGCCATCACATAAAATTTGTTTGAAAGGCATGGGTGGCTCACAAATTTAACCCCCACGCACCCCACATGACCCCCTTCTACTTACCTATTTTTTGTTTTTTTTTTGTTGTTTTTTTCCAATTAGTTGAGTGGCACATACTAAAATGAAATGAAAGGAAAGATCCTTCTAAGGTTTACCATGTCATGGGCATTGTTTTCGCTCTACAACATAACTTACAGCGCATGGGACCCAGGGGCCTTGTCTTGGCTTTGTGATGTACCTTATAGCATATGGATCAACTTGTTATATAGAGGTAATGGAAAGTGTTATAACTATTTTGGGGAGGTTGTGGAAAATATATATATGAGTTGAGTTGGATCTATTTCAAAGAAGGTCAATTAAGCATTAAGGGAAGATTTTTCAGATTTCGGTTTCTTTATTCAGGGAAGGGCTTATTTTCTATTATCCTTGTAATTTTAAAGAGTAATGTTTTTATGTTGGAATTTATGTGACTACATTCTATTTTTATAAAATGCAATGTGATTTTTTGGGTGTAATTGGGGTTTACGAGAGTTTAAAATTATGTGTTATAGTTGTTTGCATTGTCAATGTTGTGTTATTCTAAGCTATGAAAAATTGGAAATAATAATCTTCACATTTCTTACTATGGATTTTTTTTACTCCCTTATTGTTGAGAATGGTTGTGGGGTTTTGTGTGACCATTAATTGTTTAAGATCCTTGGCTCGAATATTATATACAATTGATAATATAAACCGTTAAATTTCCAAAACAATAGTAGACCTTTGGAAAAATGGAATGAGGTTTTAAGTGCCTCTCACTATCAATGGGAAACTAGTTATGAGCAATGAAAAATCTATGAAGCTAAGAATAAAGGGCTTGCTAATTTGGTAGTTGTTAGCAATTGCTTTAATAAATTAGTAAATTTTAAATATGGATTTCTTAGAGATATATTTGTCTCGTTATCAATAGATTGATGTTTTCACTCTCTCTTTAGCACTAGTCTGAAGATTATAAAACATAAACAAATATTTGAAATTTGTAGCCTTAGCCTTCAATAAATTCTCTAAAAGAATTGAGAAGGTTATTAACAATTATTGTTATAACCCATAGGGATGTCCTCTAATGCATATGGAAGGAAGGTTTAAATGATACTCAAAAATTAAATAAAAAAATTTGGTGGAAGCTAGCCATTAGTTTTTGAATTCGATTTCTTAGTAGCTTTTGAACCAGGTCTAATTTGTGTCTTAATAAAGTTATATTATAGCATTATGGGGAAATTTTATGGGTAAGCTAATAAATTTTTACAATTTTATCATATGCATCATTATATGCATGCTCTTGCATGCATATAATGGTATATATCATATGTAATTATACTACTTCTTGATTTACTAAAATTACACCTTTAAGATGCTACATTTTTTTGATTTTATGTCCAAATTATGATTATTACTTGTAGGGTAGTATAGTCATTGGCAAGATAAATTGTTGAGGTGATTTACAAAATAAAATAAACTTATACCAAATTAAGGTTGATATGTTTATCTTGTTTATGATAAAGATACTTTTTGCATGCCTTGCAAGATCCTTAATTTACTCATTACGAACTAGGATCAAACTCGGATCTTAAGTCCAAGTTGATATGAATAATTATCTTAAATACGTTGAGGAGGGTTTAGTGAATTAATTAACTTCCAAACTAAATTAATATCAATGTGTATATATATGACAACTATAGTTGGTAGTCTTCTTGGGATGTAGATATCAATATTTTTACCTTAGTATGTGAAACACATTCTATTATGGTTTCTTGTCAAACTAAAGTTCTACAAACTCTATTTTCAGTCCATATCGTTAGTGGTTATAAGAGCAAGTTGTTATACCTTTTAGATTGGAAAAGGAATGAATTTGATGGAGTGATTTTGTGTATGAATGTTATTTAAAATTTTGAATTTAACAAACTCTTTGATACTCCTATTTTGTCTTATCTTGCATATTAACAAAGAAGGGTTTTTGTATGTGTTGTACAAAGGAATGCATACATGCATTTGTGATGGACTTATGCCCACATGCACTCCCTTGTACGAGGTGTGTTTTTAATTTATTTTTTAACCTTAGAGATCTAAGGTTGAAGTCAAGTGGGGATCTCCATCATCCATGATGTCACCTTCTCCTTTTTTATTCATATTGCTATGCAATAATGTTATGAGATATATGTGTATGAACATATCTCTTATGTTTCTGCAAACCCCGATTTTGCAAACCCCGAGGTACCAAAATACTAACATAGTTTAGAATAATTTGGCCAAAGTAGTATTATTATTGCTAGCATTGCCTATTCATATTTGCATAGAGTTATATGTTTATCAGAAACCAATTGATAGTGGTGTACCTAGTTCATTTGGTTGATTTTCATGTAATAGTGGTAGCATGTCATTTATATACTCATAGTTCTCTATTCTGATTTGTACATGGATGAATTCCCTTATCTACTCCCTCCATTGAAGGGAGGGGTCACCACCCATTCTAAGTTGGTGAAGGGGGGCATTCTAGATTTTTAGTTGGAAGAAAAAATGCATTGATGATATCACCCCTTAGTTGCACTGCTTTATATCAAAGGCATGGAGAATACAAAATTTATTATTGGTTACTTGATATTGTATTATGTTATGGGACACAATTGTTTTCCTATTATATATTGTTTCTTAAAAACTGAAATTATGTATGTTTATATTGTGGCTAAAAAACAAACATGCTGTTGCTAGTAAATGGAAACAGTGTGATGTATATTGTATTACTAAATAGTCTGTCCTTTCATCCTTCTATACTATATTTTTAAGAATCCTTGCATTTCATGCTTAGTTATGGTAACTACTGTGCAAGTATCAAGTTTTTATCGCAGGTACTCTTGGATTTTATGTGAAAATATCAGGCCGAGTGGTGGAAAATATATTCACCAAGTCAGTTGAGTTGTAAAGTTAAACTTGTTAACATCCTTCTCAATGTAATTATACACCATAAATAAATTAAATGAACACATTGAACACAAAACACAAATATAACATGGAAAACTTCTAAATGGGTAAAAACCACAGAGAATAAATCCACTATCAAGAAAATTTTGCATCCACCAATCAAATAACTTCCTCCTCGCTTCTATTCCCTGTATTTACCGGGATTTGCCTCTATAGTTGTAGCTTGGCATATTAGTTGATCAATATGTGGATGCAATAATCGACCCTCTTCAATATCAACCCTTCCTAAGGTTATATTTACAATACCCCGAAGGGTTATGTCCTTCTTAAGTGACAGGGCACCTCCCCCGATTTAATTATTAGTTAATTAAATTAACAAACCACGTAATATAAAGTTTATATTTAAATAATAAGAATATAGTCTATTCTATATTATTTAAATATAAACTATGTATTATGATACACTTGGTATTATAGTTCTAACAAGACCATATCAAACGCTTCTCTCCAGGAGTTCTCCTCCTTATATCTTTAGAGAAGAACAAGGTGTTTCACAACTAGAGAGGTGAAAACAATCTTCAAGAGTACCCAATCACTAAACTTTAACTACCTCAACATTTTTATTATCTCAGAGCTCATCTGAACATGCTAGTGATCTCAGGAACACTAACTCTTAAGCGGGACATGGGGCACTTATCCTTGACTCTTTAATTTTTCTTATAGTTATTACTAGGTCATTCATAATCTGAGCACCCATTATGGGTATCATGTTGTGTATATTTTTAGAAGTCCCTCCAAAAGATACCTCAAGTATAGTTCCCATGACCACTTATTTAAATCATCATCAATTAGCTCCATGGGAATGGAACTTGCACGGTTGATGATCTACAAACTATCAAGAAATAAGGACATTACATCATTGGTTACCTAAGTTCTACTCCCCCTTAATATTAAGTTAGGGATCCATATACCAATATTACCTATTTGTAGAAACAATGGGGTTTACCAATGCATAAACAATCTAAAGGTTTAGGCTAGCACATGTATTTGTGAGACTAAATCTCACTAAGTTTTTGTGGAAATATTATTATACCGCATATCTAAGAGCCTTTTATACCACAAGGAACTCCTTTATAAATAGATGCACACAAGGACTATATTTTATTTAAACTCTATCAGTTTACTAGTAGATCATACAAGATCTTTTTACAATTATTTTAAAAGCCTACCTATAGAAGTACATCAGGAGAACAGAGTTAATCAACCAACCAGCCATTAGGATGATGGAATTGTGATGCAAAATCTCCATCAATGGAAATTCTAAAAGGCCAAGCATTGAATGGAATTGTCATAACTTCGCAACACACAATGGTTTTGTGTAACAAGTCTGCAACTTGATCTTTCAGTCGGAAGTACTGAGAGATCTATATCACTGCTAAGAACCTTCTTGTGAATAAAGTTCATATGTATCTCGATATGCTTCATTATTTGATGCACAGTCAACTGGATTATTAACAAGAGCATAATGTTAACTCTAGCTATCACACAGAAGAGGAATACTTTATTTTAGCTTCACATGTGAATCTCTTCCAACAACCTCTTCAGCGCACATGAGTACTTCTTTTGATTAGCTTCCCACGGTTGCACTTCTATATTCTGCCTCAGTAGAAGAAATGAAAAGATCTTGGATTTTTTTACTTACTCCAAGTAATTGACATTTACACCAGACTTAAATACATATCCAGTTGTATATTTATGATCTATCACATCACATATCATGGCCAGAATCAAAATATCACATATAAATATGTCATTGTTAGATGAAATATAATGTAAACCATAATTAATTATGACCTTTATATAAGGCAAAATTATTTTTGCTAACTTACTAGTGATCATGATAAGGCTCCTGCATAAACCTTGAACCAATCCTTACTGCATAAGGAATGTCAAGGTCTAGTAATAGTTATATAAATCAAACATAACTACAAGTTGCCATGGATAAAGTAGGATTAGATTTTTTCGCACATGCATGTTTAGGATCAAATTTACATCTACTTCTATAGGAATAACATATTGGTTTATAATCAAGAATATTAAACCTTTTAAGTAGATTAGTTACATATTTATCATAGAGATACTACAATAAAAATTTATCTTGAAATATATCCATGCCTAAAAAATGATGTAATAATCATAAGTCTGTCATCTCAAAATATCTACATTAACTTTTACTTTAATTTTCATAATTAAAGTGTTAGAATTACTAGTGATAAGTAAGTCATCAACATACAATACAATGAGAATGGTAACATTTTCTTCAATTTTAACAAATAAATCATTGTCAGATGAATCTCATTAGAAAAACCAACTTCATTGAAAAACTATTAATTTTCAGAATACCAAGCTCTAGGAGCTTGTTTTAAACCATATAAATATTTTTTCAATTTACAAACATGCATTTCTTTACCTGGTTGTTCAAAGCCTTTAGGTTGTGTCATATAAACTTCTTGTTGAATAAATCACCATTCAAAAAGGTTTCCATTTTTGACATCCATTTGATCATTTCCCTAACCATACTGAGCAGCTAATAGGCTTTGATCTAAAATCCTTATTGTTGCTCATTTTTGCAACTGGTGCAAATGTTTCAACATAGTCATAATAGTTTTTGAGTAAACCCTCACAGCTCCTAGTCTGGCTTTGAATTTATCTACACTACCATCTGCTTTATATTTAATGATTGTATAACCTTCTAGATTTAACTATACTTTCATTTTTAATAGGAGGGACTAATTCCCAAGTTTTATTTTTAACTGCAAAAAGAATATGATTACAGATTTCATAGCATCTATCCATCTTTCTCAAAAGAATCTTCTTTCGAAATATTGGGGTTCAGGTTCATACAAAGTCATCAAAACATGATATGTATGATGACTTCTAGTCATTTTCTGAAGGCTTTTAGGATTAGAGTCTTGAATAATAGATTCAACCTATCTATGTATTTTAGTTATAGAGGAACTAGAAAGGGAATCTCATTTTAAAATATAGGTTCAACACTAGTTTCTTCATCACATACATTATTTTCACAATTTTCATTGTCTAAATTCATTTTTATTTTCATTAGAATCATCATAAATAATAGAAGATAAAGAAGTAGAATAACAAAAAAGGTTTTTCTGATATTTTAACATTCCTTATTTTCTATAACTTCTTTTTTTTATGGATCAAATATCCTAAGACCTTTAGTTTTAACACCATATCCTAGAAAGATATAAGGAAAATAGGTTTGATCAAGATTCTTCCATTTTGATTTCGAAATGAAGAGGGAATCAGGGCTACCAAATATTCTCAAATGAGATACACTAGGTTTTTGGTTAGACCACTTTTCTAATGGAGTTGAATTTACTAAGGCTTTAGTAGGAACTAGGTGCTCAAGATATGAACAAAACATGTTCATAGCTTCAACCCAGAGGTGAACTTAGGAACTTGAGTCAGAATGCATCATGGTATCTAGCCATTTCCATGAATAGTGTGGTTTATTCCTTTCTGCATTTCCAATTCTGCTGAGGGGGAATTTACAACAAGTAGCATATAATTCCCTTTGAATGCATACATTCAACACAAAAAGAGTCAAATGACTTGAATGACACGTATTCTCCCCCATTATCATTTCTAAATTCCAATCTTAATTTTATACCTGGTACTTAAGAGTTTTTCAACTAAAGCAATTAAATTCTTTAAATTTTAATAAGACATCTGATTTATTTTTAATGAAATATGACAAAATCATACGAGTGAAATGCATTAATGAAAGTGATAGACATACAAAGAACCATTAAGAGGAAGGAGTCTTCTAGGGGTGCTCTGACATGTCACTATGGAAAAGTTCTAAATGTTATAGAAGAGTTAAATCATCATGATGACTTTGAAAAGGATTACCCCATATTGCTTACCACGTAAGCATCCTTAGCAATAATTCATGATTTTGGGAAATGGGTGGTAGACCAGTTACTAAGTTTAATCGAGACATGTCATACATACTCCAGTTAAATTGACATGACCTAGCCTCTCAAGCCAATAATTGCATGTAACTTCTTTGATTTTTCAAATAAGAAGTATAAAGATGCTAGCCATAAAACACATATTTAATTCATCTCTTTGAATGCCTTCAACTATTTTAACATTATGTTCATTTTTAATAAACCATTTATCCTTTAATAATGTTAACACTATAGTTATTTTGAGTTAATTGAGAACAAGAAAGCAAATTTATTTTAATTTTAGGTACTAACAACACATTACTAATAAAACTATTTGTAACTTTTACTTTTCCCTAACCCTGAACATCGAGAATGGAATGATCACCAAAATAGATTTGATCATTACATTCACTAAGTTCAGATAGGGTATCAGATCTAAACCGTCATGTGCCTAGAGGGCACACTGGAGAATTAGGTCACTCATTGCGTTTTGCAGTGACAAAAGTGATCATACAAAGCAATTACATTTGATTTTTGGCTAAACATTTCTGATTCTTGTTTTAGCCATTTTGATTTTGGCATTTACGTTAATTATCGTTACCTTTTTTATTCTTTAAATTTGACCTATTATTTTTAAATTTGGGAATGATGGTGAGTTTCTTGTATCCAAATTTACCACAATAATGACATTTTCCATGAAAGCTAACTCTTAGGGTATGTTCAGGAAACTCAATATTTAATCTATGACGGTTTATGAGTTTGCATTGGGTTATTGTCCAATCTGGAGGTTTTACCTTTTGATTCCCTTGAGCAAGAAGTGCATAAGCGAGATTCTTCTTAGAATAAAATATTTTACATTAATTGAAATATCCCGTATAAGGGGATCCCACCAACCTAAGGGTAAGATAAATTATATAAATTTAACATTTAAATTCTAATTTACGCATCAGTTTAAACTCACCCAAAAATAATCTAAAGTCACTTAATTAATACTAACCTTATAAAAAAACATGACATAATAAAATAAAACAATTTATTATAGATCAAATCATTGCCACATCCATCTAACCGTGACTTAATATTTTTTTTTTGCTAAATAACTCATCATTTTTTCATTTCCATTCATGGGAGTTGTCATAATATATAAGATCAATTTAATAATTTTTGACAAACGTGTACCTTCGTGTATTGATTCCAATTGAGCCCGAGCCTCACCCATACTCTCTTGATTCCCAATATGAAGCAAAAAATCATCTTGTATGCTTCAAAAAATAATAGACATCACCTCTTGTTCTTTTTGTTGATATGTAACGAGATTGTCGACAATTTCTTGTCTTCTAACAGGAGCTCTCTCAATTCCATTCACAATTGCCCATAATTTGTGAGCCATGAATTCCGATTTTAATCAAATCTTCCAAATGTTGTAGTTGTTTCCATTCAACATCTGAGATT